>JAHBOF010000099.1:0-382167 GCA_020736565.1 Coprinopsis sp. MPI-PUGE-AT-0042
TGTGAAAGGTGTTTCAAAAGTTCCCTTAGACATCATAGAAGTGTTCCAGCTATATTAAATAGCATAAGAACATCTCAAAACCACAGGCATGATGTAATGGTCAATGTTGCATTTCAAGGAAGGTAATTGTTGAATACAGTTACTATAAAAGGAGATTTTGATGAGCTAATCAGTGGAACAGAAGCAGCTAAAGAATACCTTTCTGGGTTAGCTTCAATCTCGGAAAACGGTCCAGAGGTCGAGGAGATATAAGTGGAAAACTCCGAAATTTGAAGGAATGCACGAAATGGTTAAGCATGTTGACATGACCTTTGTTTCTTTGTCTTGTGTTCCAAGTATTTTACCCATATCTCCTTGACCTCTGGACCATTTTCCGAGATTGAAGCTAACCCAGAAAGGTATTCTTTAGCTGCTTCTGTTCCACTGATTAGCTCATCAAAATCTCCTTTTATAGTAACTGTATTCAACAATTACCTTCCTTGAAATGCAACATTGACCATTACATCATGCCTGTGGTTTTGAGATGTTCTTATGCTATTTAATATAGCTGGAACACTTCTATGATGTCTAAGGGAACTTTTGAAACACCTTTCACATGTATGTTGAACAGATAGCATGCACTGGTTGCTGACTTATGTGTGCTTGTATTAACGATAGAAATATTGTGGGTATACAGACTGTCAAGAAGGCTGAACCCTTTTAAATAGTGCCTAAAGGGTATTGTTAAGTTGAAGGCATAATGCTAAGAGCTATCAGTCATCTTCCTGATGTACACAGGCAAATCTATAACTAATATTCTGCTGCTCGATGCTATAAATTCGACCTTTGAAGAAATTGAGCTTCCTACAATGTAGTCTTTGCAAATCGAAATAGATGGTCCGATTACCCTTATTTCAAGCTTTCCAACGCATATTAAATCATTCTAATCGGAGAAGAAATGGGTGAGATCCAGCATAAATTATGCTCGAGCATGCTTATCTTAATGAGTGATTAATGACTGATGTCATCAACATTGATCTTTGATAGAGAATAAAGGTTTTGATTGATTGATAGTACCTGATTTGCGTTGATAGAGATTTAGAGTTGATGTACCTGATCAGCAATGATTGGCATATATCTTGATTTGGAAATTTCTATTTAAGGTAATTGATAATATATTTCCTTTTTAAGGCAATTATTTTTAGATTACCTTTTATAGTAAAACTTTGTAATATTACCTTTTATAGTAATCTTATGTACGTTTCCATTTTAAGTAAGTTTTGATCAGTAAAAGCTTGATCCCAGGACACTGTCCTGGCTTTGGGAACACTGCCCCAGTTTCTGGACAGTGTCCCATATCCAGGTCAGTGTCCCAGGTCAGTGTCCCAGTTTCAGGACACTGTCCCAGTTTCAGGACACTGTCCCAGTTTCAGGACACTGTCCCAGGTCAGTGTCCCAGGTCGGTGTCCCAGTTCCAGGACACTGTCCTGGCTTGCAGAGTGTAGGCTGTCATATTATAGCATTTACACAGCAGGCTTGCTTGTCCAACCTAATATAGAATTTTTCATGTTTTTTAATTCATTATATTGTTCATGTTAGTATTGTATAACAAAAGAAATGTATCTCTCAATTGACAGGCAAATCCAAATTAATTCAAACATAATGGTCATGTACATAGCAGTAAAACAACTATAATCAGCATCAGACAACAACATATACACAGCCTACAACAATAGCCAATATAGAAGCTATACAGTGATATAAATAGAACCAAGACCCCAGACACCCCCAGGTATCCAGGTCACTGGACAGTGACCCAGGACAGCTGGGCATATACCCAGGGCAGTGCCCCAGAGTTTCAGGGCAGGAAGGCAGGACAGTGACCCAGGACAGTCAAGCATGAAGCTGGCCAGGGTGACCAGGTATCCCAGCTTCATGCTGGGCTGACCTGGGTGACTTAGGTGCCTGGCAATATCTTATCTCTTATCTTAATGAGTAATGTCACTAATTAGTGTACCTAAAATAGCGTCATTAATTAGTACCTGATGATGTCACTAATCAATGACATCATTCTGACATAATTCTATAAAAGGCTAAAGTAGATTACCAAATTAGGTAATTTCGGAATTTCCTAATTAGGTAATGTTCTAATAAGGCTATTTCCCATGTGTTCTATTTTTAGATTGTGTTGTCATTGCTGCGAACTGAAGGGCTTGGAAAGACACCATTGGTCTCTCCAAGATTGATGCACCAAGTGCCAGGGGTCCTTGCTTGGTATGTCCAATGGAGATGGAGAGACATGCTAGGTAGACCCAATTGGAGATTGGGTATAGAGACTGGAGAGACTTTTGGTATTTCCAAGCTTGGTAACACCATTTGGGTACATCCTAGATAGCCCTTAGAGAGATGCAATATTACAGGCCTATGTAGGGTTTCTCCATGGGTGACTGAAGTGCTTGGCACCCAAAAAAGCTCACCCATACTGCACTCTGAGCCAAAATGCCTTGGAACATATTGGTACATATTGGCTTGATTTAGCTCATGCATATGATCCACACATTCATATAATGAGTTGTCAAGTGGGTGATGCAGTAATGAAGGTGTTCCAGAACACCAGGATATACTAATAGCATGGGTAACCTAACTGCCATTGTTCAATATTGCTGGAATTAAATAGAACAGACACTCTATGGATATAGTTATACCATTTTGTAATAGAAGACGGTAAATAACTATTGGTACTATAGTCAAAGTCAAGACCCCTGACACCCTGTGACACACCAAGGTACAACCACTGGACATACCTAACAGCAATGGTAGCACCATTTGGCATCTGGATATCCCATATGGATATACCACTGGTATTACCAGGCCTGGTATCACCATTTGGGTAGACCCTAGGTAGCCCTTGGAGAGATGTCCATTAACAGCCTCAAGTAGGGTCTCTCCATGGGTGACTGAAGTGTTCCACCATCAAAATCTGAGGTGTTCTTTTTTATATGCTGCTGATTAACTGTAGGTGTTAAGTTGTATGTTATATTTTTTCTTGCTCAAGTTGAAGGCTTGCCAAGTAGCTTTCAAGCAGTTACAACAAATATACTAGTTGAAAATGTATACAGGCATTGATCATCATTCGTGACACGATCACGATTCGTTACACTATTTTGAAGAAACTCAGATTCCTCACCCGTTTCGTGTCCGTTTTGAGCGAAACAAATTTTGTATTATTCCTTGCTTCTCCCTCTAATACTATCCTAAATACTGGGGGAATTTATGATGTGGTACACATTGAGGAGGTTGTTGAGGATCCGAGAAAACGGAAAACGCGGATCAAAATGACGAAATGGAAATTCGTCCTGGCCACCATTGGCACCAAGGCCACCGCAGCTCGAAAACATATGCTCTGTACAAGTTCAAGGGTTCATTTTCCTTGCTGAGTATTACAGAGTAATAAATTCTACAAATTTGGCCTCCCTTGCAGAAGACGGTCCTGCTTCCGATGTAAATGACTGGTGGCTGTCACGAATGTTGATGGTCCCCTTTCCGCGCGTCACCACCTTGTCCTCCCCATATCTACGTCCACGGAGCTCAGATGCTCTCCAAACTTGGTCAAAACATTCCTCAACGCTATCATATCAATCTATGTAAATTTCTCCCCCATTGTGTTCGTTTTGCGATTTATGGGTCTAAATTCCCAATTTGGCGTCACGAATGATGATCAATGCCTGTATTGAAAACTAGCAATAAAAGAAGAAATTGAATATATGATTTTTGATTTTTTTCCTACTCACTGTAAATAAAGTAGTATGTACAACAAGAATACAGCTCTAGAAGCAGCAAAGGAGCAGCACAAGCAGCAGCAAAATATATACCCAAAAGGATTTGTGGACCCCAGACACCCTGGAAGGTATGGGCAAATATAGATTGTACAAAAATAGCATGGCAGGTAGGAAGGTCTGGAAGGTGGGAGCCAGAAGGTGGAAGGTGGAAGGTGGAAAGCAGAAGGAAGAAAGGAATGAAGGCAGGAACCTTCCCAAGCTGCCTTCCAAGCCAACCAACTAGGTCCAAAAAACCAGGAAATTCAAGAACCTAGTTGGTATACTGTTCCATGTGACTTAAGTGTGTGTAGATACAAAGGGTTCGTTGAGGAAACAGTCCGTAGACCCTGAATCAACCAGGGTATTCACCGAGAGGTTCGGAAACTTGAGAATGTCGAGAGGAAAAGCGAGAGCATTGGGATCAGTGAGGGCTGCGGCGTTGAGTCGGACCTGTGGCGAACCATTGGGAATGGTGCAGCCCTCCAGAGGTCGCGAGGCCGGGGAGCTGCTTAGTCTTTTTTCGAACCAGACCCGGTAGCGGCGGGAGCAGTCAAAGGGGCGACAGAAGCAGGTGTTGGAGGAGTATTGGATGTTCCGGAGCGACCTTTGGGAGCGGCCTTGGCCCTGGGGCAATCCTTCGCATTATGGCTGGCGAGGCCACATATGAGACAAAGCCCTTTCTTGAAGTGTTCTTCCCGAATGGAGGGAAGCAGCTTGCCATCCGGGCCGAGGTTCTTGGACCAAGGTTTCTTCGCCGGTGTGGAGGCTGAAGTTTGGGCCGTAGCAGTGACGGTAACGGTGGTGGGCTTGGAGGAGGAAGAGCCGGTCGAGGAGGATTTGCCTTTCCGGTCCCCGTGTAGAGAAGAGGTGCCGGAGGAGGTGGGATGCGAGTCCGATTTGCCGGAGGATTGAGGTTGCGCCGGGCGGCGCTCTTTGTCGTGTTTCTTCTCCGCTTCTCACTCCCAGTAGCGGCAGTCGATCTGCCAGGCGGTGGTCTGGAGAAGGCGAAGATTGAAGATACGATCGTGACGCGAAAGCTCGTTCTTGACCCGATCTAGGAGTCCGGCGTAATAGCGGTAGCGGAGCGCGTTCTCGTCCCAACCGGTCCGAGCGGCGTAACGATTGAAGTCCAAGTTGTACTTGTGAACTTTCTCTGTCTGCCTGAGGGTCTCTAGCGCCGCAATAGCGTCGCCGACTGGGTCGGGAGAGCCGAAAACCGAAGTGAGGTCGTCGATGATCCGCTGGACGTTTGAATACCAGGCGGGAGGAGGAAGGCCTGCCATAGTAGCCATAGAGAGCTGATCCTCGAAACGCTGCTGAGGGCCCCCCTTCAGGTACGATTTCATCCAGATAACTTTGTTGGTTTCGCCGTTGAAGCTCTGGAAACGCGAGCCGATGTAGGCCGAGCATTGGCTGATAAACATGTCGAGTTTGGTGGGGTCTGTGCTGTCGAAGGGGTCCGGGGTGCGAACCTTCGGCCGATCCTTCGGTTCCGAAGATTTGTTGGCAAGGATGTTGAGCAGGCAGGAATGATCGTTCTGAGTTTGGCGCATGAACGTTGCTAGGTAGCGCGCGAGCTGTGGGCCGTCCATGTCTTGGATCGGCATGTCCGGCGACGGGGCACAAGGTGTTCGAGGGTCCCGGGGGGATGAGGGGCTTGGAGGCGGGGGTGGACCGCCACCCCCTCCACCTCCTCCACCATCAGGGTCATCAGGGTTGCCGTCTCCTCTTTTGGGGAGTTCGAGGAGCGGCCGTCGGCCTTGCGGGGGGATTGTCGGGAAGTTGGGAATCGGTGTGGGGATCGGCTACTTCTTTGCCTTTCTTCTTGGCGTCGATCTTGATCCGTTGTTGAACCTTTTGTTTTTCCTTGAGATGTGCGGAGATAGATTGGGCATTCGGGTCGAGTATTGCAGTAACTTCGTCGGCGGAGTCCAACATATGGGGATAGTACGGAAGTGGGTCGAAGGCGCCCGGAATAGGTTGTACGGTTGGTGTAGGAATGAATGAGCCGGGATAAGGTCGGATTGTGCTGTACAGCTGGAAAGCCGATGCAGCCGGAGGAAGTGGGTAAGCACTTGCAAACGGATTGTTCGCCGGATCGATGCAAGCCGGTGGGTGATTATAAGTCGAAGGTCGGATGGTCTGATGGGCCTCCAAGAAGGCCTGATCTTGACGTTTGCTGCGGAGCTTCCGTTGATGCTCCTCAGCCATAGGTTGTGCGCGTCAGGGGAATTCGGATAATACTGTAAGATACCGAGACCGGAGCTCGCCAAGGTTCGGCGGCCGAGCTATCCGGTAGACCGGTGTGCAAGGGGGACACAGGCTCAGTGTGCGTGCGCTGGTCCGACGCGACACAACGAGTCCCTTGAAGATGTGACCGAGTACGATAGAGGTAAAGCGAGGTTGTCAGAGTAAGAGTTGGATGATAGGAAATCTGTTCGATTATCCGAATGCTGAATACAGGAGAGTGTAACCAAGTTTATATACTAGAGTCCGAAATGATAATTATAGAATGTGGCGAGCCGCCGGACCGCCGAGGGATAGCCGAAGGCCACCCGCCGGGTGTCCGCAGGAAGCGACGGGAACGTAGAAGTACGGAGACGGGAGTCCATAGGAAAGCATGTGAAACGGAGACTGAGAGAAAGCGAGTGCGAATGGGAATGTGCCGAGGTTTGCGAGATGAACGATAGCCGAACCGAGCAGGCGAGGTCTAGGGACCTCGGCCGAGGTGGATGAACGTTACGGTCAGCGTATAGCGTCCGCCGAGGGGCGCCGAAGTCGCAGGATGTGACAATTTGTCCTACTATGAACATTCGCAGGCTTACTATTCATCTCTGAGCCACTTCCTTGAAGGTCTCCCTGAGCCTTTTGAGGACATCACCAACCATGCCAACCTCGAATACTGGTGCACCACACAAGATTTGAGCTGCCGTAATGCAAGTTGTGCTCTCTACCTTTCCTGTTTCCAATTCCATCTCACCCACCGTCCTGGAAAAGCCAATACTCAAGCAGACCCCCTTTCCCACCTCGATATTCACCAAGTCAGCAATGCTGAAGATAACAAACAACAAATTGTCCTCAAACACAAACTTTTTGCCAAACTTGCTGCCACCAGCATGCTCACCAACACTCTTGAAGAATGCCTCAAGCAAGCCAACAACTGCGAAGCTGAGCTCTTAGCCAGCCTCGCTGCTCTGCATAACTCCGGACCTACTCAACTCATCAACGGCCTACCAGAATGGGAAGAAGTTAACAGCTTGGTCTTCCACAAAGGCCAAGTCTATGTACCCAATGACGACGACCTTCGCTGCAACGTCTTACGACAATGCCATGATGACCCCACCTCTGGCCATCCTGGATTCCACGCCACCCTCAAACAATACTTTGCAACAGAATCACTGTACTCCCTTCCAACAGGCACTAACAGCTGACCTTGTTATTTAAAAAGTACATGAATGTCACACTCTGCTAGTTGGGCAAATGAGTAGGATACACACCGCCTTTCTGTCGTGAACATGGTCAGCCCCTAGCCCCTATTACACGCCCCTATTTTCGCTCGCGTCCCACCTTTTGATCTCCCATCACCCTTTCCGCATCAGCCCCTATCTTTTCATTTATCCGTCTCGGCATGGACCCTTTCTATGGCGCACTGCCTTGCTTCTCCTTTCTTATTCTTCTGCACTACAGGCGCTGCCTTACACGCTGCCTTTGATATTTCTATTCATTTGTTCACCTGACTCCTTTCTATTATATCACGCGTCTATGTGCTGCCTTATGCAGCTTCTATCAGCCTTGGTCAGCACTCATTGTTCTTCGCGCTGCCCTATGCAGCATCGCGCAACCCTGCACCATGCTTCACCATCGTTTCACTATCCTTCACCATTCTTACACCATCGTTTCACCATTCTTTGCCATACTCGCTTACTCGTACTTCAGACTCATTGTGGCTACATTCATGTCTTGTAGAATATATAAGCTAGGTAGTTCACTCTGTATTTCCTCAGCTTGACCTCCTCGTCAATACATCGCTTAACTTGCAACCCAACCACTCCACTCTAAGCCTTCCACTCTGCTCAGTATCTGTGGCTATTCCCACTTATACTTGAGTCAGCCTCATCCGCATCTTATCTTGTCGTCACCAACCGACTTTGAGTCTCATCCGCTTGCCGATCAGACACCTTGTTGGTGTCCTCCACCATTGCTTCAATATAGTGCCGCGTACTTTGCAACACTTTCAATCCAATAAGACTCTAGGTATCTACTAGCCTCAATTGGCGCGCTGTGCTAGACTTTGTCTGGCTGATGATCAATCCTTTATTCTCAAAGTGTGCATGTGGGCTCTCATAGGAGCTTCGGGCTGATGGACAAAATCTCCATGCTTCACATTGCATACCTAGAATGGCCAGAATATGTTATATTTGGTTTCTTCTAGCCGGCTAGGACAACTGACTTGAACTGGAATTAGAATTTTGAGAAGGACAGAATACATTCAGGGTACACTTGCTATGGGCATGGTCAAAAACCAAGATAATAAGACAAAAAAATTGAACAGACTTGGAAGGAGGGTATATAAATGGCTAATGTACAATGAAAGGTTCATAAATCAATAACCAAAGTGGACATACGGAGCCCAAGCCAGCAGCGAATTCTCCGAGTTGTCAAGACGTTGGCGCAGCTGCTGGACAGCATGGTGTAGAGCATATGCAGAAACTGACCCATCAACAGAGTTACCACTTCCTTCCTCCTGATGACCAAAAAGGTAGCTATAAAAGTCATTGGCAACCTCTGGTGCATTTCTATCTCCAATTGACCACATGGTAGCCACCACTCGACGATATCCCACAGCTAGCATCCCAGCTGCAAGATGGACAGCTTCGTCAGAGAGCTTCTCATCACCTGCACTTGTCTGACAGGCAGAGAGAAAGGCAAGATCCGCATTCTTGAGATCTCTCTGAATGATAGTGGCAAGGTTGAGGGAACCAGTGTGGAAGAGGAATTGACTCTTGAGTGGCTCAGCTGCATTTTGTGATGCGTGGCAAGCAAGGTGACTGCAGCTGTAGTGCTCCATGTACTGGAGACATTCATCAACAGTAAGGGTGCTTCCTCTAACCATAGCTGCCCTGTCTCCTTTCTCTGCAGCCATTTTGAAGACTGATTGAACCTCTTTTGTGGTTCCAGGGATTGGGGAAGTGCCTGGCACATTTGGCTGGCTTATCAGGAATAATCCTGATGTATTCTTGTTGATCTGTCGATGATCCTTGACTCTGTCAGTGAGAGCAATGACAGTCGGAGTGTATGAAGAAACAACATAATCCAGCACACGCTCTGAATGTGTGCCTGCAGCATGAATGGGAAGGAAGGACAAAGGACCAGTTGGACACCACCAGATCCTTGGGAGTGAATTTTTAGATGATGGATCCACTCTCTGTTCAAGCTGTCAAGATTTTGAGGTCAAATAGATACTAAATACTCACTGAGAACCCCAATGTATTCAATATCGGGCTCACAACCTCATTCCAAAGATCACGAAGGATTTTGCGCACCACAACCTCACTCTGCATTCGGTTCTGTTTGCCAGGCCTGATGGTCCTCCCTGAGGCATCTTCATCTGTAGCCCCTCGTACTTCTCGCATGCGGAGCTGTTGACTCTCCAGGTTGGTCTTCAAATCACCTCGATACTTGTTGGCTTTCTCCAGGGAAAAATCAGGTAGTGGTATATGGAGAGGCTTGTCTAGTCCAGCCAAAAGTGCAATTGCATCGCACCGCTGCTCGTCGACATTGATGACCACCACAGGACCTGATGCTGGGAGGTGTCGAAGGAGGTATGAACAAGGCACCGGCTGGAGGAAAGATTCAAAACCGGGAATGGATCTTACTCTTTTGAGGAGATCATCCCAACGCCTTGCAAGCTTCAAATGGGCCCTAGCTTCATCCTCCAGCGACATCTTCTGTGATGTGGACAGATCAATGTGCGACTGACCCCGAGACAACCCTGCAGTTTCGAGTTGTTTTGAGATGTCTGTAACACTCTGTGCAAGTTGACTATTGTGGAGGCGTAAATCATCAAGAGGTGTACGAAGATTGCTCAGCTGGCTCCAGACAACACAACGACCTTGCTCAAGCCATTCGAGAGCTTTGTCCACTCGGCCCAGCGAGCATGCCACAGATGCAGCCTTGAGAGCTATTCCACAGATGTCATGAAGCTTGGCATAGCGACCCTGAACACTTTCTTCAAGGCCTGCTATCAAAGCAATCAAGCTCAAAGCTGTATCAAAGGCATGTAGGATGTCAAGTGACTGCGGGTGATGTTGATTGAGAAGATGTGCCCATGTTCTGGCAGCTATCAGCCGCTGCCGTGGAGGCCCAAAGGTGCTGTTTGCTGCAGATGTATAATTGGAAATGCTTGCAGCTAGATCCTCTTCACTGTGAGTGTGCTCAAAGCGATGCCTGAATGAGTTTCCAAGATTGTTGAGGCAACCTGGCAGGTGTGCATGACCCTCAGGGGTGAGCTGCACTGCTCTGTATTGGGCTGAAATGGCTTCAGTGATGTCAGAAAGATCCCCAGTGTGCTTAAAGCGACCCAGAAACGAGTTTCCAAGGTTGTTGAGGTGACCTGGCAGGTTGGTATGACTCTTGGGGGTGAGCTGCACTGCTCTGTGTTGGGCAGAGATGGCTTCAGCAATATCAGAAAGGTCTCCAGTGCATTCAAAGCGGTGCTGGAATGAGCTTCCGAGGTTGTTGAGGTGGGCTGGCAGGTCAGCATGACCCTCAGGAGTGAGCTGCACTGCTCTGTGCTGGGCTGAGATGGCTTCAGCAATGTCAGAAAGATCCCCAGTGTGCCCAAAACGGCACAGGAACGAGCTTCCAAGGTTGTTGAGGCGACCTGGCAAGTCAGCATGACCCTCGGGGGTCAACTGCACTGCCCTTTGTTGGGTTGTGATTGCTTCAACAATGTCAGAAAGGTCCCCAGTGTGCTCAAAGCGACACAGGAATGAGTTTCCAAGATTGTTGAGGCAACCTGGCAGGTGTGCATGACCCTTGGGGGTGAGCTCCACTGCTCTGTGTTGGACTGAGATGGCTTCAGCAATATCAGAAAGATCCCCAGTGTGCTCGAAGCAATGCTGGAATGAGATTCCAAGGTTGTTGAGGTGAGCTGGCAGGTCAGCATGACCCTCAGGAGTGAGTTGTACAGCTCTGTGTTGTGATGAGATTGCTCCAGCGATGTCAGAAAGATCCCCAATGCACTTGAAGCGACACCTGAATGAGCTTCCAAGGTTGTTGAGGCGACTTGGCAAGTCTGCATGACCCTCGGGAGTCAGCTGCACTGCCCTTTGTTGGGTTTCGATTGCTTTAGCAATGTCAGAAAGGTCCCCAGTGTGCTCAAAGCAACGCAGGAATGAATTTCCAAGGTTGTTGAGGTAACCTGGCAGGTCAGCATGACCCTTGGGGGTGAGCTCCACCGCTCTGTGTAGGGCTGAGATGGCTTCAGCAATATCATAAAGATCCCCAGTGTGCCCAAAGCGACACAGGAACAAGTTTCCGAGGGTTGTGAGGCAACCTGGCATGTTGGCATGACCCTCAGGAGTGAGCTGCACTGCTTTGTGTTGAGCTGAGATTGCTTCATCCATGTCACAAAGATCCCCAGTGTGCTCACAGTGACACAGGATCGAGTTTCCAAGGTTGTTAAGGAACACTGGCAGGTCTGCATGACCCTCAGGGGTCAGGTGCACCGCCATTTGTTGGGCTTTGATTGCTTCAGCGATGTCAGGAAGGTCCCCAGTGTGTTCAAAGCGATACCTGAATGAGCTTCCAAGGTCGTTGAGGCGACCTGGCAGGTCTGCATGACCCTCGGGGGTCAGCTGCACCGCTCTTCCTTGGGCTGAGATGGCTTCTGCAATGTCAGAAAGGTCCCCAGTGTGCTCAAAGCGATGCTGGAACGAGTTTCCAAGGTTGTTGAGGTGACCTGGCAGGTTGGCATGACCCTTGGTGGTGAGCTGCACCGCTCTGCCTTGGGCTGATATGGCTTCAGCAATGTCAGAAAGATCCCCAGTGTGCTCAAAGCGACACTGGAACGAGCTTCCAAGGTTGTTGAGGCGACTTGGCAGGTTGGCATGACCCTTGGGGGTGAGCTGCACCACTCTATACAGCACTGCCATAGCGTCATTGATCATTACAAGGTCTCCTGTCCTTTTGAATTCCCTCATCATATCCACTCCAATGTCATTCAAAGCGCTGATATCTGTGTGAATGTGATTTATAAACCTCTGCTTCTATTGGTCCGAGTGGCTCACTCACCTTTAGTTGGAAGAATAGTGTCCAACAACATTTCCACTGTCTTCCAAGATATAATCAAACATACACCCTCCCCATACATTTTCATGCTCTGGATGTGCCCTAAGTCCATCCAATATTCGATATAATTTGCTTTAGTGCATACAGTTTAGCTCTTACCATGCTTTGAGTGCGTATGTGCTGAGCGCATCCCCGAGTCGGTGAGATCTAGATGTGCAAAAGCAACATCTTCGCCCTCTTTGCCCTTTACAACACAGTCAATTCCAGCCACTCCGGCAGGTCTTCAACCCCATATTAGTCCTGATGTCTCGTCAGCAGCAAGATGGTGAACACTCACAGCTGAATGAAGTCTGTCATGTGCCACTGTCCCGAAGTGCCATTTGTGAGGGTATAGCAATTTCCCTCCTCTGAGTCCGGTATACCGAATACCCAGAGCTCGGTCAGGCTCAACAGTGTTCTATCGTCATTCGCCGTGTCGGTGCACTCGAGGTTGATATCTAGCCGAATCATGTCAGTTGAAGTTGAGGCGGCCATCCCTACAATGGTTTCACATACCCGTTAAATACAGTTCGCTAGATGCCCGAAATCTATGAGATGTCGCCATTCCTTTGAACTAACTTATCACCTACCCATCGCTACTTGCGTGATGAGGTACCAGTGAGCTACTGTTTAACCGTTCAGTCTCTACATGCTAAATAGACAATGCCATCATACGTCTCTTGGCCCATGGTGGTTTCGATGAAGGTCTTGATTTGTGTAACGCAAAGTGGAGTTTTGAAAAGGGGAAATGAGCGAGTACCATACATGCTTTCTTATATAGCAGGAGGCACGCGGATGGGCGCCCATTTGAGACAGGCACAGCTCGCACGTGTGTGCAGCATGCGATGATTTGGCCACGGCCTACAGCTCATAGGTAGCACACCCCGCACCACTATTGCTAGCACACCATATAAGCGCCGAGTGGTGTGAAATGAACGATCGAGGTACGCAACTTGGTGTGTTTGACGCTTAGAACTGTGCAGATATCTCATAACGCTATGTACTGCATACACATTCATACAGTCTTGCGGCGTGGAAGGAGTCCTCGAGGCATTCTCGTCACACACCATATAATTCTTCACTTAAAAACCGAGTCGAGTACACGGATTGCTATCTCGCAGCTTGTATGAATTGCGTGTTCACTTCAAGGACTTACGTCGCTGCGACGTCTGGCGTTACCCAGAATGAGGATCGGACGATCACGGATGTGCGAGAAGTAAATTTTATCAATGTTAACAGCCTATCCCATTCCGAATTCATTCTGATCTTAAAGCAACCAAGTAAACCATTTCCGATTACTACTACTAGCTGTACCGCACCTTTCCGCCCTTCATGGATCAGCTACAGATCTATGTAACTCTATTCTGTCCCATGCACACCACATCCTTACCCTCCACGGTTGCATGCCCGACTCACACTATATGTATGTGGCATTGTTCCCTGGTTGCCCTCTTCATGCCGTCCCGACACACCGTACCCTACTTCGTGGTGCTGACGTCGAAGGCGGTGGTACGTTTGGAATGATACCTGCAGACGATCGAGTTCACGGTGATGGCGGAGGACGCGAGAGAAACAGGTGGCGCCGGCCAAGAGCAAAAGGCAGTGCGATAGGAAGGACAGCCGTTCATAGTGATCGAACCATGAGACCGAACCCAGATACCAACGGCGATAGCTAGCGCTAGATGGTTGACGACAACCAAGCGTCATCAATTGCGCCCTACCGAAGGGTTTGAGGATTGGAGAGGACAGTCTGACAAGCATGGCGGGATGCTCATCGGCGATCGCCATCGTGGAGGAGAGGAGAATCGGTGGGGTAAGCAAGACGCGCACCGTTGGGGGACCCTTGTCGATCTTTGTCGAAGCAGCGGTCATGTAGGCTGGACGATGTGATGCAATGCCCACCAATGATCTTCATAGAAGAGAGTAGAGCCAACGAGACTGTTGTTCGTGCAATTCTGGTCGTTCCACGTCAGTATCGGCTTCGGGTAAGAATCGAGCATATTCACCATTGCCTTGGGCAGCGTTCCGATACGTCTGCGCTTCATTCCGTTATCATTTGTGCAAGAGAACTGTCGAAGGAAGGGGCTTCAAAAAGGAGGGGGAAGACGAAGAAGGACAGAGGAGGGCTAACCGGGAAAGCAGAAGCACGTCACGGCCTCGATGTTTCCTGCTGGTAGACTAAACATTGTCTGGAACGCTGGTAAGAGCTGCTTTTCTGAGTGATATGATCAGTTTCTTGTCCGAAGAGACAGAAAGACAGGGCGACGAACGGGATATGAATGGACAGAGAGATCGATTGATAGGTAAAAAAGGACGCGGAAAGAGAACTCACTGATATCATCTGCCAATGTCAAGAGCAATTTTTCGCCTGAGAAGGTGTAGGCGGACAGGTAGCCGCCTAGGTATCGGACGGTAGTTTCAAGAAAAGGGTATATAGTCGCCTATCTAGAACGCGGTCAGCACGAGTAATTTCAAAGTCAGAGCGACGATGCGACGTTGTAGGAAGGAGCAAGAGAAGGACAGAGGGACAAAGCATGTCCCTCCCAAATGGTTACAACGAATACTCACATCGTTGGTAAACGTCTTCCTCTCCAACATCCCCACCGTCCTCCAAAGCTCTGTCTTCATATCCATCAGCCAGATCGTCGAGAGCGCCTCCACAGCAGTCAACGACCATCTCTTAATCCTATCGGTCACGCTTACATTAGCTTGAGGACAGAGAAGTACAAGAAACGATGCGCACCTTCGATTCTATCACCGCTGGTAAACAACAGCTCGTCCCTTAGGTACGCATGGTTCGTATATCCAATGTACGCCCATCCGGGTTGATATCAGGCGCCGAAGGAGGAGGAGGGAACGGCGATTATTCACCCGCGGCACCTGCTGTTTCATCTTCCTCCATGTCTGTTCTAGCGACACAGTGTCGACGATGAGAGGGGGAGAGGAACCAGAGGCCTGCGATGAGGATGGTGGAGAGGGCTAGGGAGCGCAGGATGGGTTTTCCAAAATGTGACGAAGACCCTTGAGATTGGGTGTGCGATGAGTGCGACGAGGGGGTTTCTGTGGGTTGGGAGTGTCGAGGGAATCGTGCTTGTTGGATAGGTTGGTGTGCAAGAGGGTAGAATGTGGATCTGGATAGCTGAGAATAGTTCGGCGTTGCGATATGTTCTATCTTGTCGAGCGCTAGGCCTTCACGAACCTTCAGCCTAAAGGGACCAGCAAGAGAAGTATGAGCATCCACCAACGTATCAGGCAAACGATGAACGAACCAGCGTACCTGGAAATCGAGAAATAGATCTGTGGTAGAAGAATCCTGGCCCGTTGACAACGATCAGCGTTGCCTACATCAACACTCCTCTACATCTGCGTGCAAGGGCAAGCAGAACAGGCACTCTGGGGGTCGAACGACAAGGAACGAGGATAGTGGCAAGAAGCAACGAGGCACAAATTGATCGACGTGCGTATCATGTCAATGGTGGGAAACACGATAAAATGATTGTGTTTTCGGATATTGTGTGTGCGGGGTGGGTAGCACGGGTTCAGGCTCAAGCCAAGGACGAAGAGTGCTGTGGCAACGGTCACATCCGCTGAACAAGCCTCAGATGTGGACAAACTTCCAAGGCCTCATTTCGCGAGTGCGTTGATCGCACCTTGATTCAGAAGTTTGGTCTTGTATGGCCCGATAGGCGCTCATGGGCTTATTATGACGGTAGGTGTTTCAAATTTAGCCTTAACTTGCTTTTAGCGCCGACCATCCATCCCACTCCTCTTCCAGTCTTCGTTGCTACCTCAGGACCCAAAGCTTCGGAGCGACTCGAAGGCGTAGGCGGCATCCAACGCAGAATCGCACTAGGCTTTGGCATGGAGTGTTGAGACAAGGGAGGAACCGATAGATCTCGACGATGATGATGTGCGTTTTGCTTCGTCTACACGCAATTAATTTACCGTCTTGAGCACTCTAATCTCGATCTGACAGTCCCAGGCGCTCACTTGCGCTCCTACCAAAACGCTTCCCCATGCACCCTTGGTCAATAAACAACCTAGCCAAGACACGACCCTGCTTCTCCTACCTTCTCCTGGAGAGCCCTGTCGCACATGACGACTCTTCCCCTTAAACGGCCCTGTTCCAGCGCAAATAAAACGCAGAACTCTGATCTTTTTAACTATACTTCAGGGCGATGGGTGTAAGTTTGCTTCTCTACTACACCAACTACCTCTTCTTGACCGGTTCTTGATCCTAGCTACAACGAATCCCTGCGTCTCAAAGAACGCCAAATCATTTTTGACGTCGACGCCCTCTGTAGACTCGCAGCCGAATCCGTGAACCGTCCCCCTAGCTCCATCATCTCCTTCACCAAGCTCGCCGAAGGAGGGTTTAACCGAACATTCCTCGTCACCTTCCAAGATGACTTCAAGATGGTGGCTCGGATTCCATACCCCATAACAGCTCCCAAATACTTTGCCATCGCAAGTGAAGTGGCCACCATGGAATATCTCGGCTCCTTTGGGATGCCTGTTCCAGAAGTCTATGGGTACTCTCCTGGCGAGGAAAACCATGCTGGGACTTCGTATATCTTTATGGAGTACGTTCAGGGGAGCAGTTTGATTGACGTTTGGAAGGGGTTGAAGGATGAAGAGGTCGCTGATGTTGTGCGGCAGGTTACGCAGCTTGAGGGGAGGATGATGAGGATGTCGTTTCCTGCTGGTGGGAGTTTGTATTTTGGGGAGGATTTGGAGAAGGTTGGGATGAAGGGTGTGTCGGTATCAGGGGATGAACAGTTCTGCGTTGGACCTGATACAAGGGTGCCGTTGTGGTATGGAAGGAGATCCCAGCTCGATGTGGATCGTGGACCATGTAAGCATCTCTTCCTCCTTTTTTCGATTTCAACTGACTCACAGGATTTATTTAGATCACAGCGTCGATGATGCCCTGGTGGCAGGAGCCCATAAAGAGATCGCCTACTTGAAGCGATTCGGCAAACCTCTGTTACCATTCCGACGTGAACGAAGACCGAGTTTCAAATTCCAACCACAATCACCCTCAGAGCACATCCAAAACCTCGAGCGGTACCTATCCATCGCATCCTCGCTCATCCCTAGGGACCCTCGTCTCACCCAATTCCGCATCCGCCATCCAGACCTCCAATTCGCCAACATCATCATCAACTCTGCCTGCCAAATCGTCAGTCTGATTGACTGGCAACACACTTCCGTCCTTCCCATGTTCCTACTTGCTGGTATCCCTCAACGTTTACAGAACCATGACGATTCATCCTTCCAACAGATGATTCACCCCCTTCGACGAGAGAATCTGGCCGACATGAGGGACGCGAAGAGGGATCACGAAGAATATGTGTATCGTCGTCGACTTGTGCATTATCATTATGTGAAGAACTCGAGAGAGTGTAATGGGGTTCATTATGCAGCGTTTATGGAACCGCTGTATGCGATAAGGGGGAGGCTGTTTGAACAGGCTGGGGCGCCGTGGGAGGGTGAGACGTTGGAGCTCAAGATTGCGTTGATCGAGGCTTGGAAGCGGTGGGATGAGCTCGTGGCAGCGAGAGGTGGGACTTCAGCGACAGCGTCTCGCCGATGCCCGATTGAATTTGACGATGAAGAGTTGAGGGAAACGAAGATTCTGCGAGAGGAGATTGATAAAGCCGCACTGGGGTTCGAGTGGTTTCAGAATATGGTGGGTGTCGTTGGTGAAAGCGGGTGGGTTCAGTCGGAGGACTACGATCTTGCAAAGGCACTTTTGATGGATGCGAAGGAGGGTGCGATGAGGGGCGCTCTGAGTGAGGCGGAGAAGCAGGAGATTATGGAGCAGTGGCCTTGGGATGATATGAGTGAAGAGGAGCATTTGTGAATTGACAGGACAGTGTAAAATTTAGGTGATACCAAGCCTCCCGTTGAATGTGAATACTCAATGAGCCCTTGGCTGTAAGAAGATAGATGTATAGCCCAGACCATCGTTGCACCCCTGGACCCTATATACTGTGAGAGTCAACAAATGAGAAATGAAAACGATGTCAGTTGGCATACGAGATGTGGGGCTCAATACAAATAAATGATTTACATGGAAGTAACAGCATGATGATATACAAAATGCTCGCAGTCTTTCACAGTCGAAGATAAAAACGTAGATGCCAGGGGTAAGGAAGGAAACTCTGAAATTTGAATAGAGTCCCCGCAAACGAAGGGGAATTGAGTCTGGGGATAATGAACGTCGCATTAGATAAACCACTACCGACAGCGTGGAAGGAGAGCGCATGTGAGCACCCATGGCGAAGATGTGGCTTCGAGGGCAGATTCCAATAGAACCCAATCGTTGTCACAATTTTTCTTCAAGTTTATAGAAGAGGGAGCAAGGTCTACTCATAGTGTGAGCATAGACTGGCAACAAGGTTTGGGCGACTGAACTCACCCGATGCGAGTGATGCTATCCATACAGACGCTGGTGAAGACACTGTCTGATCCAGCTGCTGGTTCCCGTATGCACATCTTGAGCATGACCAGAGCGATGAGGTTTGGGGACCCGAAGGCAAATACACCCTCTACAAGACGGAAGTAAAACCAGTGAGCCATCTCCTCTATCGGTCATCTTTGGAGGAGTCCATAGCAGGAAGTGTCGTTGGAAAGCTTCTTCGAGCACGTCGTCTGATGAGAAACGGTGGGGGTGATACTCTGCCAGATCGACGTTCTCCACAGCAAAAGGGCTGCAGTTAAAGTTCAAGCGAGAAATAGTGGACTCTGCTGGTGTGTTTCCACTCTCCGAGACGATCTCCGCCCAGCCCCCGTCATTGATAAAGTCTTGAAGAAAATGAATGTGCCATGCACGAGTGCGGGGGCTACATGTTAAGGAGGGGTCCATTTCACGATCTGGGAGAAGGAATATTCAGTCCACACATCCATAACTGAGTAGAGAATGCCTTTTCAAGCTTTACCTTCTAGCCTTAGCGGTACTCGCCGTCTGGTGCGGCATTCATCACAATGCCGGCGATGCCTACTAGTAATGGAGGAATCTTACGGTATGTTACGGTAGCGGTCTATGACACAGAGAACGTAAGTCCAGGTCGAAGATGAAAGCCTCATATATAAGACCATGTACCTATGACACAGAGAACGTACTAGAATATCATATGAGTATCAGTGAATCTGGGATAGGAACATGGAGGTACTCACAGTCCAGGTCGAAGATGAAAGCCTGGACTGTGAGAAAGGTGGTAGCGCGAATATATAGAAGGTCTCATGTGACCGTGTATGAGCGTGACCATCCGAGTCGGTACAACACACCCCCTTCAGAGAGAAGAAACGAAGTGAAAACGAATCTGAAAAGAAGAAAACCGACAAGAAAAGAAGAAAACGAAAAATAAAGACAAAAGTGAAGAAGTTAAGAAGACGGAGGGACGGACAGGCCCAAAGCATCCCGATGTTGCAAGAATAACGTCTTCTTCAGTGGCTTCGTAAAGATGTCAGCAACGTTGGCGGATGTCAGTACCCAAGCGGAACTGAAAGACCCGTCGCTGAAGAATTGCTTGATGAATAGCTCGCGGATGTGAATGTGCTTTGATCGTGAGGAGATGGCAGGACTGTCGACTTGGTGAATGGTGCTCTGGTTGTCGCACAAAAGAGGAAAGGGAGAGGGAACCGGAAAACCACCCGAAATAAGAAAACGTTGCATCCACAAAGCTTCCTTCACCCCCAAAGCAACCGCATAGAACTCCGCCTCTGTTGACGACAATGCAATCACCCGCTGCCGCGCACTTGTCCAGGAAACTAGACCACCCCCATAATAGAACGCATATCCTGACACACTGATCCTCGTTACAGAATCAGATGCCCAATCTGCATCCGTGAAGCCCGTGGCAGACCGAATGTAGTTGTTGACGGAAGAGTGAATGTCAAGGTTTGAGTCGAAGCATAAAGCGAGGTGACGCGTACCAGCAAGGTAACGTAGGATGTGCTTTGCTGCCTTGAAATGACGAGGTTCCGGATGGGCATTGTAGCGACCAAGGGACATCACCGCAAAGGAAATGTCAGGGCGAGTACAGGTCGCGAGCCAGATCAGCAGTCCAATCAACACCTGGTACTCCTTCGTCAGATCAACCACCCCTTCAACAGTCTCCACCTTCTCCAGCTCCCATGGGTACTTCTCCATTGGCGTCTTCACCGAGTTGCAGTTGACCATGTTGTAGTCCTCCAGGATCTTCTTCAGGTACGGTGCTTGGGAGAGCCACAGGCGACGAGTTGGGCGATCACGGATGATGGTCATCCCAAGAAAGAGGGAGACAGGGCCAAAGTCCTTGACTTGAATTCCATTCGCATGGAGCTGGGTGATGAACCATGCGTACAAGGAAGGAGAGTTGGTTGACCCAAGACCATCGTCAACGTGAAGGGGAACGATCAGGACAAGAGCACTGCCATCGGAGGGCATGATGACAGAGGGATGAGGTGGTGATTGCCAGACTCCAATGAATACGGCGTGGCCGTAATCTGATCTCTTGAGACCAATGCCAACGATGACTTTGAGGATGTGACAGTACCAGGCGAAAGCCGCCTGACGAAGGCCGTAGAGAGCAACACGAAGTTTGAGTACCTGAGCTGGATCCGAAAGTGGAAAGCCCGGGATTTGCTGGATGTAAACTTCATCTTTCAACACCGAATGTAGGAAAGCGGTTTTGATGTCGAAAGAGAAGAGCTCATAGTCGCGCTGTGCTGTGAGGCCAAGGATGATGCGGACTGAGGCTAGTTTGGCAACGGGAGCATAGGTCTCGTCGAATGTCCCCTTCCCTTGATAGTTCCCCATAACCACCACTCGTGCCTTCTCCATACCCCAACGGATGTTACCCTTCTCGTCGTACTTGAAATCAAACACCCACAATAAACGCAAGGGAACCACTCCCTCTGGTCTCTCCACTGGGACAAATGCTCTCTTCTCCAAGAGACTGTCATGCTCCCTCTCCATCGCAGCTCTCCAAGATGGCCAATCAGGCCTCCTCATAGCCTCCTTCAAGTTCCTAGGAGGCCGGTTGGGCGAATACCCCGGATCAGCCGTCCCCTTGCCCGCAGTTGTAAGTGAAGGAGAAGTTAAAAGAAGAAAATCATCAAAAGAAAGAAAAGAATCAAGGAGAGAACGAGAAGAAGAGAAAAACAAATCCGAATCACGAACACCCGAAACATCATCCTTCATCACTCCTTCCTCGTCATCCAAAATACGCTGACAACCAATCCCAAACAAATACGCCATGTCTTCATCGTCATTAGAAACCTCGAAATTCGCCCTTGAAAGCTCCAAATCGATAGCGTCTCCAGTCAGAAAAACCACGGATGTTCCCTCGAAGGCCGAATGGTAGTGAGAGGGAGCAAAATTGTCAGCGAAAGCGACTGTTGACGATAAGTGGCGAGAAGAACGGTGGAGGACATTGTCAAGACCGTCGACAGGAGGACTGTTGGTATGTCCACGAGGAGAACGCCTGGGTACAAAGGGCGGAATCCGGTCGACGATAGACTGTGCGTCTAGGAGATCAGCAGATGAGGAATGGGGGGAGAGACCGTGACGGCGAGACGAGAGCGTGCCCATGGTACATTCGTCAAAAAGAACGTCGCCGGAGATATGGATCTTGCCCGTGAGATCCATAACTTTCCAATTGGACGAGTCATTCCCGATCCCAATAAAAATAGCCTCATAACGCCTGAAGTCTCCCTTCCGTCTGAGCTCCGTTGGAATGACAGGGAAGCACCGGCATCCAAACACTCGAAGATTTGAAATATCTGGTTTCACCCCCTCTGAAGCTTCATGAGGAGTGACACCATCGGGTAGAGTTGATGTAGGAAGGCGGTTGGTGATGTAAACGGCATACAGAATCGCATACCCCCAGAACGAAGGAGGAAGGCCAGACTCAGCCATAAGAGCCAAAGCCCTGTCCTGGATCAGACGAAGGTAGCGTTCAATCTTCCCATTTGATTGGTGGGCATAAGGTGCCGAGTTTCTGATCTTCGTCCCCTTAGAACGTAGGTGCGCCGCCAATCTCCCTTGCACAAACTCCTTCGCATTGTCGAAATGACAGCTCCCAACATCTCGTCCAGTCTTATTCTTGATCCTTGCCTCCACCAGGATGTAGAAATCGTATGTCTCGCTTTTGTGCCGTGCCAGGAAGCCATAGCCATGATGGGGACTGTCGTCGAGGAAAGCAATGAAATATTTCTTCCCTTCAGGAGTAGCGACAGGCCATGGTCCAGCAATATCGATGTGAACGAGATCGCCAGATTGTTCAGCACGATTCCCTCGATATGGATAAGGGCGCTGGGGATGATAGCCGAGGACGCAGCTAACACAGTGGGTATGCTCCAGTTTCCCAGAGAACGTCACCCCCTTAACCACACTTGTGGTAAGGACGGCTTTGGTTGTGTCACGGCCAGGATGACCCAGACGCTTATGCCACAGGTGTACATCCTTCGTCTCGTCAGCCTTCACGAAAGTGGGAGGAAGGTCCTTGGCTCCAGGACCGAGAGCGAAAACGGAGGCCAAAAGGAAGACATCATGTCGGAGGTCTGGTGACACCCGAACAATGTCGTGACGGCATGCTGTCAGGTAGCCGAAACGAGGAATGGTGAAGAATTGAGTTGGTCGTTCTCCTTTTGGTACCGTTTTCCATGCAATTGTTCTCCCCGTCCCGAAGAGAAAACGAAACCCTTCAATGTTCGTCATACGTCCCAGTGACAGGAGGCTGACTGGACAGTCAGGTGCGAAAAGGACATCCCGAAGCATGATAGTCAAGATGTCCCCATTGGTGAGGCGAACCTTGAAGCTAACAACACCAATTCCTTTAGCGATCAGAGCGCTCGTCCCAGCAGTCCCTATCTCCTTGCGCAAAGGAGAAAAGGTTTCGAAACACGAGCGCGAGTTGAAGACATGCTGTCCTGCACCCGAATCATAGACGATCGTGTCGCGAATGCTGGAGGGTGAAGGAGGGAGTATTGACGCCGGTGGATGAGTCGAGGAAGAGGAGTTTCCAGAAACGTGCTTCACGGGTTCGGGCGAGTAATACGCAGCAAAATCATAGTCGCCATTGAAAGATGTACCGCTAGGGACGTTCACTTTGAAGGAGCTAAAGGAATTCGCAAGGAAACCGACATCATCGAGTCCATGTCCACCACCATCTGCATCATCTGCCTCACAAACTGCATCTATAACCTCCCTATCCTCGTCATTCAAACCACCCCCATCAGCCGCCGCGTAGTCCCCCGCATAGTATGCAGAGGTCTTGGTCCTATCGAGTCCACCCCCAGGAGCATAGCAGTTTTCTGCGGTATGACCTGTCCTGTCACAGTTCGAACACTGAACCGCCGCCGTCCTTAAACCCGGGGCTTGAGGTTTAGAGGTTGAAGAGCGAGGTTGATTGGTGGAACTCGAGGGTCGCAAAGGGTTGTTGGGAGTCAAAGAGGTAGAGGACTGTTGATTGTTGGGACGAGGACCAGGACGAGGTGGACCGGGAGGATGGGATATACGAGAGACATCACGGTTCCTGTTCTGTGGAACGGGAGGATGGCAGGCGCGGAAATCGTGCGCAGCTGTACGAGCTTGGTCAAGCCAGTCAAAGACACATGTCCAATCGTCGTTTGGAGGACGGCGACCCGAGTGACAGTCACGACGAAAATCGGAGAGGAGATAGGAGAAGTCTTGCGTGTTGGGTAATTGCAAGAGGAAATGCTGGATGATGTCGTGGGCAGAGACAACGTAGTCGGAAGAAACAACCTCGTTGATGTACTTCTCGTATCGCGCAAGGTAACCATCAATCGCGTCACACGTCGTGCCACATGTCATGGCTTTTGCCGAAGCCCATTGAGCGCCACCAAAGGAGAAGTCCTTCTTCCAAAAGCGTTTCTTGACAGCCCTGTAGAGATCTCTGGCCGTGTGACTCGCAGGGCGGATGCTTTGCAACGCCTCAGAGGAGACCTTCGAAGAGATGACCAGCCGGGCAAATTTGTCGATGCGATCCCACAGGCAAGAGATGACCTCCTCGTCAGATCCTGGGTGTCCATGAGGCATGGGGAAAGAGGCTCGACGGTGATCCACCATAGAAGCAGTCTCGTCGACATCAAGCACCCACCCCGTCACCGAGTAGTAGGAGAGAACATCATGAATACCCTTGTCCCACGCTGTGAACTCCGAAGGCTTAGAAAGAAGAGGTATCGTAGGAAACGTAGGAAATGATCCTTTAGTTGTGGCAAGAATAACCGGATAAAGCGGGTGAGAAGATGTTTGAATGGAAACAGGAGACGAAGCCATCCCATTAGCCAAATTAAGAAGACAACCCTGAAGCGAGAAACCCTGGGGCTGATTAGGAAGAGAGTCATTAACAGAATGAGGACGCTCATTCCGGTAATAATCAATGACCGAAGATGCTCGTTGATTGGAAACCGGAGGAGAACGGAAATGTGGAGAGACCACCTGCTGGCTGGGAGGCGCAGCAGAGGTCTCAAGGAATTGGGAAAGATGGGGAGGAACTGATCCCCCGAAATGGTTCTGGAGAAGTGACGTGATCTGCAAACGAGGATCTTGAGATGATCCCAAAGGGTAAGGAGGAAAATGCGCTGGAGCACCGTAACTGAAAGGAGGTCCCCCCCCATAAAAGGGAGGGGGATATGGAACACCCCCATAATGGGGATAAGGATGGCTAAAGGGATTCATGTGCCCGCCGTGAACGGGTGCCTGAGGAAGACCCGAAGAAAAATGATTGAATTGTCCGCCTTGGGCGGGACCAAGAGATGAATCGGGAAACTGTCCGCCTTGAGCAGGACCATGAGCTTCGAAAGGAGCATGAACAAGAGGAGAAGGAGGAATAAAATCCTTCCCCTTACGGTAAGAAGTTGGTATATTATCAAAGGAGGAAGGTAAACGTCCAGCCGCCGAGAGATCGGCAGGCTGGGAGGACACACTCAGCGTGGGTTGGTTGGGAATCGAGATGCTCTGACCAGAATGGGCGTGGAGAGGGGTAGGTTCAGATATAGCCTGGATGAAATCGGCAGGCTGTACACCGTCGTTTGACTGGGCGGTGTTGGTAGGTTGGGCGACGTCGTTTGACTGGGCGATATTGGCAGTGATGGTCGAGGAACCGCTGACGTTGGCCTCCTCGACGATGGGCGAATGGGCAGTACGAGTTGTCGGTAGTGGGCGAGTGGTCCGAGAGTTGCTTCGAGAGCGGATGACGACGCCAGACGTAGCCGAGGAGCGACCCCGAGTAAAGTTGGGACTGGGTTGGCGAGAGCGAGAAGCGCTGCGGGTGCGAACACCGCCGCGAGAATCCTGAGACGACATCACGGTTACGGCAGCGCCGATAAACCGCTAAAGCCAAAATCAAAGAAACGCCAAATGGCGATTTGGTGGATGAGGCAGATCTAGACCGATGCCACCGTAGAAGATGGGCTCATAACCTGTTACGGTAGCGGTCTATGACACAGAGAACGTAAGTCCAGGTCGAAGATGAAAGCCTCATATATAAGACCATGTACCTATGACACAGAGAACGTACTAGAATATCATATGAGTATCAGTGAATCTGGGATAGGAACATGGAGGTACTCACAGTCCAGGTCGAAGATGAAAGCCTGGACTGTGAGAAAGGTGGTAGCGCGAATATATAGAAGGTCTCATGTGACCGTGTATGAGCGTGACCATCCGAGTCGGTACAACACGGTAGAAGGAAGCCACCTTCCCCAATGAATCTTCGATCTGCGCGAGAAGTGAGAGTGCGAGGGTTTTTGTCCTGGTCTCTAATACTCCCTCCCTGTCATACGTAGGAGAGCCAGTGAAGTTGAAAGAGCCGATCAATCAGGATTCAGAAGGAGTCGAAGGAACAGCCCGATAAGGTAAAGTCTGAACAAAACATAGTGGTGGGCAAAAGGAATCCGAAGTACTGGTAGTAAATGTCCTAAAATGTGTTCTAAACATGTGATATCGCTTGTCTCCATGTGTTAGATTTCCAGCTTAAAATCGTTTCTTCGCAGTATGTCCCAGCAGATCACAAGAGGACATCTAGGTCATCCCGCTGCTCGCGTAGTAAGGAAACATGTTCTTCATCCTATGAAAGTTCCTGTATTACGTAGTTTAGAAGATGTAGTCGAGCTTGCGGAGCACGGACAGAGCTATAAGACCCTACTTGGCAGGTGTCACTGCATTAGCATCGACACGCCACAGCGAATGGCCAAGAGTTGGATGAGGAGCATTTCAGGTCATCAGAGCTGTTGCACGATAAGGAGTAGGATCGTATATGGTATAAGGGTGTAGAAAACAATGGAGGTACAGTAGCCCAAGTAGCATTGGTCAGTCGTGAATGTTGGACACTGCGGCAAGCATCGAAATCAGGGGCGTAAACCAGCCATAAGGCCTTGTCGAATAGAGCATGCAGTCCCGAGCTTTGATACGTAACCCATCCCTGTCTGAACCGCGTAATCAGAAACCGTCATGACCACCCACCAAAGTCCCATCGAGAGAAAATCGTAGTCCGTCTAGGGGGAATATCGTCCGAAGGTCTTGAACTTCAAGCGAAGTAATGAGAGAATCGGAGAACGAAAAGGCGCAAAGAGAAGAATCGAGAGCCGAGGAGAATGTGAGAGCCGAGCCAAACGAGGGGTCGGCGTACATATCGATCTTATTCTGCGCGTGCGGCGAAGCAGAGGGCTTTGGCGAGGAGGTTAGGATCGAGTCGGGGATTTTGATAAACGAGGATAAATCGCAATCACTACTGAATTTGGTGACAGGAGTTGAAGATGAAGACGGAGGAAGACTAGATGAGGCGAACGAGGTTGAAGAGGTCGCGGAAGAAGACGTAGCAGGAGAGGATGGTCGAGATGAACCAGCAATCATGGCCAAGGATTCAAGAGGCACTTGCTTCTCGTCGTCATCGATGTCTTCGAAGGAGCGAAGATTGAGATGAAGTCCGATGGGCGATGAAAGGAGAGGCGAAGACGAGGTTGGCGGAGAACTCGAAGGGGGCGTAGAGGATCCGTCTCTGCCATCGATCTCGGTGTTAGGAATCGAAGAATCCCGTGAAATGGCAGGAACTTTTGGAATGAACGATTCCCAGGAAGGGTACTCGGGGAATGAATCGAGGGTTGGAACAGCTAGAACGTTCACCGATGGGAGGAAAGGGCCGTAGAAATGGGTATATGCGCGTCGCGTGGTTTCGATTTCGTTGCATTTCTGTATGTATGCGTCCAGAGGATCGGGATTGGGGGTGAAAGGCGGCGGACCAGGTTCAGAAAGTAGCTGGCCAAATCTCGTCCACGGCGAAGTGTGGTGGTCCTCAGCCAGGAATTTAAGAAACGAGGGTGTTGCGTCTTCGATACTCCAGTATGGCTGTTCGACGACAACTTTAAACGTTTCCACCACCTCTTCTTCGGCCTCCACTTTTACAAACACGTCCCCGTCGTCCTCAGGAATAACAGGTGGAATACCAACGTCCAGGACGTATTCGTCTCTCGGAATCTTGATTCGTAGCTTCTTCGCGACCTTTTTTCGACGGTACCACCAAGCGTTGACGTTGATCGGGTTCAGGTTACGAGCCAGGGCCCAGGCATTACGTGAGGCTGGTGTTGGAATACGAGGATCGGCAGGCCAGACTGATGAGAGTTCCTCGGAATGCAGAGGGTGCATACTGGCGTAGGTTCTCTTCGCTCCTGCTGCTGCTGATGACGACGACGAGAGCTCGGGTATGTCTGATGTCGAAGACGACACCACATCAAGGATGGGCAAGGAGGACTTGGGGACGGGAGGTGAGCGATGAGCAGACGCTTTGGGCATCGTTGACGGCTATATGCGCCCAAAACATAAGTTTAGCGAAGGCTCGCTAGCCCGTTTGGCGGACACTCACCTGAAAGGTCCAATCGTTCTGTACGCTCCTTCGTCGTCGGTGGTCTGAGGCTGGGATGGTGCGGAGGGAACGAACAGAAGATGGTGGAGGAAGGAAAGGAGGAAGGAAATGCGCAGAGGGCAATATCGAAGAACTTCGGAAAGCCCCGCTAATTGTTGACGCGACGCGACCAAAGAAGCCCCATCCCGAGGCGTGACGCGCTTGAATCGAAGATCTGACAGAGAAGCCTTGGCTGCCATGCCTTCCGAATATGGATCGGAAAACTGGCTGAGCCCCCATCAGCAATGCAGCCAGGAGGGGGCAAATTTACACCCGCAGATGCCATTGAGCTCGATGCACGCCTGCCTATACAATGAGTACTTGAGTACGTCCGTCCCTAAGCGCCTCTGGGGAGAAGCCCACGTTCATTCATTTTCAACGGCTTTAGTTGTAGAGCGTTCTTTTTCGTGTCATGGGGTTAGTACGTATATATTAGTGGAAGTGGTGGTGACCGACCAAGACTGCCGGGCTGAAGCGTCGCGGAGCAGTCACATCACCAATGACACCCTCGAGCTCTATACCTAACAGGCACAAGCAACAATTCAAACCAACGGTTTCGTAGAACTGGATTTGCAGAGGGGAGTTCGAGCCTCGGCTATCCGTATGTTTATTACGCCTGTATGCACGTACTGTATCTAAATCACGAAGGAAGAAAAATAAACGCACTCAGTTCCAACGTGGGGATTTGAACAAACAGGGAATCGAACCCCCTTGCTTCCTGCATCGTTTAAATGTCTTGGCTTGGTGGAGAGGGCGCAACGTAAACCATTCAGCCATGTCGTTCTTGAAAATTTTACATCAACGAGTGGGGTAGAGTTTCAGTAAGTAATGGCGGTGTGAAAATAAACAGGGCATATCGGAATCGAGCCCTGATCACTGCAGTGGGATCTGTACGCACTACAAATCAACCACAAAGGAATAGAGTAAAAAAAATGGCCATCTATCGCCTGCGAGGCGTCAAGCTTGATCTTTGGCAAGGAGGGGCCGTTGTCAGCCCCTTTACCATTTTGTTCTCGACAAGCAATACTCCGATAACTGATACCGCTCCATAGAGCGGCTCTACGCTCTGGATTGGAACCAAATTTTGCATTCACTCCGCTATTCATCTACCCAACTCGAGGAGGCGGAGAGAACAGTGGTGAAATGAGGTTTACATTTATTAATCTAGAAAGGACAGAATGGTATTTGAGGCGAGGGAAGAAGGGAAAAAAATGCGTTCTCCGAAAAATAAGGCAAGGTAGCAGGTAAGCGCTCAGACGGGAGTCGAACCCTGAACACCTTTGCATGTATATCATGCAAGAGTGAATGGCCTCTATACTATTCCCAAGCTAGAATTTGGGCTCGTATTTATCCAATCAGTCGTCTTGTGCCATTGGAAAGTGGTCCAGTGCTTAACCGTTACGGAGGCCGTTGCGTGTTTCGTGGTCAAAATATATATATGTGAGGTTCAAGAAAGGTAAAGATAAAGAACCGGTCTATAATATAATCCTGAGACAATCGAATCCTACGCTCCGGCTCTGGGACTTCCAGAAGACTTTACATCTTAGGCTCACGAGGACAAAGCGGTGGCCCCACAACATTGACGGATGGCTTTCGAAAGATGCACAAGTTGTCACATCGAATCAAAACCCAAAAGAGTCCCAGACAAATGGGAAGTGAGAAAAAAGGGGATTCGAGACACGGGGGAAGCACCGATAACAGATGGATAGCAGGGCCGCCGCTTCTGGGAAGATGACATTGGGGACAGAGGAGGGTTCTGCGCAACCTTTAATGGTGGCTTAAGCCATTATTAGCTTAAAATTAAATGTATACATACATTTCGACACGAAGAAGGGCTTGGTCCTCAACCGCAAAGGAACCAAGCCTGGGCTTAAAGAACCGCATGAATAGGCTCGGGGCCAGCTTCCTTGCTCTTGGGAGCGCGATTGGCATCTTGCACTATTCGATGTGTCCTTTCCAATGAGCGACGTCGGAGGCAAACAGTAGCTGCACATAGCAACTTTTGAATCTGTGGGCAAGGCTGTTCATCTGATATCACGGTCCGTCATCTCTCGGCGTCCTTCCAGTGAACTTTCCACCATCTCGAGCTGTCCTCCGAAGTCGAGGGCAGAAGCGGGAGGCTTGGGCTGGAAGATTGACGACGGACTTTCATGATACGTAGGCCGTCGATGGAGTCGGTTGAGAGTGATGGTGCGACGAAATATGAGGACTTGTGGCCATAACGACTAGATAGATGCTTCAATAATCCTGTCCGACCGTGACATTCGAGTGAAACACGTACCAAGACGGCAAAATACAGCATATTGACAATCAGGGCCCACATGACACCTGTTGGAGCCGACCAGTAGACGACGAACGAAACACTCGCATAGATGATTCCAAGCAAAGCCACCGGCATAGCTGATACGACAGCAATTTCCAGGTACTCCAGCGCGCGCGAGCCATGTTCGCTCGATCCCAGCACCTTCCAGAGACTTGAACGAGTCTGAAGTATGAGCCAAGCGAGGAGGCTAGACATCGCGAAGGTGAAGATAGCAAAGGAGAGGAGCCAAGTGTTTGTCCAGCGGCGACTTTGAGATGCTAGGGCCAGAATTCCTAAAGCTTCATAGGGGCATGAGCTGGTGGTTAACACGTGGGCAAGGAAGCATACCAGACTGGGCTATCGTCGTCAACGATAGCGCGGCTACGACTACAGGATAAGACTTCCGCATCGAGAAGCAAGAATAGCACCGGTATCCCTGATGGGAGTCATTTACGGATCCACGAGCCGGACGAGGGAACATACCTGGTACAGAGCATAGAGTGAGCCGATGGCGAAGTCGCATACATGACTAGCGATCGTCGTCCAGCCGGTTGAGCCTCCGGACAATAGGTTCAAAGCGTCGAAGATGGTTCCAGTCACGTATGCGACCATGAGAGTGTTACTGAGGAGAATGCGGGGTATGCGACCCTTTTGACCCTCTCTAGGTGTCTGAATATAGACCAATGATCCGTATGCCGACAGCGCTAGTTGAATTGCTGAGGATGGGGTCAGCCTCAAAGGGTGTCAATGCCAAAGACTTCTTACCTGAAATCACGATCTTCATGCCTATGGAAGCATAAAGGCCCTGAATGGGCGGTATTGCATCTTCCACCGATTCCAACGTTGCGGAAGAGAAAGAAGAAAGGATGGCCATTGTTGACCGATCTGTTGGGCAGGTCACCGCCTCACGAACAGAGTCGTGAGTCGTATCAAGGAGGTGGATAGGCGTGGAAGAATCTTCAAAACGTTCGGTATTCTTCGCAGCAGCAGCAGCAGCAGCAGCAGCAGCAGAGGCGCAGGAGCGGCTTAGTTAGCCCAGCGCTGGAAGGAGTTTCCGAGGAACTGGCGGAGCTTGCTCGTGGGCAAACATAAAGGTTAGAGGCAGGAGCGTTCCGTGCTGAGCGAAGGAACATCTTCGCGGTAAGGCATGGATTCATAACAACAGCAAATATATCGAAGTTGAAACAGATTGGAAAAATATGAAGGCGTACGTTAGCGAGGACGAGGCGGTGAGCGTAGAAGATAGCTACATCATATGAGTATATTGTCGGATGGAATAGGCGACAGCTCCCCCTTCGCCGTATAATCCGTGAACCCCTCGTCCCAATGCTCCCAATTGATGGATTGGTTCAACGTCTTCATGCCAAGCGATGGCCCGCATAGTTCGACTCCAATGCGAATGTCGCCGGCCTCTGATTTTGAGTATTTCTTTAGCCGCTTCTTCATCTCCTCGGCAATCAGACGGGTACATTTGGCCTCGTCCATTCGTATAACGAAGGCCTCGAGAGGAGTAATTCTTTCTTCTGGCGCATCGAGAGCTCTCTTGATTGTTCTTGCCCTAGAACGAACCATATTCTCGATGTCCGCTGCGTATTCTTCTGCGATCTCCTCATTCTCCTCCCTACTCCAACCATCCTGCCATCCCCAGCGAAAGTGAAAACCAAGGGAGAGAAGGCGAGGACACAGCTGCTGCGACATGTTATCTGGATCAAAAATAAAGAAGTCAAGAATACCATATTCCTCCGAGTGAAGATAGAAGTGCTCGAGACCAGAAGCCCCAAGGAGGATAGGGAGAACATCTGCTCTAAAGTCAGTGTTACGATGCTCATAGTCGTCACAAGCAAGGACGAGGCGTGTCAGGGAGGAGAGGGAAGGGAGTAGGGTTGAAGGTGCATGTATGTCCAGGAACCACGGAACGTCTTCCGTGATGAGCTTTGCGACATATCCATTCAAGGTTCGGAGCCTTGGCCAATGTATTCCACAGCTGGGATTGAAGCGATCACAGAGGAAGAGAGTGAGTGTAGAGAGATATGGTTGATGAATACCGACAGGCGGGGTGAGAGGGTCTGCAATAGTGCCATCGTCATCAATTGAAAACACTCCATGTTGGAGGTTCTCGCATTCGATCATAACCAACTGCCATTGTCCAACTGAGAGTCCCACTCCTCCAATGTAAAGGTGTGTCAGATTTGCTCGTGGTAGTCGGACAAATGATGATGAAAAGGATGAGAGAATCAGTTTGGTGACGCTAGGAAGATGGGGGAGGTGTGGAGATGGCCTTCCGAGGTCTGGTTCGCAATACTGATCCGAAGCAGGCCATCGCATAACCAAGGAATCAACCGAGGAAAGGTTACGAAACCAAACATCGCTGAAATCATCCGAGTCAATCCTTAGCTTTCGAAGGCGTTCGAATGCTGGATGCTCAAACAGCACATCCAGTGGTTCGGGGGGCTTGGTACTAGGACCAATGATGAAGTCGGTGTATCCTGCACCCTTGGCGTCGACTGTGAGAGACCACAACCTGTTGGCCAATATGTTTAGCCTGTGCAAGTGCGACGCAACACTTCCGGCGCCAATCATTGGATCCTCTGGAGGTAGATGACGTTTGGCGTCAATCCACGCTGGAGACCATAGCGCGGAGGTCGACGTAGCAGCTGCGTGCCAGGAGCGAGACACTCTGCATAGTATGGCAGCTGGCAGTGAGGACTTCTCCCAGGCGTGAGGCTGCGCAACGCAGTATTGGAAAATCTCGACGAGGACGTCCAGGGGGATCTGTCTAACTGGAGAGAGCAGGCCCTCGCACATGTCGATCTTCTCTTCGAGCTGAGCGCGGAGGCTTCTTAGCTCTTGACGAGACCTTGGTTCTTTGCTTTCAAGGATTTGGTCGCTGACCTGGCGATAGTTGGCCTCGTATTGGTCCTTCAGATTCGTGATGGAGTTTCGTTGCCCCTCGGTGAGAGCGCTGCCGGATCGCCCAATTCGAATGATATCCGGAGGAAGGCCTGACTGTACTAATTGATTAGGTTGTATGCACCTAGTGAAGCTGGTTTGACAAACCTTGACAAGTGGTCTCGAGGAGAAGTTCCCCATCTCCTAGCCGTTCAGCGGTAATCAGGATGCCAAGTTACTTGTATCTAGAGTGATTTAGGCACAAATCAGTCAAAGAACCTCTCGGATAATCTCTATAGCTTGCCTGGTACAACGGAGAAGACTACTGTGCGGGCCAAGGCCTAAGTAGAACCTTTCTGCGCTGCGAAGTGGGAAACAATGGCGAACTAGGAGACGCGCTGGACGTGTCAGTGTTTGGTTGGATTTGGGACCATCATCAATCCTGTCAGATCAACAGTGCCATGGTCGTTGAACGTTGAGTTGCAATCTTGAAGATAAATGAGTCAAACTGATGGAATTGAAAGGCCAACACCAATCTTACGCGCAAAAACTGCTTGGAAAGAGGAGAAGGATGGCGTTGTCCTCGAAGGGGCTAATAGCTGGGTTACCCTACAGGGATTTCCGTATGTAAGTTAAGGTAAAGAAGGCCAGTGCAAAACCTATTACTGAAGCCAAACCCAGAAAGAGCTATCTCCCTGCCGTTCTCAAATACTGCTCGTGGGTAAACAGAGACGTGACCACTGACCGCGGGGGTGTTGCTATTCCGGATCCAAATTCATCCAATGCGAACAAAGCCAAAAGGGTAATAGCGTCTGAACGAAGCAAACATTGCAAACATTGCTCAACCTTAAATTTGCTCGTAGCCAAAAAAATCTTCATCGCTTCACCACCACTTAACCAGGCCACCATGGACCACTCCTGCCAGGTAGGCTTCCAATCTGATGCCAATGACCTCACACATTCTCAGTGCTCACCCGTACCAAGGGCAGACGCAGGTTGATGGATGTTGTTGGGTAAGCCCAGAAGTGTTGAGCTATCCATTTGCCGAGACATACGACGTCGGATTTGACCTCAATGCCCTTGTACAGTCTCATTACCTCTTTCAACATCAACGCCAAGATGCTGTCTACCAACAGTGAAGTCATCCTCACCAGTCTCCTTGACTTTTTGAGCTAGTAGGACCTTCAGATGGCCAAAGAAGGCTTTTCTCAGGCACCCTTGCCCAACAAACTTCTACTCAGTCGTCTGTGCCCAAGATAGAGCGGAAGCGGAAGCGTGAAGAGGAGTAACATGTCCGGAATTTAGAGGCTCGAAGTCCGGACGATAGAGCAATGAGAAGTGTATTTTACAATAGTTCATATGCTACCATTGCCATAGAAACCTCCCTTTGAAAGGATGCGAGACTGCATCCACCTAGGAAACCCCTCGATGTTGTTGTACATCCTGATCTGGGACCCATCATGCTGCATCAACGGCAGTCAACGCATATGGTACCGACTACCATTATGTATTGAGATTAAATGAGCTATAGATGGTCTTTAAAGACATAGTGACCTTCAGCCATTGCGAATATCAGCTCTTTGGGCTTTATTTGCCTCACGCAACCCCCGCAGCTTGCCTCTCAGCAAGACACGCAAGCCTGGCGTGGGAACAAAATTTGGCAGAGAGAATGCAAGGCACGCAAGGTCGACAAGTTGCGTTTTCGTCACTCCACTTCAACCTTTTCGTCAGGCAACTCGAGGAAGGGGAGTTGGCGAAAATTGCCCCGTTATCTTAGTTCAGGCACCAATCTGACACTATTATCCCGTACGTTGGTACTCTTAATATCCAGGTTTATGTTTTGTGTACCTCGACCAACGCGACTCTGTGCCAAAGGCTCAACATTCCCGCCAGTCTTCAAAGGATTACAGGCTAAGTGGTCATCTCCAAAATTGCTATCGAGGATTATCATACCTTTGCAGAAGCTGATGCTGAAGCGGATTCGACGATTTGGTCTCGGTATGTTCGAACCTCGTGGAGAGGGCCAGTTCGCCCCATTTCAGCCTGTATATACCATTTATCTTGCTGCCCAAATGTTCCATCTTACCATCTTAGTCACATTCTAATGGATACATGCTTTGTGATACAAGCCGTGGCAGCTTGTGGAATGTACCAGCCTACCAAGAGGTCACCAGGAGGTAGAGACGGCTGCAATTGGTTGCGGGCATTTGCCTCACACAGCCACTTATGAGTGATTTTGAGAATGCCCAATCACAGAACGGATGGCCCCTCCGGCTGAGTAAGGTAGAGCATGCCCAGCAGGTATATAAAGGGTCGAAAATTGGTAGAGAGTCTCTCAGAAACTCACTCACAACCACTTCTTCCCCTATCTACTCCAACCTTCTCTCGCAATGGTGGGTCTACCCATGCTTTTTCGCATCGAGCATGTCACTTATCATGCCCATTTAGATGTCTGAAATCTACACTCCTGTCTCCTACAACTGCAAGTGCGGCGACAGCTGCAAGTGTGGCGACGGGTATGCCCTACTATGCTGGACACTTGGAATGTGCTGACGTCTCTCCAGCTGCAACTGCAACAGTGTAACTGCCTCCCGGGCCAAGGATGGCGGCTGTGGATCTAGCTCCTGCACCTGCACTGAGTACGTGAGCTTCCTTTAAGATTTGTGGGCTTGTCGCTAACTCTCATTGATTAGTTGCAAGTGCAGCCCTGACTCTGGCTCTTGCTAAACACTTGTGTAACAACTGTCGTGACTGGAAAGGATAGCGCAATGTAGTACTAGTGCTAATGACCCGCCTCTAATGATATACTTCGCTCACTATTCCACGCCCTCCTTGTGGAGTTTTCTTAGCATCGACATTGAGGATGACGCAGCCCTTTTCGCTGTCCTGGATATTGGCCTTGCCACATTAAGACATCACTTGGACTGGTGGCTTGGACATGCCGGACGAACTGCAGAGCTCCATCCACCTTGATTTGAGGACACATTTCCCCCACGTATTCTTCCCTGTTTGAGTATTGCTCGCCGACTTATTCTTGGCCGCCGTGCGATGGAGTCTGTAGTTTCTGTGCTTCAGACCGAGCTGCCCGCACATGGACTGGAGGTGATCGTATGCCGGGATTTCGAGAGTCTCGAGAGGACACCAGGAGAGATATTTAGGTGCATCACAATCTTTCTCGCCGAAGATGTCAGGGCTGCTGCTTCAGGGATGGACGAGAGGCTTCGAGAGAAAGATTTCGAGCTATGCTTCTGCTTTGACGAGCAGTTTCGTGCACAACCATATTGACCTGAGATACTAGAGGACGTTTAGCATATCTAGAGCCGTGTTTCCATCGAACTTACCTCCTGAAAGTCTGCTTTCCTGTTACGAGTCCCACGTTAAAGGGGAGCGTGAATTTGGCTGAATCGCTCTCGGCATTGGGCTTTGACTCGCTGTCATCGTCACTGGCATGCATCCAGATCACGGCTTCATCCCTTTTCTCCAAGTCAATGATCCACTTCCTGACTGGATTCCCAAGCGAATCGACACCTACCTCGACCATCGAACCCAGGGTGTCCAATTCTGCCAGGATGAAGATTCCCAACCACGTCACGCGGCTGACTGCTTGGAGCACGAAAGCAGACGCTTCGAGCTTCAGAGCGACATTTACGCCACGCTTCGTGCTCCTATCCGACGCATCCCTCCCAAAATCCTAGCAAATATCATGCACTGGGCTCTGACAAGCTACGGAGGCTTCATCAATAGGAGCGGAAGGATCGAATTCCTTCGGCTGCGTCAGGTGGCCAGATTAAGGAGAAAAACAGCATATTCCACGCCCTCCTTGTGGCGTTTTCTTGGCATCGACATTTAGGACGACGTAGCCCTTTAGCCGTGCCTGATATTGGCCTTGCTGCTTTAAGACGTCGCTTGGACTGGTGGTTTGGACATGCGGGTCGAAATGCAGAGGTCCATCTGGACCTCGGGATAAACAACTATCCATGGTGGGATGATCTCAGCTTTATAGATTCTATATGGAGAGCTACGGAAGGGCAGTATCGGTTGGCGACTGTACAGCTGTGGGGTGAACTTGTGTTAGGGTCCGATCTTCAGGAAGGGTACCCTTCAATGGGGAGGACCAAGAATCTGACTATCTCCCATTGCGTTTCAGACCTCCAACGCAAGTTCCCTGCCTTGGAGAGCTTCGCATTCAGCATGCAGAGAATTTGCGAACCTCCACAGCATCCGATCCGCCATTCACAGCTGCGTTCACTATTCCTCTCATACCTTTCACTCCGACAAAAATACTTTGCCTCCGTCCTCGAAGGTCGACCGCTACTGGAAGAGCTCATTATAGACAACTGCCACTTTGGCAGTGTACGATCAACACCCCCACTTCCACCCATCACCCACCCCTCACTTCGGAGGCTTGTCGCAACCGACAGCGTCTTGTCGCGCTGGCAGAGCGTCTCCTTCCCATCGCTCGAGTTTTGTCAGCTTATACCCAATACTGCCGAAAGATTTTCCGTCTGGTACCCAGACCACTCACCGAACACTCTCGCGCTCACCAGGGACTTCCTTCGGAAGTGTAACGCACCCAACCTCACACTTGACTTAACTCGCGCCGGCCTCGAACCCTCCGGGGTTTTTTGCCTCCTTTCTTCAATTCCCGCCCTTCACTCTCTGTTCCTGGCTGATCCCGCCTATGTTCTCTGACGAAGGGAGAGCCTGGAGGGCTCAAACAATGGTGAAGTATGTCTTTTGTGAGAGATACCTACCAATACCCACAGCCTTCAGACCGGAAGTGCTTTTATGGGGACCTATGGCCTCGTCGTCACGCAAGGTCTCGATGATTCGATCTATGCCACAAACCATCCAGTCGCGCAGGGATCATCCCGTTTCATTTGCTCAGAAATGACGGGCACAAAACGCTTATCCATGAACCTCATATGCTTGATAACCGACATGCTGCGTAATGAGTTCCCCATTCGCAATCATGAGTATGAGGCGTTGAGGGAGATGCTTGATGCCTAAAGGTTCCTAGGTTAATTTAAACTTCATATTTCGTCAATAATCCTCCTCTACCTATACTACCTACTATATGCCAGTCACCCAATAATATAGTCCAGTCTACCCTTTTCAACATAGAGATGAATTGATCGACGTTCTGCACTCTTGTGGGGGCAGCCGTTGAGCCGCCTGTCGCACATGGCATGTGTGGCAGGGCATAACAACTATGTGTGCCCTGCCATACATTCACGATGATTCACGTGAGGCTATACCATCGAAGTGAGTTGTCACTTCAAAGACTTGGGGCTCATATTTACCTACAGCAGCTGTATTCATGTAGGTGTGGTCATATGCACCAAAATGTATTCACATAAGGTTAACGGGGGAAATTGGAATTGCTTCTGCACTTCCCCTTGACATTCACAAATACCACAGGAAGTGAAAGATCACTTCCAATCGAGACTAGGATCGATGGATCTTGAAGTGTAAAATCACTTCATATCAGCCCGGAATAGACGGCGAAGTGATTCCTCACTTCCAATAAATCTCGAAAGACATTCCTAGAAGTGGAAAAGCACTTCCAAGTGCCTTAAGGTGGGCCAGGGAAGTGACTTTACACTTCCGATAGGCGCTTTAGAACATGGTCTGGAAGTGCAAAGTCACTTCGCCTTCATCCCCTCAGCTGACGGAAGTGATTTAGAACTTCTAAGCAGATTCGCGTGACCCCTGTTGGAAGTGAAAGGTCACTTCGAGGCCACACCCCGAGGCTGATGGAAGTGACTTTGCCCTTCCAGAACATGTTCTGACGTGCCTATCAGAAGTGTAAAGTCACTTCCCTGGCCCACATTAAGGTGCTTGGAAGTGCTTTTTCACTTCTAGAAACTGTCTCTTGACATCTATTGGAAGTGCGATTTTACCTCCAAGTAGCACTAACAGGTCTGCCAGGAGGTGCAATACCACTTCTCACCTTGTCGGAAAATGGATGCGAGGTGATTTTGCATTTCCGGCATCCACCCCTTGTACGCCCCTTTCTTGGGGTTACCTTTTTTTTCGTAAGTGACACCTGTGCAATTCATGTATTCGGTTTGAGCAACCGAGCTCGCAAACAGCTCACTGGCTAACATAGGCTCGTCAGGAAATGCTGGGCCGTGATTCATTTGGAATGGTGTTGATGTAATAGACTCAAATACAAAAAACCATTGAAAGAGTACTTTGCATCGATATAACGCGCCATGGTAATTAACATAAAGCCAAAAGTTCCTTCAAAATCAGAATGGTATTTTGTCTAAGTGTCAGTAGAAGGTGTAGGTAATGACATGTAAATCGCCCTTGTACAAAGGCGAAACTCTGTATCCATTGCCTGCTTTCTCGATTGTCGTCTGACTTTTACTTTCTGCTAAACGGTTTGGGGAGATTTATACACCAATCGAACCAGTCTTTTCCCCTCCCAATTCTTGCAATTTTACCTTAATTCTTTGTCGCTTATATGGGCCGGGATATGCAAATTTCTGTGCTGAAGTGAACAGCGAGACGGAACTGGTACCATTGGTTCGGGTGCGTTTGGTGATCTACGCCCTTGACGACCGCTTGTCAATTACTCCATATGGTTTCAGGAACAATAAGCGCCGTATAAGCGCCCACTCCGGAAGGGAAACGCGAAATCTGTCCCTGGCCACATGGGGTGCCGGGTAGGTACGGTGGCGGTTCAAACATACATGGGACCGCAAATCTACTTCCTGTTGGTCTGCCTAGTGCTCGATAGAAGTTAATTTGCACTTCCCAGAAACTCGGGGGAAAGGTTCGAAGTGAATTTACAGCTCAAAACCCTGCTGGAAGAAGCATCTTCGAAGTGAGAACTCACTTCGCCGCTTCCGCTCTGAGGCTTTGGGAAGTGTAAAGTCGCTTCCAAGAAGTGTCTCAGAGAGACACCAAGTGAGTAAGCACGTCTCGTGAACGCCTCATGGCATATCTCAGAAGTGGGAATTCACTTCACGCACATGGCCTGTGGTAGGGGAAGTGAGAGTGCACTTCCTCGACCAGATTCAATGTCAATTAGAAGTGCGAGATCACTTCCGGACCTCTTTTCCCCGAGATAAGGAAGTGCGGAATCACTTCAAATCTATTTCACGCACGCATGGGGAAGTGAAGAAGCACTTCCCATTCTCTCTTATCTCGCACAAAGGATAGATTTTACTATATTTTGAACTAATTAAATCGTAATGAATATGGTTGCCGTGGCTCTAAGCAATAAATGGAGGTTGGCGCTCGAAGTGATAAACGACGTCGGCGGTACGGACTCAGGTGAGTTATTGTGAATGTGCGACAGGCCGCACATAGTTCTTATGCCCTGCCACACATGTTTGGTGCGACGGGACCTTTGGCGGTTATCCGCTCTTGTCCGTTGTCAGCCAAGCGGAGCTTGAATCGCGCAAGCGATAACCGAATTGCTCGCACTGCCCTTTGTTTCTTCCATTCATCACTGCGATGAAGCCAGATCCTGGACTCATTCCTTTCCTCAAAGTCAACGATCCACTGCCTGACTGGCTCCTTACGCGACTCGACACCTACCTCGAACATCGAGCTCAGCGGATCCAGTTCTGCCAGGATGAAGCAGCACGATTGCGTCGCGAAGCCGAGAGCTTGGAGCATGAAAGCAGGCGTCTCCAGTTCCAAAGCGATATCTATGCCACACTCCGTAATCCTATGCGGCGCATACCTCCGGAAATCCTGGCGAAGATCATGCATTGGGTTCTTGGAGGCCCTAGAGGCTTCGTCGACCAGAGTGGAAGGATCCATTTCCTTCAACTTCGGCAAGTAGCCAAACAATGGAGAAGAACAGCGTATTCCACCCCATCTTTGTGGCGCTTCCTCAGCATTGATCTCGAGGATTTCCCTAATCCTACTGCTGGTCCCAGTGTCGCGCTCGTCACGTTGACACGGCGCCTGGATTGGTGGTTTGGGCATGCGGGGCAGAATGCAGAGGTTCATCTGGACCTCGGAATCGATCGATATTCATGGCCAGAGCGTGTCAGCTGGATAGGATCCATATGGGGACCCAACGCAAAGCAATTCAGACTGGTGACCGTGCAGCTGTGGGGCCAGCTTGTGCTGGGGCCCGATGTGCAGGATAAATATCCTTCTATGGAGAACCTCAAGAATCTCTCCATCTCCGAACACATCTCAGACGTCGAACAGAAGTTCCCCGCTTTGGAAAGCTTGAAATTTAGCTTGCTCAACCTTAGAGCGTCTTTGGATCGCCCTTTTCGCCATTCTCGGCTGAGGTCGCTATTCCTTTCTTCCCTCTCTCTTGAACACCAATCCTTTGCCCCCATCCTTGCGCGCCTACCCGTGCTCGAAGAGCTGATAATGGATAGCTGCTACTATAACAACATACCTTCGATATCTGCCGCTCACTCTATCACCAACACATCCCTTCGAAGGCTTGTCGCAACCGGCAGTGTCTTAGTACGCTGGCACCGTATTTCCTTTCCGTCTCTCCAATTCTGTCAGATTATTCCCAATACCAACAAGGAGTTCCTCCGTCGTTGGGACGAACCCTATACCAACCATCTCCTCAACGTCATTACCGATTTCCTTGAGCGGTGTAACGCCCGCAATCTCACCCTCGACCTTACTCGCTCATCTATGACCCCTGCCGAGGTCATTTACCTCCTTTCATCACTCTCCGCGCTCCGCTCTCTTCGACTCGCCACTACCGCCGCCATTTTTTCCGACGATGCGATTCATTGGAGGGCCGAACCAAATGTCAAGCACCTTGTTTGCGAGAGGTATCTGCCTATACCAGAAGCCTTCCGCGTGACACCTCTTCCCTGGGTACGGAATTCATCCCCCAAAATGCTCTCCATGCACGTCCCAAGCGATCCAAACGCACACAAACCGTCACGTTTCCTCTGCGCAGAGATGATAGGGAAGAGACAAAGTTCAACGATGAATCTTGTTTGCCTTCCGGAGTTGCAAATGGCTGCCATCATACACGACGAGTTTCCAATTCGCAATCACGAGTACGAGGCGTTGAGGAAGGAGCTCGATCCTAGTGCATAGTAGTTTCCCTTTGCTTTGGACATTTGTATAATAATCAGACCTAATACCCGCGAGTTCAGTATCTCTTGGCTAGTTCAATTCCGAGTCAAACGTATTCTTCAAACGTCTATGACGCCAAATGCCTATCCTCGAATCTAATTCAAGAGTCCCAGCGCTCTGACAAAGTCCCGAGTGAGACATGCATTCCGGCTTGCAAAGTAACCTAGCACCCCAAGTACTAGTGGGGTGTGGGCCGTCGCGATGCGCGGCATGGATCCTCGGCCTGTCTGAGTGGAAGCGGGTTTGCAGGCATTGGCTAACGACTTTGCGCGTTAGGATGCAAATTCAAGCTTCGCTTTCATTCGCATCGCGCAAGCCGTTATGCCAATGTAGCTGCACCGCTTCCACTCAGACACAACGAGGATCCAATTCGCGCATGGCGACGGCGCCACCCACTTGGCTCATCGATGATTTATGTCACCATCCTATTGGAAATGCATGATACAGCAGGCCATAATACAAATAGTATGCTACCTCCGTTACGATGGATTAGTCTCCCGCCAGGTGCAGAAACCATTATCACACCTGCGCCCCAATGTCCACTTAAACCCTTCACCCCCGATAACGTCGGTAGCGTAAATGAGATCAATGAAGAAGCGCTCCCTCTCTGTCAACCAAACCCTGCTTCCGTCTCTCACCAATGATCCGACATTCCAAGGGTCGACCCATCTCGCAACCTCTTTCCCTGCGAGATCAAGATTGCGGCACCACTCCTCCTTATTCCAAAAGAACGCAGCAATTCCTTCACCTTCTCTGTCATGACGCCAAATCTCAGGGCATTGCCAACGACAGTCGAAATCCCAGGTACTGTTGGAATCTGATATGTTGGGATGACTCCTCAGCTGATTCCTGTTGTTCCATCGAATGGTGCTGAAAGCCATGTTGCGGCGCACGAGCTGAGGGTAGAGGATGTACAGGCGACTTGAAGTGATGAAAACCATGTCCTCCGTCGTGGGGCTGGATATCAACGCTTGGATGCAGGTCCCAGTGCTCTCGATGACCTTGATGTATAGGGGCTGAAGGACCTAAAATTAGACGATGGAAAGCATCATGACGTGAAGCCTACCTTGATCCCATCCATCACCTGTGCGATCCAAACACTTGCAACGCTGCTCCTCGCTTCTCTCCAGACCTCTACCTCCTCCCATCCTACTGATATGCTCAAGGCGTCCATGAATTCCTGGCGGAGACCATGCGGTACTGCGACCGTTAGCTTCAAAATACGATCATACTCACAGTGCCCCTTCATCCCCCAGCGCAAGCAAGCGGACGCTAGGGACCCAGTCACCGCACTACTAGTCTTGTGAAGGACATCCAAGAACTTTCCAACGCCCAAGCTGAAGGCGGAGAGGATGCAGTACAAGGAGGTCTCGATTCTCCAGCGTGATTCGTCCATGGCAAGGATACGCAGGGAAGAGCTCACATGTGACAGTGTCACCAACGTCCACCAGCCGCACTGCTGCACAACTTGGGTCATCATCTCCGTGGGGAAGGGGTGACGATGACCTCCCTCTCCTTCCACCGACATACGGGCGATAGATGTACGTCCATGCCTGGAATCATCAGCTTCGCAGCAATGCTCACACAATCACAGGTACTCACTCCAGACCATTCCGCATGAGGGTAGCGGCTGACGACAGACCAGGGGCGCCATCCACGTTCACCTCGCCGTTGGGATTGGTGCCTGAAGGCTGAAGTTTGGAGTTCATCGAGTTGTCGAGTTGGTAGCAAAGGAATGGGGGGCTCAATGGACGCGTAGGAAAAGGTACGCCATGTCGAGCTGATAACCATTGCCACTCGCGCGTTCATTCAGATTCTCTAGCTACTACAAGGAGTTAACCCTCTACAACTGCACCCTCGAAACCTCGCCACCCGCCAATGCTGCAAGAAGTAGTAGCGTGATTGAATCGATTTCGCTGGGTACGACGGGCGCCAGATGGCCCTTCGGATCTCCGTATGTCTTGCACACCAGCAGATTACCCTCAACCCTAACGTCGTTCTGGGGTCCCCCGAGTGAAACGATAAGATTGTTTCTCGGCGGCCAAGGGTCGTGGTCCCCCTGTTCAATCATTCTGTGAGTCCCCTTTCGCTATAGACGTTGCAAGAGACCAGCACTCACCTTTCCAGTAAAGAATACAGTATACGGGTCACTAATGGACAATTTACTGTTGCCCACTGTCGTTATCGTTATGGTGGACCCCTTCATCACGACCACGCGTTCGTCATCTACCACGTTCCTGTGCAAGTAGCACGAGGGATCGAGGTCCAAACTCCGGGGTTTTTCCTCACACCCTCGATCGACGACGACAGGCACAATATGGGGAGCCTCTGCATGGGTACCGTAGAGGAGACAATCCACCACTAGTCTGCGAGATACCTTGTTGCAAGGTATGTAAACACTCTTCGTGAACATTGGACCGATGCCTACCGATGTCCAGTCCCTGATGCCCACCGCCCGTTGCGCTATGGATAAATCGTTTGTAGGAGTACCCATCGTCGTAGAGGAGCAAGTGCGAGAGACCCTGGGTCAAGGGCCCTTCCACGAATCTCTGAGGAAACACCCTTTGCCCGAAATGATAACCGCATTTTGAATCTTGTCCATTCATAGCCACCTTGTATAGCAACCGAAACATCTTTCCGGCTATGGTCACCCTCGATCGCCAAAGACGGTCGCCTATTTAAAGGGTAAGTTCTACAGACTAACTATACGTCGACTGGGTTATCAGGATGGCATCGCTACACGATGGCACAGTTTTTCACGGTTCACAGCACGGTGCGGTGGATGAACACGAGTTCGGTATGTCAACCCTTCCGTACTAAAGAGACAAACGCTGACCTCTCCGCTGCGCAGCCGTCCACTGGTATCGCCTCTCGCAGGAGATACAGGACGCCGTTGTCGACCGTCTTAACCTGGCCGACCTGTCATCTCTATCTGACGTATTCCCTCAACTCGCCCATAGGAACTTACGGGACAGAGTCATGCGCGTTCTTTCACGTTTCGGGCTCCAGTTTGAGCCCACCATGGAGGTTATGCGCAGGACGGACACACGTATGGCAGGCTCTGCATCGAACAAGGTCATCGATGATGGCGGATGGTTCAACAAGGACATCGACCTGTATACACCCGCCAGCAGCGTGCCAGAGGTTATCGAGTACCTTCAGCGGTGCGGATACGGAGAACCCACTGTTGAAAACCCTCACGCAATCCCAGTTGACCCGAATAGTCAATTCAAACCATACGAACGACAAGGAGCAGTGCAACAGATCCTTGCTCTTCACCATAACAAGACTGGCCGCAAAGTCAACGTCATGCAGTCCTCTACGGAATCCTCTGTTGCTCCCATCGTCGCCTTCCACAGCACCGTTGTTATGAATTGGATATCATACGACGGTGTTACATGCTTGTATCCTGCGTTAACATTGAAGCGAAAAGGTGAGGTCGACCCTCCTGCCATGGCGCCTGTTACTGACTCTCCTCTAGGCATTTCGAACGTTCTTCCTTCCTTCAAGACAGCGAAGAAGCAAGCTGCGCTGCGGAAGTATGAGGATCGCGGCTACACCATCTACGACAGCTGCACCCAGCTCAACCATCACACTGTCCGTGCTTGCGAGGAGGAACGACCACGAACCGTTCGGACCCCCGACGGTATTTTCCTCCATACCAACGCGATGAATCCGTACTGCAAGAGGCGTGTACGTGAGGCTGATGACGGCGAGGAGCTCTCTATGGCTTTCTACCCGGACGAGGAGGTGAAACGCCACAAGCACTGTGTGGTTTGGGCCCTGGCACGCGTACGGGAGGGAGGGGAAGCGGAGCGATTGTTGCGACGCTATCCCAACTTGCTCCGGGCGTTGGAGATCAAGGGCTGGGTTAAGATAGGCAACCGTACCATATTCCAGGATAGGCCTGAGCAGGTTTTGATGGCGACGACGTAGAGACATGTAGTCTATCTGTAACGCGACTTCATCGTTGCCCCAATTCATCCGTTATCATTCCAGTCGAGGTCATTTTTGGGGGTTAGGCAGTCACCGCGCAGGCAGAGTTCGGGGAACAAGAGTGAGTGTGTGCCCATGGTGCTTTATCAACAAGGATGCTATTTCGGTATCCTAATTGTCTTCCTCTCCTTCGCTCCCCTCCACCCCTCCCTCAACGGACTCTTCAGTGGAAAGCTCGTCCAACGACGATCCGTCCGAGTCGCTCTCACCGTCTGTCAGGTTGATATCTGCCAATTCGTCACCCAAACCCTTCTTCAAAGCAGTGAATTTCTTGATGACGTCCACAAGACCGATCTCAAGATCCCCGATCTTGCCGTTCGCTTCCTTGACCGACTTGCTCACGTCGTGCAGACGTTGCTTCAACTCCCTGTTCTCTGCACAGGATCAGACGGCTGAACGAACTCGGTGCTCGCACAGCACTCACTGTGCCTGAGGTGAGTATTGGCTATAGCCAACATCAGACCCGGAAACTCATTCAATCTTTGCGAGAACTTACCACCCTTGTATAGCCCCAGCTTCGCAACAATGCCATCGATATATTTCTTCCTTTCCTTCCGCCTTGCCTGTATACCTACCTCACGCATCAGGCAAGATGTGCATTGATACTGGATGAAGAACTCACCACCACCACTTTCTGAGGGGCCAACCACGGCTTCTACCATTTCATCCTTCACAGTATTCAATCGCTCGTTCTGCGCTTGGTCGTCCCCATTCCGGATGCCAGATGGGCTTTTGGTGCAATCTCCTCCACCGCTTCGGGTTCTCGCCATTGGAAAAATCGGGCAGTTGTACAAAGTCTGTAGAGGAAGGACATTGCATTCGGCATATCCTTCCTATATATAAGCAGGCCGATCCCAACCCTCAACCCGGAGGAGGTTACTGGTGCCGATTGAAGCATCATCCCCTTATGCATTTCTGCAATGTTTCACACCATCGGTACCGACGGTACCACTCTTCGATACATCACCATGGAAATCTTGTAGGCATCATGCGATAACCACCAGCAGGGATCTGTGATGCTGCTCCTGTGTGCAAGATAGGTGCTTTTAGGGCCGTCCATTCCGTTGTGGAAGTATATTTTCCCATCCGGAAGGACAACGCGAGCGACGAAATGACCTCCGGCAAAGTAGACGCCCCCGCATAACTCGTAGTGCCTTTCGTTAAGCACCTTCACAAGCAAATCAGGTACAAACCGCAACCTTCCCGAAGTTTGAATGGCCCAAAAGTCGTCAATCTCATGGATGTACCTTTTCGCACCCCCACATTCAGCACACCGTCCATACACATTGGTCCGGTGGTCGAACTCCTCCTGGATTGAATTCGAACCGTCCTGTAGGACCATGAATGGCCTCAGATTCTGGGAACCCCGGACAGTCTCGACACGGTTGCAAGACTCACACCTACCAGACGTTGACGTACCCACCATGTTTCTGCCAAAGAGAGTCTGCGTAAGTGTACATATGTCGACTCCTGCGCTTCCTCCAGGGTATTCTTGAGGCCTATCACGTCGCACCATACTTCTCCAATCATTCCGCAGGCTTGTTAGCCCGTGGTCTTCGAGCTCTCTATCGACGTTGTCCCTTAGCCCGCGGTGCAGGAGGTCAAAGGATGGACTAAGGCGAGCGAGCGACGACGCCCATCTCTCCACATCGTAAAAGTATAACGCTGACAATAGGAAGACCCACGAGTTGAAAGCACAGCTGTGGTCTGCGCCATCCCACACAGGTCCTACTGGGTTTCCACGATCGTCCACAATCTGTCCAACCCCGCCCTCCAGCTTTCTCTTCTTTGAAGGCTGCTCTCCATGCACACTATCGGCTCCACGTTTGGACGCTGAAGGCTTGCCTCGCATCATCTTATGGGTGCTAGCTCTCCATGTGGATACCCGCGATGGTCTTGTGAACTCTTCAACACCAGGCTCTGCCTGGAGAATCGGATGCCATTCCTTCTCATCATTTCCTTTCCCTCTCCATTTTCGGAAGGCGTCAATCGTCGTCCAGCGCATAGGATGGATGATCCCGCTTGAAAGCTTCTCCTCGAACCGGAGCTCCGTGATCTTATCGAGGTAGCTCAGCTCCCTAAACTCCTGTCGCAACCATCCAAAAATTCCACCCTGCATATGACCACACGAGAAATCGCGCACAATCAATGTATCATCAGCACTCTTTCCACGGGAAAGGCACGTATAAACCGCTTGATGGTTTTGGCACCTTGTGAGGTCCACGACATTCACAGCACGCGTTTTGCCTTGAGATGAATAATCTGTCATCGAAAAGTTGGGCAGTACTGGCACCTGCCGTCTTGTGATCTTTCTCTTCTCGTTGTTAGGTAGTGTAGCCGTTACAGGAGTGGTGTTCTTCGTCAAAGGCACTACATTCTCGGGGAGTCCGGGGATTTGAACGGTCCGTGGGGGGTCATTCAATTTAACAAACAGGGTGTCTAAAGCCTTCATGCCCTTATGACCTGGAATGGGTAGGGAGGTCCAGCCCGCCACTTGTGCCTCTTGCCCCTTGGTAATACATAGATCTGTGGCATCATTATTGCGTATCAAAACAGGTAGTCCTACACAAAGTGCCAGTTTTGAAGGTATATTCTCACTGGAGGAAGGAATCAAGGACCATAGTAAACGTTGAAAGTGTGGATTTAAGCCTGATCGCAGGCCTGATCTACGAGTGCCCCCCGCTCATTGACACCCGTCCCCCAGACTTGGAATCAACACTGTAGAATGACTGCAACACCTGGCCGCGGTCCTTAGCCCACAGGTTAGTCTTTGATTCGTTGTACGCATCCTTCTGTATATTCCTTGAAGTTATAATGGATACAAACTTCCACTTGTCGTCATTCAGGTTCAGCCCACCATCTGTACCAGCAATTCGCGTCCTCAGAAAAGCGATGTCGTCATTAGTACAGGCTTTGTAGCGAAGGTTTTCTAGCGCTTTCCTGAACTTTCTGTCATTCTCTGTATCATTGGCTTGCCTCATATTCTGCTTTAGGATAACAACTGTAGTGAACTGAAGCCAGATCGTCTTACCGATCGTATCTTCCTGTTGTTGAAATGTTTGCCTTGCATTTTGTTTCAGGGAGACACTTCCGCTATATAGAGGTGGGCCTGCAGTACTCGTTGGGGGCAGCTGGGCGAAGTCACCAGCGAAGATAACACTTAGACCCCCAAATGGCTTATCATGAAAGTTCTTAGCGTCGCATAACCTTTCACTAATCCTGCAGACGTCCCTGCAAGAAAGCATAGAGACCTCATCAATGAATATGTAGTCGACACCCGCGAGGCGTTCCCTCACTTCCTCGATGGCTTGCAGCTCTGCCTTTTGTGAGCCCCACGGCCCCGACACTAGGGAAAGGAAAGAATGGTATGTCGTGCCGCCGATCAGAGCTGCTGAAGTCCCAGTAGGACCTAGCAGCACCAAGCGATATGGCTCAGATCGAGACCGAAAGAAATGTATCAGCGCCTTGAGGACTTGAGTCTTCCCCGTTCCTGCCATGCCCCCTAGATACATCAGAAGCTGCTCTTCCTCGATGCAGGTTGCATGATTAGCAACAATCCGAAACGCTCTTTCTTGCTCGGTATTGAGAGTGTGCTCCTTGGTAATGTCTTCCATTTCTATGTTCCATTTGGGGTTCAACGGAATGAAGGAGCGTTTGAAGTACGAGGCTGGGACGACAAAGACACTATTCGATGAACGCACCCCCGATAGGTCACCGTCAACATCCATATCCTCGCTATCACGGCCCACATAGTGCGAGAATTTATCTTTCCACAATCTCTTCTTCTCACTTTGAATCACCTCGTTCCAGTAAGAACCATCCATCGTATGTTTTAGAGCAATCATAGTGTTCGCCGCAGTAGTGCTTTGTATGGCAGCCCCGTTGTGAACACCAGCCCTCTGCAACGCCTGTTCCGCCTCGCGATACATTACCTCCCTTTGCTTTCCTCTCTGATCGAGCTCCATCTTTTGTTCCCAATATTCTGCATCCTCTCCTTCGCCGTCTCCCAGGTCTTCCTTATTAGGCACATCATCCCCACCATCCCCTTCCAAAGCGTCTTCGTCTCCCTCTGCTTCCCTTTTGTTCTCAGCCCAGAAGTCATCGCGAGCGTCATAGCACTCGTGACGAACATTAAAGTTTCGCATGATTCCCTCCTGACGTTCTGTAAAAGTGTGGCCAGTGAATGTATTCTCCCATGTGGCATCGTGCGCTTTTAAATCTAGCCCGCTCCTCCACGGTTTGAACAGAGTGAGCATCGCGCAAGAGTATCTATCTCTATCCTCTTCTTTGTCAGCGCGTGGTAAGGGAGGACCTATGAAGTTTGGCACTATTGTGTGGCGGCGCTCCGGGTCGCACGCCACTCGATGAGTGCTCGCCATCGGGTGACCAGCAGCATAGGAGAAGAACCGCAGTGCGGCGCTTCCTTGTGTCTTCTGATGACGTACGGCACACTGAATCCACTCATACAAGCATACGGCCTCGTGTTGCTTTGGCCTCATGATGTAGTCGTCCACTGCAGATCTTCCGACAAAATGTCCTGCGGATCGGGATATGACAACGGCGCTGTCTCCATCAGCTGTGTTTGCCGCGCCGATATTAGGTTCCACTTTACCATGGACCTCCATGTCCACATTCTCAGACTTGAAGCTGTCAACATTAGTGTCGAGGTCGTCACCTCCTTCGTCGATGCACTCCATTCGACCCTCCAGGTCATCCCATTGACGCTCTACGTAGTTAACAAAGTTTTTCCAGTAGAACGGGACAAAGGCGTGGGTTGTATAGTGATCTGGATTTCCCAATACATACAACGCGGCCATGGGCGCGCCCAGTTCCATCTTCGCACTCAGCGAGTTCACCACCTGCACAATCATCCTCCTAGCGGAGTTCAGCTCCTTCGAATCTTCCTTAGTGTCCTCATTTGTTTGCCTGCTAAAGACGTTATACATTGACGAAAACACCTGATGTGTCTTGAGAAAAGCTTTGGTAAGATAATCGCAGACATACCCCACCGTCGCCTTGATACCGGTCCCGGACTGTAGAGATGTTGTATCTGTGTTGCAAATGTTTGTGTAAGTCACTGCAGGAGTGATAGCGTTGATAGACGATTCCAACTTTTTCACGTTGATGTGGCCGTCTTTTCTATCAACATTGCTTTCCTTTACAATTTTTCTTGGAAACCGGGCGGCACACTTCCCATCCTTTCTCCGACACCCCTTTCCAGCAACCCATTTCTTTTTTCCCTTGCCCACATCATCGTCGTCGCATTTGTGGACGTTGGCTCTCAGTAAGACGTCATCCACCGTTCTCTCCATATGAGAGTACCACTCGGCAAGAGCATCACATTTATGACACTCTTCTTTGCAGTCCGATTCACAGATGTCGCTTGGAGGGGAACGTGGCAGGACTAAAGTAGGGTTAGCGTAGGACGCGCTATCCACTGTGGTCTCGGTAGTTAGCATTGTATGGATCCCTTTGTTCTTAGGCCTGGCTTCTGCAGGGATCCTGGCACCAACCTCTTCTTTCGTGCCCGTGAGGAACTGTCCTACCTGAACGCTCTCCAGATAATCAATCAGCCTACGCTCGAACTCCTTGTCGCCAGACAACAACTTTTCTCGAATTTCCTTTGGCGACAACGCACCAGATACCCAGAGCAAAATGTGCAGGTGAAGCGTCATCCTCCCTTGCTGCTCGACAGTTCCAAAGTACGCCTGGGGTGTGCCAAACACCCCTCTTTGTTCCTTTCCCCATCCCAGGATGTGTTCGAGGAACAGCTGCACCATAAAGTGGAAGAAACGAGCACATGCTACAGGGTTGCCTGTAATCAGGTGTTCTCTCTCTTTCGACAAGCGAATTTCTGGACGGTATTCTAATCCTTCGTCTGCCCAGTGTACACAGAGAGGATGACGGTGATCAGCCGGTGAAATTGTCACGAACCAACTTGGTGCACCTTCAAATGCAATCAAAGACCACAGCTGGTTTCTCAGATACTTACGCTTGGCGAGGGATCCGTCGACGTGCCCACCCACAAACTCAATTTCATCGAGGATTTTGTAGCATTTCTTTTGCTCGGGAGTTAATGGCTGAAACCGTTGCGAGGTCTTCAGCTGCTCTGATATATATTGAAGGGTTCCTAGATCGATTTCTCGGATGTTCTCTGCGACTTTTGCGAAGTTCCTCTTCTTGACCATCGAGAAACTGGCCTTTGTACCTGCTTTGATCTGGGAGTGGTTGAAGGCAACCACGACGAAATTACTGTCTCGTTGAAATCTCTTGTCGTAGTAAGAGAGAAGCCAGCGCTTTTGTCTTTCTTCGGAAACCCTGTTGATGTGCCTCTGTTGACCCAACGTGCCAAGCCCGAAGGGAAACAACCAGGGGAACATCGAGGGGTATAGAGATGGGTTGTCCCAGATGGATTCCGGATCTTCGCCATGCCCGATAGCGAGGGAAGACCCATCATTCTTGAGGTGCCTGACGATGGCTGCCTTCCTCGCGGTGGATGTCATTGTGCTGAACTTTGTTTCGGTAAGACCATGGACCGTGTATGGACAAGGACCGTCCTCTACTCCACGCTCTTCGTCCATGTCGTCGAAAACTGCTTTCGAAGAGGCAGGGACATTGCCTTCATCTTCGATAGAAGGCGCCTTATGAAGAACACCCACCGGAATATCGCCATCGCGATATGAGTTCAACGCGTCGTGGTCAATCTCCAAGTCGTCATAATCGACGTGGTTTAGTTTAAGCCACTGTAGGGCGTCTAAAACTTTTTGCCTCCTGACAAGGGCAGGCGTCCTTTCAAGGTCTGCATCAGTTGGCGGTTTGATACCTGTGAAGACAACAGAGATCACGTCTCTCATATCGCTCCTGGGTGGAGGGAGCTTCCGAAATATCTTGACGGTTGGATTCGGCAGAGCGATGACATTGGCCACCATCTTGAAGTGTCCTTGAGACACACGAACCACGCTCCGATTGCGTCTGACTCTCGCGATCATTGCTCGTTCTGCAAGTGTCAAATCTTTAAGGGCATCAGGTATTTCACCGAGCCAGAGGCCGTTGGCGAGAGACAACACAGGTAAGTTTCCCTTTGACAGGGCAGCGTCACAGATAGAACAAACCATGGTAAGCCCGGGAACTGTGATTGGACCTAGAAGGGTGCGGATCGCATCTTCAGAGGCTCTCCTCTCCATTCGTGAGATGCCATCCGTATCATCCAATATCCCAGCGGGGTACCTCGCGATATCGAAGGGGGCCAGATCAATATGACGGTGAAGCTGCCCACACACGCAACAACCACCCTCTTCTATCTGTTCGGGCGCCAGCTGCTGACAGTACGCGCGGACGCATCGTGCAATTTCGCGTTTGGTAGCGGGCTTTGGTGGAAAGCTTTCAGGCCGAGGTCGAGTATAAGGATCCCAAGCAAATGGAGTGTCGTCATCCTCGACAATCCTCGCTTTGCGGGAGGCGGTCGAGTTTGGACGCAGGATGCAGATAAAAGGGATGCACTGTGGAGAGCAGACATGGGACCTCAATGAAGAGATGCACTGCGCCTTGTTCCAGCGAGATGGGTGTTCGAGACGGTGCATGTGAAGCACACGGTGGAGTCCAGCCTTGGTAAACTTACTGTACACCAACTGTTCAGGCATTGAGCAAGCCACGACACCATCCTGTGATTCGTGAGCAGGATGGGCGGCCTCTTCAATAACCTCAACGACAGTGTAAGATACCTTGCTATTGGGAGGATGGTATACGAGGTCATCGAAGACCTCCCGCAGGTCGGTTTGTGACAAGGTGAGGGACAACTTGTCTTCGCCGTCTTTGGGATGAGCGTTGTCTACGACGGTCAGTATGCAGACGCAAGGGGGGGCACCCTTCAATGCAGTCGTGGTCTAGTAGCTTACCAAGGAGTTGTATCTTTCCGTCCAGCGCAATGGTCTGAACGTTGTGCAGGTAACATACTTCCTTCATCTCAGTCGATAGTAGCCTCGGTGCAACCATTGCTAGAGGCAAGGGACACACCAATCCGTCAGGGAATCGCTCCAGAGCTTTTTCGATATTGTCTTCTGCGAGATACGCAGAGATCCGGAAGACGTCACCTTCCTTATCCCTATCATGGGGAGCAAGGAAGGGCAAGACTTCAGATCGAAGCAGATGTTTTGCTTGTTTTGCTTCCTGGGTGGAAGCTTTTTTCGTCATGGTTAGGTTCTAGATTCGATGTTGTACACGCCGTTTTCACGGATTGATTTTCGAGATATAGTCGTTTCGGCGCCGCTAGATATGCGGATCGACAACGACGTGGTGGTTAAGGGCAACTCGAGTGCTAGACAATTGCAGTTATGGTTGTTTGTTTGTATCATTGCCTATTTAACTTACATGGGATCAATCCCGGCTTTCTAAAACGCATGACGTAGATTCGATTGCATAAGATATTTGGGAGGGTCGTTACAACTGCGAGAGAAGGGACTGTTCATCTATAACCACAGAAGTCGCCTACCCCCGTGCTCACCCATCACCTTTCCCTTATAGACATTGCCACCGCTATCGATATATCCCATGTATGCACCAGCCATCTCTCCAAATTGCTTTCGCCTCCTACACAACTCCCGACCCTCCGCTCGACGACAAACCTGCCATGAAACGTCTTCGAAATCCTCCCCGGATCCGATGCAGTTCCAAGGGCCAGTATCGACTGGCATCGCGACGATGATCCCATCGTCGAGCACCCGAATTCTACGCTGGCAGTAGGGGTTGTCGCATGGTACGAAAAATCGGCGCCCATCCGGTCCTGTGACACAGCGTTCCTTCTCCGAGTGACACGTTGATCGACTGTGGAAGGGCATCTGAGTGCAGCGTTCGTACATAGTGAAGTCCAGCCTCCGGTACTGTTCCAGTGCCTCTTCGATGCTACAGTGCGTATACCACGGCAACATATTGCGGAAACCTGGCCTTCGTCAGCAGTGGTCGCCTGTAGACCAGAAAAGCGAACCTTTTGCATGAAATGTCAAGGCAGGGTACGCACACGCGACCGTTGTTGCAGTGATCCAATTCATAGTCAAGGTTGTGGCTGCTGCGAAGATAGGAAGGATGGAAGAGTACGACGAGGACTGCACGATCTTGATGCGCGTGCCGTGGTCCTTGTGTGTGACACAGAAGACTTGCTCGATACCCTCGTGAGGCGGGTAGACACAGGAGGGATCCATGGCTGCCACTGTTTCTGCGGATACGGATGGGACTGCTAGAGGATCGCGGCAAATGGTAAGGACCTCCACCACACCTTCATGGTAACCGTGGTCATGAAGGAAGTCGATGATAACACGGAAATGCTCGCGAGGGCACGAGATATCCAGGGATGCCACTGGGAGGATACGAGAGATAACAACACCAAGCACTCCCATACCGGTCAGTCTGGAGTTGGTAGAGCCTAGGATCTTCATGGTGGCGTCGTAGGGGAGATGAAATTTCGCAAGGAGCTTGGTAATCCTGCCAACTAGGTGGCTCTGTGCCGTGCGACGGAAAGTCCATCCAAGCGACTGGAGGTCGCCAAGATGTAGCTGATCTAGGACAAGATCGTGGACCTCTGCAGACAACCGGTTCCATCCCATACCTGGATTGTGGTCAGAATAACCAGCAGGTTTGACAAAGAGTCCATACCTAGGGGCGTCCATCTGGTCATCCTCTCCCTTACCCCCGCACCTCCAGGAAGTCCATGGTATAGGCGACGACCGAGCATTGAGGAAGATCTAACAGAAACCCTCTTGAAAACGCACCTATATATCCTGTACCAGGGTCAAGGGTTTCGACGTCGTCAGCTCTGAAACGATGGGCAAAGGGTTTGTCACTCGAATCGGGAGGAGCACGACGTGCTCGTTCTCCTGTCCTTCTTCCTGCCTCCATCGCAAAGCTGAAGGCATCGGCTTCAAAAGTGGAGGGTAATGTAGCTGTCTGTGTTGATATGCCGCATTAGAGCAGTGCTATCGCAGTGCCTAGAGCCGCCCACATGATTGAAAGAACGGCATACCGACGTTCCACCTATTCACTCATGCGCTCGACCGTGATCGCCTTGTGAAAAAATCTAAGCAGAGGCATCTTGTGGCCCGGGAGAGAGAAAGAACATGATGACAAGCAAGGGCAGCTGAGCAAGGTCGAAGCCTGAAGGAAACCGGAGATGAAGGAGCAATGTTGGGCCACATCAACGTTTTGAGCAAAGGAGGGAAAATTGATCGGATCAAGGGGTCTAGCTACACAACTTTGAAGTCCGGTGCTACTACTCTAGTATGGAATGCAACACTCGAACATTACGCGGAATTGTCTTCCTCAGGAACGCCAACGAGCATCACCCATCGGATGTTGCAGCTCAAAGTCCAGTTACCGTTGTTAGCTCGGTATACAGCGACGGTGTAAGCAATCACCACGAAAGATCCATACGGAACTTCGTCGTTCCATCGAGGAAGCACACTGTCGATATTAACCAAGTTTTCCTTGAAGTTGAAGTCCACCGCAGCCCGAGCGTTGTAGATAGGAACTGGGTTTCAGTCAGCAGCATTCACACAAACCTGAAAGCAAACAAACCTTCTGCATTGGCGTCGAGCGCGAAGTTGTCGGCACGCACTCGAGTAGGGTCTGCGTCGGCCCTTGCATTAGTGAACATTCCCCTACGAGGGGTTGGGAAACTAGTAGAGCCTGATTTCTGGTCAGCAGGGCTGCCTGAAGGAAAAGGCAAGGATGCTTACCATTGAGACGGTCCTCCTTTCGGAAAAGAGGTCGGGTCACGAAATGCATGGAATCCCGGGCGAGGTTGGCGTGTAGGGATCTGAAGCCAGAAACCATGCAAAACGTGGAGGACGCGCGTTGGAATTCTTGGGAGTGCAATTTGGCTTGCAGCAGCTTCTGCCTGAGTCCAACCGTGCTGAGAGTGCGGAGACGTGATATCTCCCCAAAGGCGGCTGAGGTGAAGATGGCGGGCACTTCTCCGATGTAAGCATGCATCCTCTGGCTTCCTGTACTGATATCCTTCATCCAGACAACGTTGGGAGGAGCCCGAGAAGGATTGATGAAGTGCTTGTATGTCGAGAACGAGATGGAATCACGAGCGATACTGAGGGCTGGTCAGAACAACACTAGTAAAAGCATGATGAACATACGTTCGATTCAGGGTCGGGCAGTGATCGGCCCATGCACTGTACAGCACGTTGCCTGCTCCAGGAGCGTCGGACCACGGGATGAGAGTTCCAGCGCTAAGAGAGTACCATGAGCGCCAAACTAAAGGAGTTGGAACAAAGGGACTGCTCACGTTAAGTTTGGAAGCCGGCCAGGGGCGTAGTCGGCAGCCAATTCAGGGTCATGCAGTGCTGGGTCGTTGACCTCGCATACCATTGGGAGGACTGCCTTTGAGCGAACATCGGCCACAGGAGCGTCTGTGTTTGCACTGGTACGAGGCATCGCCGATCGGCCAGTGGGAGTTGACAGCAGTTCTCGACCAAACCTCTGAAAGCGAGTGGGAGTGTCGTCGGCAGGAGGAGGGGAATTCGCAGTTCCACTGGGAGTGACGATCGGGGTCATTGGAACGTCACCCCGCTCTCGTCGGGGAGTGCTTGGGACAACCTGTCGATCGCGCGATTCACCACCCTTTCCAGGATCTCTGAAGCGCAATTTCCTGGTCCAGATTTAGCAAATTTGTATCGGCAGACCGACGACAACTGACCTCTGCTTGCCAGGGGTAGGCCCTTCGTACAGATCGATAGGAACACCGTCTGATACATATCGCGAAGACGTGGCTGACTCCGCCATCGTGTGTTGTCGAGCAATTGCAAGGGCCTTGTGCCTATCATCTGCCTCCTTGCGAGATGCCGATGCTCTATGCTCACGGAGTGAGGTTTCGACGCTGCTAAAAGTCAGGAAATTTTCGATGTTGAAGGATGAATATCGTACTCGTCATCGTGTCCAGCACAGTCCATCTCTTCTCCATCTTCATCATCGGCATCCATTGTGTCGTCGCTTAACAGCCCAGCAGTGGTCAGTTTTGCGATAACAGAAGCAAATGACTGCTTACATGAAGCTATCTTCGCTGTCGTACTTGTCCAAGTTCTTTCCCCTATACGAGTACTTCTTCTCCTTCTCGTCCCCCTTCCCAAACGCCTGAGAATCGTCACCCGCTGTGGCATCCTCCTCGACGAAAGTGTCGCGACACCGTTCGGAGGTCTTGTAGATTCCTTGGATCCTAGCCAATAAAGGGTCGTCCTTAGGCACATTGCGTTTCGTTCGTGAGGTGCTGGTGAAGACTGTAGTTATATTGTCAGATTTGCAGGGAAAAGGAGGAAGGAATTTCCACTAACTTTCGCCGATGGACGGTAGGCTACTGTCCGAGTCAAATTCTTCGGCCCGTTGACGTCTGAGCCTCTTGGTGGGAGGGCTGAATCATCATACAGGAGGTCAGTGAAAAGGTCGAAACACTCAGGAACCGTTACTCACTCATTGTCACAGTCAGACGCCACGCGGTCGCTAGGGACAGAGCGGCTGCGTTTCTTGAGAGCGGCTTTGTCAACAGGGGATGGCGCCAGAGAGGAAGGATCGCGACCACGACGCTGACTTCTGAAAGATAAGCATGATCGTGAGACGGTAGAGGACAGCGACTCACTCCTGGCGTGTGCCTTCGACATTTTCAGACGCGTTTGTAGCACGATCACGGGGGTTCGAGGCGTTGGAGTACCCAGCAGGGATCTCGGAAGCATGGGAAGCAACTTCCTCGTCGCTGGAGTCAACGATAGTCCGGTTTCGTTGACGTTGCCCCCCTTTTCCAGGGCGCTGGCTTGACCTTGGTGTCGCATGGGCTCCCTCTCTAGAGAAATGTATTAGGGGAGCCATGTATTTGAAAGAGCAGAGAACATACTTGGTCAATGATTGCCCTTCGAATGCATTGTTATCGATGTTCGCCTGTTTCACCTGGGTTTCAATCGACGACTTGTGAGCACTGGTGACAGGCAGAATTTTGCTGAGAGAGAGGAACGGTTAGTGAATGCCGTCCATGGCAGTGAGAGAGCAACATACCTAGCACTTCGGGTGACCACGGGAGAAGGAGCACGTTCAGATTTCACACGACCAGATGATACAGCCCGGCCACGGTAAATGGAATCGTCTCGGGGCAATGTCTTCTTACTAGATATCCACGTGTCATTGATTCCGTGTTAATTAAGAGATCGACGAGGGACTCACGCGCCGTCATCCTCTGATGATGTGATGCTTATAACGTCATCATCAACAATGGCTTCCTTAGGAGCAGCCTTGAACTTTGCAGCGGTAGGAGCTTGCTGCAAGGGAACAGCAACTGCCTGGACTTCTGCCCGGGGATCAACTTCGTACATTACGGTTGACCCGTCAGCGCGAAATTTCGGCAAGAATCCGTTGTTAAGCACAGTCCTAGTACAGTACGAATTATAAGTTGCAAACAGAGCTGATGTTCCATTCGCACTCACCCAGGCTGAACCGTCATATTATGAGCATTGGGGTCAACGGCACCATCAGGAGCAACAAAGTACCTGGGTTGAAGGTTAGTATGCGAAGACGAAAGGACCAAACCGCTTACCCGAAACCATACTGGGGTGCAGCAATGTCAGCTTGGTTCTTGAGAGGAAGGAAGTTGCCGGTGTTCTGGGGAGCAGAAGCAAGTCCATCGTCGGTGGCCCACAACGCAGGGCTACGGCGAGAGGCGCCCCTCTGGGAAGACGAGGACTTTTTGGTAGATGCACGGGGGGGCATGTTCGAAATCACAGAAGTGGTAGGCAGTGGTGAGGAGTGGTTTGGAAGAACAGGTAAATTTCAGCTTGCTTATATACCAAAAAGTAGGTCACTTCGCGCGTGCTCTCTGTAGAGCCCTTCACCCTTGTACTCAATGACCAGTAAAAAATTCGTTCAAAGTCAAGGGACCCTGGGACCTAGTCGCCACTGTGCAATACTTAGAGGGCGAATATTTTCACATACCCTTAGCCCTTAATGCATCGCGACAGAGCGCCAAAGTTTCTCAGCCCAATAATCATGTGCTCACTCTCCCTATGACACTTCCTGGCAGGTTTGAGTGGTGGGAGGAGGATTAACTCTCTCTACGTCCTCGTTCCCGAGCCACGGCCATGCGATACACATGAACTGTGAAACTGATGGAAGGGAAGCACGGATCTAAAGACGGCGCAGGCATCGGTTCCGAGATATCAGCAAGCCTAATTGCAAAGTAACGGCCTGATGGCCCGCGATACCCGGAGACAAAGCCACAATCGACCATGGGGAATTGATGGAGTTTTCGATCCCTTCTGAACGGCGGACGAAGAGAGAGGCATGTGGCGGACGACCTTGGCGGCGGAAAACCACCGACAAAGTTCACACTGGCTTTCCGTCAGAAAACGCTCATCGAGGCACCTGGAACGGATATTATAGGCTCGGAATCCCTTCATGCATCACCCAAGTTCGTGATACCACGTCCAGGAACCAGCCAGAACTTCACCTACTTTTCAACGCCAATCATGAATCGCCACTACAATACTTCTGCAGCTCGTAAGTAACAGCCCCTCTATCGACCATTTCTTCGCTGACTGCATTCCATGGGTAGGCCAGGAGGTCGACGATCATTGGTCCGTCTTAAAACGGTCAATCTCAGGAAGGGGAATTGCGATTTTGAGTGACTGCGATGTGGGCGCCTAAGTTGTTCGCCTTTTATCACTGCTGACTTCCTCCCAGCCGACTCGTTTCGCTATCACCGCCTTTGAAGATCCTGCATGTTTCAGGGTCACCAGCGAAGAAGACGCTGAAGAGGAGGTGACATTCATGATCATCGGCGCGATATGCTCGAAGGTATTGCCCCCCATTTTGAATAAGCCGTGAGTTCTCTCATCCAGTGGGATAGAGGGTGTCTCAGCTGACCATCGTCTTCCAGGAAGCTCCGCACAGACCAGCACTTGCGCAACCTGCGTCAGTTTGTAAAGATCACTGGCTTTGGATCGCCAATCTTGGAAGAGGCGCAGAAGAAGATTGACGCCATTGTAGAACGCTTCGAGGGTCATCTGGGACACGGTTTAGTAGGTTCTATCGAGCCGAAGCTTTGGGAAGGAGATGTCGCTGTTGACTGCCACGCTCGATACTTCACGTCGAGGCACAGTGCGCCCCAGCAGAAGCACCTACCTTTCGAAACTCTCGTGGATCCTAGGAACATCCTCGACGACTTGCGAGGAAATGAGCTCATCCATTCCGCCGACAATCGAGTCGAGTACTGTACGAAGAGCTTCGACGACGAAGGAGCTCCAAGGTACGTAATAGCCGTGGCGAAAGCCAGTCTTCGTTATTCACGATCTCTGCAGGTACGACCCGTGCGATCCAAGCCTATTCAAAGAAGGGGACATCGTGGAGGCCGCAATCACGTTCGTGTGTGTACCGGTGAAGGGAGGGGAGTATAAGTTCATAACCACCCTTCGTGCCCTAGCGCTGCTGTCCTCCAGCCAGCGGGAGGTGAGTCTGATAGCTATGCAGAGCCGGTCAAGGACAGAACTGACGCTGGGTGAAGGAAGCAGAAGATGCCAGGATGAAGGAGCAGCAGCGAACGGCATTCACAGGACCAGTGAAGCGTACATTGAAGCGTAGGCTTGTATTCGCCTCAAGCCAATCAACGAAGGTCCAGAAAACATCGCAACAAGGTGCGAACGAGACGGTATCCGCAGACTGCCAGATGGAGGTTGAGTGATAGTTCGTAATATAATAGTGACCTCTCAATTGTCGTTGTCAATCAAGATTATACTACTGTCATATATAATCTCCTGCCCTCTCATCGATTTGTGCCGCAACCCAGTCCTACGTGGATAGAAGCGATACCTTCGCCTTAGTACAATCGCGATCGCACTTATAATCTTGAGCTGCAGGCATTCGCGTGAAATTATTGGTTATATGGGTCAAGATTTGCCTCACTATAAGGCGGCGAATGCGACGTCGGTCTACACCAGGGTGGAATACACTGCAACTGCCAAAATTCTCTAGCCTACGATGCAACGTGGAAGAAGTCGTCCATAGTGATACGAGGTCTGTAGCGTTGCTCATCCACCTCAACCCACCCGCCTTTCGAGGATGTCGATGCCGCAACACAACCCCTAGTGACGAGCCTCCACTCCACCATGAAACGGTCACTGTTGTCGCGCTCTCCACCTTCCAATGCTGATATATGGCAAGTTTCATCGCATCCTCGCCGAATCCTCCGACTGCAATAGGGATTGAGAGCGGGAACTTTGCGAGTTCGTCCATCCGGTATGTGAATCGTGCGCTCTCGCTCTGTGCGGCAGCAGCTGGCGTCGTGGTAATCCATCTGTCTGCAGTCGCGATAGATGGAAAAGCCGAGTTCGCGAAAGCGGTTAACACTGGCCTCCACCTGAGCGTTGGTGTACCATGGGAGGTAGTTCTTGATTCCTAATCGTCATCAGAGCGCGAATGCGTCCCAGGAGCAATTTGCTTACCTTTGTGAGCCATCGTAAGCGCTGGATATGCGCAGAAGACAGCCTGATGGGTAGCCCAGTTCATGAATAGCGTGTTGGTCGCACTGACCACCGGAGCGACTGCATTCTCAGACGCAGAGCGAATGATACGAAGCGTGCAACACCCCTTTTGATTGTGAAGCAAGAATATGCCAGAAATACTCTCATGAGGCAACCATGGTGTCGACACAGGCGATGATAGGCCCCATGAGGGCTGACCCAGCGCAGAGCGACGTGAAATCGTCCTGACCACCATGGGCTCACGCACTGGCGATCCATATCCTTGAGAAATACAGTAGGATACGACGTCGTCGAATCTGGAGTACTGGCATGCGATTTCCATCAACCCCAGGCGTGTATCTGTGGGCGATACGACATCGAGGAGAGGGCTCCCTGTAAGCAAGGACGAGGTGCGCTCGAGCATGGTGCTTGTGCGATCGTACTGAAGCCCCACGCGAGCAAGCACGCGAATGAGTCGACGTTTCAGATGGCCTTTACCATCTACAACGAGACTTTCTGGTGACGCTTCCATGAACGTCTGAAGGTCTGTGATGGGAAGTAACCACAGTATCTCTTCCTGAACGTCGAACGGAAGGATGGTACACCAAAAGGCTGGGAAATGTAAGTCTGGCGGTCCATCGCAAGGGCAGGTGGCTTACCAGCAGGGGAAAAGATGCCACTGGTGGGATACCGAGGGTGCATAGTCAACTGAGACCAACAGCCCACAGAGCAAGGAGACAGGATGAAGAGGCTAAAAACCGATGGCGCAGACGCAAAGGTCCTTTCGCTTGCCTGGACTGAGAGATGAAGCAGATCAGCGGAGCATCACAATGGCGAGGAAGCTGTCTAGATCCGGTTACCTTGAATGAGCGGGAAATTACGATCATACAGAGGCAACCAAGAGGCATTGAGTCCACGCGACACGGGGGCGGCCACAGTTGGTGCTCACTGCTCCATATGTGGTGAATGATGGGAAGAGGGAGGGTGTACAGCTTCGGTTGACTCGGTGCAGAAGAAATCTGTTATCTCATTTCACCACACGGACAGGGTCAAGGGGTGGCGTTCCAAACGGTGCGGAATGCCGTAGAGGGGGAGGGGGGAATGTTGCAAATAGTTGTCGAATAGCCAGCCATTTTTGGAAACCAAAGAAAAAACCCGACTAGAATTGACAGCCTCTCAGTTCGAGTGGCGAAGATGTAGGTAGAAAGAACGGATGACAGGTAGCGTAGGCTAGCACCGCAGTGCACGTAGTTACGGAGGGATCGCAGTTAAACAGTACCGCTAAACACCACGTGCGGCTTTCAAGGTGTTATCCAACGTGTGCACGAGATTTTTGAGGAAGGGCAGGGCGGGGTCGGCAGGATTGTTCTTTTTGCGTCGCTGCTGGTACTGCTTAGCATCACCCGTAACCTCCTTGATCGCGGCCTCCACTAGTTCGTATTTCTCAGTGCAGGAAGCATGTTCTTCGAGTCGTGATGAGAACACTGTGAATAAGGACACGCAAATATGGACACACCTTTCTTGCACTTGAAATAGAGTTCTGCGTAGCGAGAAATGTCGATTCTAAGGTGAACAATCAGCGACTTCAACTCCTGCTCTCGCTCCTCAGCAGACAAGAAGGGAGGATCGAGGCCAGTTTCGAGCAGGAGGGAGTTGAGGATATCTCCCGTAGCAGGGAACATGTCCGAGAGGTCGTTATCGCAGTGGCCGAGGTCCTTTAAATCGGAGCGAATGCTTGCGAGGAAGCGCTGGAAATCCTGTTCAGTATCGGGGGCCTCCAGGAGATAACCACCCAGAGCTTCAAAGCCACGTTAGCCAGGTACGGAGGGGGAGTCGAAAGCGAACATACTATCATGGTGAACGTCGTTGTTGGGCGATTCAACGGGAGAAGACATCTCGCGAGTCGGGGACAACAACGAGCATCGTTGGTGTGCTTTTAAGGAAGCGCCGGTGAGGGATGCGGGTGCTGAAGAGTTCGCTCCGTGTAAACGGAAGGAGAGTCGTGCCATCTCATGGGAAACGACTCCATGCGGGATCCTTGGCGCCGAACAATCCATCAAACGCTAAGAAAATTGAGAATATAGGGAGCACCCTTTGGCGTTGCCCTGAGCAGCAGGTTAAGATGCTTCCCACCATCCGATCTCAGCCAGCAGTTCAGGCGTCCGCCGTGGCATTGGTCCGCATCGCAGAGAGGGACAGGATGAATTTCAGGATGTACCTGGAGAACGTTGAAACGGTAAGCACTGCGAGCAGAGGATGAGGAATGAATTATGACTGACGACAGAACTGCATAGGTGTGCGACTCAGCACGATGCCGGAGGGATCCAAGTCTATGTACGGTTGACTTTCGAGCCATGGCATGCAGCGACTGCGCAGAGGAAGGGACCACCTGTCCCTACCGTCGCGAGTATGTCATCCAGGCCCTGGCAGAGGGAACGGGATGGCCAGAAAGTTATGCGACGGAGTGGTACGAGGAATTCAACGCCCAGCTGACAGAAGTCGTCGACGAGAAACCGTTGCTGAGCGCAGCAGGGCTATTAGAGGGTAAGACTGTTCGCAAACATTATATACAAACTGACGTTATGACACAAGGACTTCACAAGATGGAAAAGTTGAGCACCGAATTGGAGGCGCGCGCCGAGGAGCAAACAGACCAATTGAGGAGCATGAATGGGATGGTAGAGGACATGAAGGAGGCGATAACCGTCTATACAAACTGTTAGTACCGTCATGAGCTCATCCCACGGCGACTTACTAACTGCCCGCCAGACGCAGAGGACACGGTTCGCCGACTTGGTGCTCTATCAGACGGAATGCTGAAGATTTCGGAGGCGATTGATGGTTCCCGCTATGGTAGGGGCAGGAAAGTCGCCATACGCAGCGACGCTGACGCCTTCAGGGCGATTGTTTCTGTCGTTAGAGCGCTCGATTTGTCCATACTGTTGGAGGGTGACGAGGACAAGTCAGTGGTCCAGGAGGAAACAGTCGGCGGTGACGAGGAAATGATTTAGCACGCAGAGCACCGCTGCTTCTCCGTAGATAGACGTGCAATATACGTGATTGCTTGGTAGACGAAGCCTTGGTGAGTGTCGAGTGAACGAAGAATCAGTGATCAGGCACGGACGTTCGAGGAGGCCAGACCCGAAACCAAATCAGGAAGTCATCACCCACGATGCCAAAGTCACGGGGTGAAATTGCGTCGAATTCTGAGCCCCCCTTACTAAAGCACCCGAGTCTTGACAGGCCTCGGAATGCGCAGACGGTACGCGCTGGATGTGTGCTTCAGGTCGTGAATAAGAAGATTGGGAGAGATGAAGACATTGTCCCTCCTTCAAAGGGTCCATTAGATGGTGCTCCTGGGCTCCTTCAGGTCCGACGCCCCAGGTGTGGCCGTCGCCCAGATGCGAAAGATATCGTTTGGCCAGGGGGTCCAGATATGCATATCCCTAGACAAACGCCTGCGCAGCGCATGTATAGTAGAGACCGATGTCGAAGTAATCAAATCATCCTATAAGGAGTGGTTTAAATATGAATATCGCTCATTGGATGTACGAACAACTACAAGAGGCAAGTGTGACAAAAGAAAACGACTTGGGAAGCCGTCAAGTGCGAATCGCGTTACATATCATTCCACGCGGCTGCTTCAAACCATAGGTAAAATCTCGGAGAGTTGGGCACTACTAGAACCAACATGCAGCATATCAAGCTACATATGCCTGTCTTCACCCACATCATTCCAAGGCCACTGGGAGATAATCTCCTAGATGGATGCGTCACGTTGCGCAAATTTGAATCCCTGTCTCGTCGAAGGCGCATTTGTATTTGAGATCGGCAATCTCTGGGATCCGTCTACATCAATCTCCCCGGGACTCTCCTTGAGGCTGAAGAACACTACTGCGACTAGCGAGTAGATGTCTTACCGAGTAGCTTGTAGGCTTAACTGGTAGGTTAAAGTGATAGAGATTGAGGTAGCTACGAGCGTCCTTATATACATATTTGCGTGTACTAATAATAGAGCAGTGTAAGCAGTCACATGTATGTATGAGTCAGTATGAGTCGAGAAGACGATAGAATGACGAATACTCTAGATGTCGCATAGCCTCATAAGTATATATCTAGGAGAGTCCGAGTCGGAGATAATCCGAGTCGGATAGTCGCGAGAGTCGCGAGTCGAATCTAATCTACATAAGATAAGATCAACACTCCTCCTCAATGAGTGCATCTCCTAACGAGTGTACCCATTGGACTAAGACGAGTAGAACTCTAGTCCTAGTAATCCCCTGAAGTGTTCAAACTTTACACGTCCCAACGGTTTGGTGAAGATGTCTGCGATATTGTCATTGGTATCGACTCGCAATACTTCGATGTCACCATTCTCGATGAGTTCACGGATGTAGTGAAACTTAACATCGATGTGCTTCATGCGACGTTCCTGAATAGGATTGTTGCTGATGAATATAGCACCGTTGTTGTCGGAACAGATAGGAATTGGTACGATGATCGGCATGCCAAGCTCTTTGAACATGTGCTTGAACCACATCACCTGTCGACTACAGTCAGACACAGCCATGTATTCGGCTTCGGTGGAGGAATTAGCGACAGTCTTTTGAGCGTGCGAAATCCAGCTAATGCTAGCGCTTGCCAACATCACCATGTTTCCAGTAGTAGATCGGCGTGCAACCAGATCCGCAGCGTGATCAGAGTCCGAGTAGGCGATCAATCCATTTTGGGATGCGCCATCAAGAACCAGAGCGTAGTCCATAGTTCCTCGGAGGTATCTGCAAATGTACTTGGCCTTGCTGATATGTTCCTCAGAAGGATTAGCTGCGAATTGAGACAGCTTGACAACAGCGTAGGCGATATCTGGGCGAGTGCCCAGCATCAAGTAGAGCAGAGATCCAATGATCGACTGAAAGTAGTGGCGTCGTTTCGTATCGACAGGTCCAGTATGTTCGAGAGGCCTATAACCCTCGACCATAGGTGTAGGTGCCGGTCGGCAATCCTTCATGTCAAAACGTTCCAGGACCGTGCCAAGGTAGGCAGATTGGTCCAGACGGATATTTTGTCCGTCACGTCTGATCCTCATTCGTAAGAACTCGGTAGGATTTTCAAAGTCTCGACATTCCCATTTGAGCTTGAACGCCTCTTTTTTGGCATTAACAAGTCTCTTGTTAGGACCCGCGAAGATGAGATCATCGACGTAGGCAATCATGATGACAAAGCCACCATGTCCATCCTGGAGGATGAAGATCCCGGTATCGGTCGATAGTCGTTTGAAGCCAAGAATCTTCATCGACTTTGCAAGTTCCATGTACCATGCACGGGACGCTTGCTTCAGACCATAGATAGCACGAAGGAGCCGGTACACCTTGTGCTCTTTGCCCTTCATGACAAAGCCTTCGGGTTGACGCATATAGATTTCCTCATCTAGTTTCCCATAGAGGAATGCGGTCTTGACATCGACTCCGGTGATGTGCCAATCTTTGAGAGCCGTGAGGGCTAACATGGTTCGGACTGATTCGAAACGAACCACCGGTGAGAAAATCTCGTTGTAGTCAATGCCTTCGATTTCTTGGAAACCCTTGGCAACAAGTCGGGCGCGTTTACGACCGTCAGATTTGACGTCGAATACCCAGCGATTGGTGATCGCTTTTCGACCTTTGGGAAGATCGACCATTTCGAATACTTCACGTTCAGAGAGTGCCTTTAACTCATCTTTGCAAGCATCGATCCATCCTTTCTTCTCCTGCGGTGGCATCCGCAAGATGTCTTTAAACGTCCACTCGCGTGGAGCGCTATCGACAGAAGGAACTGAAGGCAAAACCGCTTTAGAAAGCAGGAAATGCATAAAATTTACTCCCCCTTCACGCGTCAAGCGTTCTAAGTCCTCAGGTATGTCAAAAGTCGAATCAGATTCACTTTCGGACACAGGAGTAGCAGGTTTTGGCGCGGGAACACCTTTTTCCTTGCTTGTAGCACCTTGATTAGATCCAGATGGCCGTCTGTCATCTTTATCAAGTGCTTTTCTCCGATCCGTCTGATGCTTTTCTGTCGGAGTTTTATTTCCGTAGACATCGCCAGACTGAGGCTTGGTTTGGGTCCGATTCCGCGCAGATCTCCTTGGTTCATCACCAGGAGCATTTCCCGGCGCAGGGTTCGGCGGGTGCTGGTCAGCTGGTTGTTCACCAACGTTCCGATCGTCGGCACGATCAGGACCGCTACCTCTTTTAGGGGTTTGGGAGTTTGATGGACGAGGAAGGAAATCATCGTCGTCATCATCATCTTCAGATTCAGATGGAGGTCCATCATTGCCAAACGAGGAAGGTGGGTAGTCTTCAACTCGTGGTTGGTCTTGAGGTGCTTTCGCATCAGGACACCTTGGGAAGTGAAGTTCATCAAAGCGAGCAGTAGTCGCCTTGAATAGAACGTTCCTTGGCGATCTCATGAAGAGATACGCCTTCATGCCTTCTGGGAATCCTAGGAAGATCATATACTCCGACCGTGGAAGGAGCTTGTTAGATCGTTGTTCCTTGGGAATATACACCCAGGCACCACATCCGAAGACTCTTAATTTAGAGACGTCCGGAGCTTCTCCTTCTACAGCCTCGTGTAGAGTAATCCAACCAAGACGCTTGAGAGGCGTTCGGTTATACACGTAAACGGCGTATAGAACAGAAAATTCCCACCATGCTGGAGGTAGGCAAGCGTCGTGACGCATTGACTCAGCCTTCTCCATGATAGTGCGATTGAAGCGCTCAGCGCGACCGTTCTGCTGATGCATATACGGAGCGCTGATCGATAGTTTGATTCCTTTTGATTTGAAGAATGCTATGAGTTCTTCGTTGATGAATTCTCCACCACCATCCACCTGCCATTCTTCGATTTTCTCATGGTATATGGTTTCAACCATGGTGACGAAGTCTTTGATCGCTTGGATTGATCCACTCTTCTGTCGAAGAAGGACACACGATCCACGACTCGTGCAATCATCAAAGAAGGAGATGAAGTGTTTGAATTTGTGGTATGACTCGACGGAGAATTCTTTCAGATCCGAATGGATCTTCTGGAATCGGCGCTTCGCACGCTTGCTTGAAGCCGGGAACGGCTCAAGCGTCATCTTCCCTTGCGCGCAACCGCGACACAGGGGTTCATGTTTGGGAATTTCCACCATAGGTGGGAAGTTCGTGGTATGCTTTTTGGCTCGTTTGAGCACTTCCCGCGATGGATGACCAAAGCGTTTATGCATCACCTCGTAATCGACAGGTGGTCCTAAGACCTTCTGCACTTCTTTCGGCGATCCGTTGGAGTTCTTTACAGAGACCCAATAAATCGTGTCGTCCGGATGAAGTGGATGACCCTTAATGAGATTTCTCCCATCAGAATCGTTGATACCCATGGATAGGGAATCGCCCCAAAGAGTAGTTTTGGGTTGACTCAAGAAAGTTCCCGTAGAGAACAATCGAGTCGATAGATTGGGGATATGATATACAGGCTCGATGATCGATTCAACGTCTCGATCGTTACCATCAGCACCTTTGATAGTGTGAATTACTCGAAGTTTTCCAATTCCTTTTATGGACAGGGTAGTACCCTTGGAAGCGGTGTTAACCGATGGACTGTTCTTAACGACTTTGTAATCGAACAAGTCCTCTTTCGAGGGGGTAACATGCATTGATGCCCCAGAGTCCATCATCCAGTGTATGAATGTCTCAAATTTCTTACAGGAAGCGCATTGCGCATCTTTACACTTAGCGGTATTCGATGAATCGTGAATCGAAACAATAGAGTTAATTGCACAGCAATACTCTAGGAATACATCGTCGTCTAGCATATTCATATCTAATTGAACAGGCTGTAGAGGCAACGAGTTAGCCAAGTGTTTCCTGAGAGAAACAGAGGGGACGTACTTATCGTCGTCGAAATGCCCAGTCCTCAGAGCTTCCCAGTCCGGTAGGTAGACGGATGGTTGCGCATCTGAAAGGCGATCTGGTCCATTACGATCTGGATGTTCGCCTCCCATCCCGTCGTCGGAGCCCCAGTCGGAGACTTCGTCATCGGGGTGGAGCGGGTCCTCCAGTTCTCCGTCTCTGATCCTCTCCCAGACCGTCTTGGGGGCGCCGAATAGCGAGGGGTCCTCGCCTTCGTCGCCGAGGGAGACGCTGTCGTCGTCTTCCCCCAAGGCATCGGTGTCAGAGAGTCCGTCCAGTGCTTGTGAGCCGTCCCCTTCCATAGGCAGTCCAGATTGACACACCATGGTTGGTTGGGGAACGTCGACCCCTTCTCCAGATCCACCGTGTGCCAGTGGGGGAAATGGGAGTCGGTGCAGAGGCGAGCTGGCCTCATGCACCTCAGCCTGTTCGATGGGCTCGAGCGATCTTTGACGTTTGGGAGGCCTGGGAGAACTGATGCGGTCAATAAGTGCTCGCTTCCGCTTATCCGCTTCCTCGAAAGATTTGAGGTTGCGGGCGGTTTTTGGTAGATCGAGCTTACCGCAGTTCTTCCTGGCGCGTTCCACGTCGGGATAGCACGAGGTTTCAGTGGACGGAGCGACCTTGGCTTTAGCAGCCGAGGCCGGGAGATGGGTGGATGGAGTAAGATCAACTGATCTTTGGACGATAGATGGTCCGGTCTTCACGAATGAGAGGACCGAGACCTTGGCCTGGGGAGGCACATGCTCCTGAGGAGCGGGAGAGACGAGATGGTCGCCTAAGAAGGCGGCCTGTACCATGTGGGAGTGACCTTGCGACTTCCTTTCCTTCTCCTTCTTCTTGTTGCCACCCTTGGATCCGCGCTTCTTCCCCTTGTTCTGGGAAGAACCCGAGTTTTGGTTACCCGAGTTGCCGGAATCCTTCTGCTGCCCCTGTTGCTGCTGGCGGAAGTTAGGGTTTCCCCCTTTCCTCTTGATGCCAGTGAACTTGTTGAGGGTAGCCGGGTTGGCGACGCGATCGTACTCAGCCGTGATGGCTTTAACGACGACCTCGAAGGAAAGATCCTTTTTGTTATTGTTAAGAAGGATGGCGACAGTGTTGTCGTACTTGGTAGGAAGGCTGCTGATCAAGATCATCGCCTCGATGAACGAGTCGATAGAGACGTTGTTCGTAGCAAGTCGACCCAGGTAGTTCTGGAGCTCGGCGATCGCAGGACGAGGATCTCCAGTTCCGATGTGGAACTTGATTGCTCGGGAGAAATCCGCGAAGATCGCAGCGTTGCCCGGACTACCATAAAGCTCCTTGAGAGCATCCCATAATTCCATCGTCGTAGATTTGCCCGCCACTTGGGCGCAGACATTTCTGTTGATACGAAGGAGAAGGGCTCCCATGGCCTGGTCATCGTCCTTGTCCCATTTCGAGATTACCTCTTCCTGAGCCAGCTTCTCTGCCGCAGTGGCATCTGAAGCGGCACCTTCAGGACGAGTACCATCGATGTAGGATCCTAGACGTTGCATTTGGAGGTACTGCTCCGCACGCATGGCCCATTCCAAATAGTTGGTTCCATCGAGCATGGGGATACTGTTGTGAGCGTTGTTGGAAGACATTCTGTTGATTGTTGAGATCTGTCAGAACAAGGTTCGTCAGCAACGTATATCACAGATCAAAGAAAGCGGCCATAACAGCGCGTTCTTTGCCCCATTCTGCAGCCATTACAGCGCAGATCTCTGCTGCCATAACAGCGCAGAGTAAAGGCATAGGTTCGGCCTATCAGCCACTTGGTTAGATATGCATAGTCGCAGCGATTAAGCGCAGACTTGTAGCAGTCTATGGAGGCAGCCATTACAGCGCCGACCAAGTTTGTAGTGCAGCCATTACAGCGCAACTACTGAGCTTCGGGGCTCATAACCTGAAGAACACTACTGCGACTAGCGAGTAGATGTCTTACCGAGTAGCTTGTAGGCTTAACTGGTAGGTTAAAGTGATAGAGATTGAGGTAGCTACGAGCGTCCTTATATGCATATTTGCGTGTACTAATAATAGAGCAGTGTAAGCAGTCACATGTATGTATGAGTCAGTATGAGTCGAGAAGACGATAGAATGACGAATACTCTAGATGTCGCATAGCCTCATAAGTATATATCTAGGAGAGTCCGAGTCGGAGATAATCCGAGTCGGATAGTCGCGAGAGTCGCGAGTCGAATCTAATCTACATAAGATAAGATCAACAGAGGCATCAAGAAATCAATGAGCATCATGTAGGGAAAAGGATTCGCATTGAACGCATCTTTCAATCTACATATAGTCCTCCTCATCCATGTCGTCGAAAAGCCAATGCGCCATAACAATCTGCTTAGACTCCTCGCCAAACTCTGGGTCGTCCCCCATCTTATTCGCAGCTCGCTTCGCCCCCTCCAAAACCGCCTTTGCGTTGTCGTACCTCTCCACTGGAACCCACCCATCATCAGCCACCCCACCAGCCAGATCCTGGTACTCCTTCAAACCCTTTACATTTTCAACCATGTTTTCGGCGATAATCCCGGCCTGGCGTGCGTCTTCGTCGTCGAATTCAAAGGGGCATTGCGAGTGACGTGTTGGGCAAGCACTCCCTGCCGTGAGCTCGTCCCATAGCGCGAAAGCCTCAAAGAGCGCGCCTGTGAGCTGTAGCGTGTCGCCCTCCCAGGGCACACAAGACTCCTTGAACAGCTGTAGACGCAGTGCATGAAAAGGATCAGAAAAGGCTCTATGATGCAGCTCGTTGAACTTTTCCGAGTTCTTGACGTAGTGGTACTTCATGAGTTGACCAAAATAGTGGCTATCTGTATCACAGTTTCCAGAAGGGGGAGGCGGGGGCTTCATCGTTTTGAGATCAGTTTCTACGTATTCCCGTTGCTGCTGAGCGAGAAGGAAGATGGGGAGGACGGAGGTGTACTGCCAATCAATGATGCTGACGATTTGGCCATCGCGGTCGAGGATGAGGTTGCCGATCTCGGGGTACGGGTGGGCAATAGAAAACCGATGGAGGTCGCGGTCTTTGGGAATGAGTGTCGGGGCAATGGAGAGGTATCGCTCTAGGTTCTGGGTGTGGTCTAAAGGTGGCTGTGGTTGGAACCTGTAAGGCGGTCTTAATTCGCGTCGGAAGGGTATGAGGGGTCGACCGAATCGCTTCAAGTAGGCTAGCTCCTTGTGAGCCCCTGCCACAAGAGCATGTTCGACGTTGGTGTCTAAAAATTCCGAAATGTTAGTCTAGGTTGACGAGAATCATGAAAGTGAGCTTACATGGGCCACGATCAACGTCCAGCTGCTGTCGCCTGCCATACCACAGCGACGCCTTCGTATCAGGACCAATGCAGAAACATCCATCCCCTGGAACGGGTACGCCCTGGAGCCCAACCTTCTCCAGATCCTTCGCAAAATACAAGCTCCCACCTGCAGGGAACGACAGCGCCGTTATTTTTCCTTCGAGCTGCGTGACCTGGGGAATAACATCGGCAACTCCTTCGTTGTTCACTGTCGAATCTTTGAAGCTTCTCCCTTGGACACACTCCATGAAGATGTAAGGTATCCCAGCTGCGTTGTCTTCGCCAGGAGAGTATCCGTAGATCTCTGGAATGGGAAGACCAGACAGACGAAGATATTCCATAGTGGCCACTTCGCTCGCAACAGCGTAATACTTCGGGACAGTCATTGGATAAGGAACACGTGCAACCATCTGAAAGGTATCCTTGAAGGTGATGAGGAAGATGCGGTTAAACTTTCCTTCAGAAAGCTTTGAAAAGTCGATGATATCGCTCAACCGACGGTTCACAGATTTCGCCGCAAGCTGCATGAATTCGTCGACGTCGAAAACGAGTCGTCATTCCTTGAGACGAAGGGCTTCGTTGTAGCTAAAGTGGTATTAGTACTGGATGACATGGAGAGGAATACATGAAAACTCACACCCATCTTCCTGAAGTATAGTTGAAAAGCTCGTTCTCTGTGCTTGCCAGACTCGACGACGAGCCCTTTGGTGACGAAGCGATCTTTAAGAGAGATGGGCACGACGGGATCGACATCGGTCGCAGAAAGACCTTCGGGCCTGTGGCCAAGATAGCCGTTCCTGATAACCGTCCAAGAGTATGGATGGGGAAAAGCTTGGGGAGCCGCTCAAATGAGCTACGGAACGCGATTCGACGTAAAAAAGCAACCTCAGATCTGCAGGTTCACAAAGGCGAATTAGTTCGAGACTTACCGCATTCTCGAGGTTCACCTTATCCTCCCAAATTTCGGGGTTAAACTCCCTTTTGTCGTTTGACGTTGACCGTCCAGTCGAGGCAGCGGTGAAGGAAGGAAGGGTGCGTGGCTGTCCATTGGATAGGTTTTGGCGTCGGAGTTCGAACCTGCATTTGACCCGGCACTTAATATCCTCATCACGTCTGAAAGGCTGCCATGTACAATAGGCCGAACTGGGGAGGAGGAGGGAGGGCAGTTGGCGTGAAGGGACTAAAAGATGGTCTTTGTTGGGTGGTAGGACCGGGACCCATCACAGGAGGACCTCTAAAAATAAAGTAGGTTTACGTACATTCCTTAGGTCGTTGGAGGTCTTGAGCCGCATAGCTCGCATCCACTATCCATATCATCGCCTGTTGCTGTTCTGTAGATGAAATTTGCTGTAATGTTATGGTCTCAACATGTGATCTGAAACGCATCCAGCTCGGGGTGAAGGTCGGCGATAAGGGGTTAGAGGTTCCCTTTTCGTGTATGGAACGGCGGAAAGCCCTACCTCATCAAATCATGATTTCCATCAAAATAGGCCCCAAGAGGTAAGACCTACCTTTCTGGGAGACAAAGACCCACGACACCCAGTACGGCACCAGAGGGTTGCCGAATGGGCGGCATGGCCATCCATCAACAGGGGATCAGCCAGCAAGGGGGTACAACAAGAAAAGTGAGAAAAAAAGATTAATTTTCTCGCTTTCGTACAGGGTCTTGCTTTCATACAGGGCAAGAAGCCTTCTCGTAAGACACAGGACAGAATCAAATGGACAGTAAATAAGAAGCCGAAGATAACAACGATGAGTGAAAAAAAGGAAATACGCATAAAAGTAAAAATGAAATTGGAGTGGCAGGGATCGAACCAAGGCCCTGATGTATGCTAAGGTACTGGAATACTAACCGTTGAACAACGGCGGCGTTCAAAAGAGCCGTTTGGTCAATGTAGATGACCCGTCTCCTCATGATCCTTGTAGGTAAACTTTACCTCAACAAAGTTTTCTGGCTTTTAAAAGCTTTCGGCTTCCTTCTGACTGGGTCCCCAACCACCATTATCATCCTTTGACGGTACGTCGCCCACTCAGTTGATTTCTTGAGTATGACTTTTATGAAATGGTTTCTTATATGTATTGGGTACAGTGCGGTGTTTGGCTATGAGTGAATGGGAAGGCTCAATGAGGCAGTGGTGTATTTATAGACGTTGATCAATTGAGTAAAGGTGACACAGCGAAGTCTAACAACTTGAACAGCTTCTCTCACAGCGACGACGACGACGACAGGAAGACACCCAGCGCAAGGATTGCTCTTGTCAGCACGCAGGTCTAGGAGGTTGTAGCGAAGGCGAGATAATGGAGCAGTCAGGCAGGGCGAATTGGATAGGGGGTGTTTTGCGCATGCGTTGCGAGTTGCAGGTGCGTTGGTGTTTCTGCTGTACTGTTGTGCTTGTTGGCTGACATTCTTATCGTCTTAGACTACCTATACTATCCTAAAAGCCTGTATAATATATGCTATTGAACATAGCTCATTAGTCTTACCTTTATGAGTGACGAATTTGCCTCTGTTCGCTATCGTTGATCCGTCGCAAATTGCACCAGCAAAGCCATTCACGACCACCCTCCGTCGTTCTTCCTGCCTGATCCAACTGCACCATGGGACGACTCAAAGACAGGCTCCAGGAACAGACAAAAGCCCAGAGGTTGCACCAACGGAATGCTTCAGCAGCTGGCTCGAGCCAACCCGTAGATCAGCCATCCTCAGGACATGCGACCCAGCCTCTGGCTGGCCCACAGCCCTACAATTCAAGCTCCCAGCCATACATCTCTAATATCACTCGTTTGTTCCCATTTTCATTGCTTGCTAGCTACTAACTGACCTTCACTGGCTTCAGAGATACCAGGTGTAGGTGTTCTGCTACAGCATCAGGCTACTCAGCCTCCATACCCTTCGGCGGCTGCTATCTATCACCCAGGAGCACCTCCTTATACCTTCCAACCCACTCCCATCCCCTATACCCTTCTGAGCTATGCTGTTCCGCCAGGTCTCTTAGGAACAAATGCACCGACCTTCCCGGGTGCCTTTGCTTCGCCACCCTATGGTGCACAGCCGTTCCTCGGGTTTCCCGGATCTCCAGGACACCAAGGACCAACCTATACCTCAATGCAGACACACGCCATGCCGCATCAGGCTGTCTTTCCTCATTACACGCAACCCATGCAACCCACACAAGCACCCACGCAACCCATGCAAGCACCCACGCAACCCATGCAAGCACCAGTGCAGCCTGCACAGTCTCATGCTCCTGCTCCTTCGAGTGACTCAGGAGATGACCTTCGTGCCTGTCAGGAAGCAGAGCAGAGGCAAAAGGATTTATGTGAGTGGCAAGTCAATACAAATCAATCAGTTGGGCTAACTTTCTGTTAAACCCGCAACGACAACTCTGTGAGTGAGGAATAGTTCGATAGAATTAGTATGTGAAGATATGAATGATACATGTTGAGCGTACCTGTGAGTGAGGAATAGTTCGATAGAGAACACCCCACTCACACTGTCTACCTATATACTAGTAAGAACAATAGATAGGATATATAAGGGAGAACAATAGCGAAACTGGAGAGAACAATAAGAACAATAGTAATACAAGAGAACAATAGAGTCGTAGAACAATAGAAACCTTTTAGAAGTACATAGATATTCTTGTATATGTCAGTCCTTATTGTATAGTCCGTTGTCGTAGCTACTATGGCATGTGCATTGTACTCCAACACACCCCCTCAATGTAATGTCCGTTGAGCTACATGAGTCCCAGCACTAGGCGATGGCGTTCTACTGCTGCTCGAGGCAAAGGCTTTGTAAGGATGTCGGCGATCATGTCGCTAGTTGGAAGGAAGTGGACCTCGATGTTCCGGCGCCTAATTTCTTGCCTGATCCAATGCATCTTGATGTCAATGTGCTTCATCTTGCTGTGATGCTCTGGATTCTTAAGGACTTTCAACGCGGATTGATTGTCGACCATGAGGGGAGAAGGCTTGTCCATTTTGAATCCCAGTTCTGTCAGAAGACTTCGCATCCAAATGACCTCGCGCCCAGCTGAAGATGCTGATATGTATTCAGCTTCTGTAGACGAGTTTGCAATTGTGACTTGCTTCTTGGCTGACCAGCTGACTGCCCCAGTTCCCATCTTCATTACAAAACCACTAGTGGACCTTCGAGTGTCAAGGCATCCACCATAGTCTGCATCACTGTACGTATGAAAGAGTTCAGAAGTGAGGGGACTGCCATTGTCAGATTTGCGGAAGGTAAGCTTGAGATTGCTTGTTCCTTGCAGATAGCGGAAGAGGTGCTTTACTGCCTTCCAGTGAGCAATGCCGGGATTTGAATTGAACTGAGCGAGTTTCGCAACTGAGTATGCAATGTCGGGTTGAGTGCCAATAGCAAGGTACATCAGTGCTCCAACTGCATTCATATAGGGAATCTTGCGCATCTCCTCTGACTCTTCATCAGTGGATGGCGAATGCTCCTTGGACAACGTGATGCCAGGCTCCATGGGGGTAGTGACAGCTTTGCAGTCAGAAAGGCGGAATCGAGCAAGCATGTCATGAATGTACTGAGTTTGGGACAGAGACAGGACTCGGTTCTTTTGGTCATATTCAACCTTTATACCCAAGAGGTACGTGGTTGGACCCAAGTCCTTGAGCTTGAACACCTCCGATAGCGACTTCTTGACCCAGTCAATCTTGGACTTGTCCTTGGACGTGATGGTGATGTCGTCAACAAAGACTGGAAGAGTGACGCGAATACCGTCTTTTGCCCAGTGGTAGATACTTGGGTCAGACTGTAGTTGAGTGAAACCAATGCGTTCTAGCTCTTCTGCAAGTTTTTGGTACCAGAGTCGTCCACTTTGCTTTAGACCATAGAGACCCTTCTTCAGCTTGCACACCCACTTGCCACCATTTGGGTTTGGTTCCTCGAAGCCTTCAGGCTGAGACATATAAACCTCAAACGAATCCTCAATTTTCCCGTTGAGGTAGGCATTGGAGATGTCAATGGACTCGATGTAAGCACCATCCATAGCAGCTTGGGCAAGGATAGCTCTGAGAGAGGCAAGTCGCGTGGTAGGAGCAAAAACTTCGTCGTAATCAATGCCATGGGATTGTCCAAAGCCTTGACCCACTAGTCGTGCTTTATATCGCTGTACTTGTCTGTCAGAGTCTCGTTTGATCAAGAAGACCCAACGTGAACCAATTTGCTTTCGTCCTTTTGGCAGTTCAACTAGCTCCCAGGTGTCATTGTCTCTGAGCGCTTGTATCTCTGACTGGGCAGCTTCTAACCATTTGTCTGCATCATCGCGTGCCATGGCTTCGCGCCAATTCCGTGGAGCATCGTTTGGGCGTGTGGCTGCACCATAAGCTGCTTCAACAGCGGACTCAAGTGCAATCTCGTAACCCATAGCAAGTGGAATGTAGTCGTCTGTGATCCCATAGACTTGGAAGACAGATTCCATGACTGGAGTTGCATGTAGGGCAGCAGCAAAGTCGACTTCCTCTTCGATGTCTCCAAGGCTTTCTGCAGTGATTGGTGCTGAATTCGAAGTTGTACGGAGTGGAATTGATGCAAATGGAATGCTACCAGGTGGTAAGACCGGTGGAGGTGCTGGATTGGATCTTTGTGCACCCCCTCGATCCTGCACTGCTGTGGTCGAGTTCTGACTGGTACCAATGACAATGTCCCTGGATTCCTCTTCTTCCTCTGCTAGTGCCTCAACATCCCGTCGTGCTACAGGTAGAGTGCCACGACGTTTCTGGCCATGCATGCCCATGTAGTCTGTTGGCTGTGCCGTAGACCTTTTTGGGCGCGTATTCTGCGCAACTAGATATGGCTGCTTTGGATTTGACTTGGGTGCGGCTAATGGTAGAGGAATTTTGCTAGGTGGTGCCTGAGGTTCTGGCCTTGGAAGGTCGATAGGAATTGGGGCCCGAATTTGTTCAGGGGACTCCGGCTCAGGTTTCGCCTTTGGTGTTGGAGATAGCTGTGGCTCAACCCTTGACCGCGGTTTCTTGCCGCGCTTTACCGTTGTCCAACCTGGTGATGGTGGGCGAGCAGTTGGTGTGCGAGGTTCATCATCCTCAGATTCATCGTCTGAACCATCCAATGGCCGTCTGGGGGGCATGGGAGGTAGAGAAGGATTGCTTGGGGGAGAAGGAGGAGCGCTCGAAGAGGCTGACTCATCCTTGTCCTCAGTGTCATCGTCTGCATGGAACCAGAATTCTCTGAATTCAGCAGGAGGTACAGTCACTGTCTTTTGTTTCGTCGAGAGACCAGGGAAGCTGGTTTCGTCAAAGATGATGTCGCGTGAAATATGGAATTTTTGGGCAACTGGATCATAGCACTTCCAGCCTTTGTACCCTTCCTCGAATCCTACAAAAATGCAGGGAATCGTATGGGAATCCAAATTCTTGCGATCAGCTCTAGCAACATTGACAAAAGCCCGACAGCCGTACACGCGGAACATCGAAAGATCTGGCTTCCGCTTGTTCCATACCTCATAGGAGGTGGTTTCAGAGAGTGTGGATGTAGGTGTGACATTTAGGATCTCGGTGTAGTAGGTTACTGCTGTTTCCCACCACGAAGAGGGTAGACCAGCATGATTCAGCATGGCTACCACCCCCTCAGCTAGAGTACGGTTTAGACGTTCTGCAACTCCATTTTGCTGTGGGGTAGCTTTGACTGTGTGCTCAATTTTGATCCCTCGTGCTTGACACCATTCAATCATCTCCTTTGATATGTATTCCCCTCCCTTGTCGTTCCTAAAAATCTTGACTTTCACACCATGCTTGGTTTCGACTGCAGCAACATACTTCTTAAATGCAGCAAAGACATCACTCTTGTGTTTGAGCTTTTCTGTTGTCTTGTGCGAAGAATTGTCATCGATGAAGTTTGTCCAGTAGCGGTGACCACTTCGTGTGCGAGGTAGAGGTCCGTGGACGTCGCTGTGGATTCTTCCTCCAATTTCAGTGCTACGGTGCTCAGAGACTTTTGGGAATGGTAGACGATGTTGCTTGCCTGCAATACAGGCTTCACAATAATCCTTCACTTTTGTACCTGGTTTGCATACTACTCCTTCTGCAAGGTCCTTTTTGAGGAGTGTGTCCAGTCGATCAATGCCGATGTGCCCAAGTCGATCATGCAGAATACTCTTGTCTACTGTTGCTGCATAGACACGTTCTGTGGCATCTAACGTTACACCGTCCAGCATTCCTGTAGTACCAGAAATAGTACCCGTGATAAGCGTCTTTCCGTCTTTTGAGAATTCAAGACCGTCGTTCTCAATGACCACTCGCATATTTCTCTTTTTCACAGCAGTGAGAATAGAAAAGAGGTTATTTCGCAGAGTAGGGACATATAATACATTTTCGAAAACGACTAGATCCTTGTTGCCGCCCTTGTTAGAGGGTTTGAATACAACATTCCCAATGCCTCGACCCCAGATGACCAGATCGTTGGCCAACTTAATCTCTATGTCTCGCGCAACGAAATCTCTGAACCAGTTGCGGTTCGGCGTCATATGCGAGGTAGCGCCGGAGTCTGCATTCCAATGAGTGTCAGCAGGAGTTTTTGGTCGACGAAAGCGAGGGGTACTTGCGATGTGAGCAACGGCAGCAAGCATGGCTGAGTCTTCTTGGGAGGACGAAGAATCTTCAGCAATGTTAGCCTTGGATTTCGCCTCAGCAAGTGCCTTCTGGACAGTACAGTCCTTGTTCGAGTGGAAACCATTTGGGTGGAGAACACACTTGTCTGCAATTGGAGTTCCACTCGACTTCCCATTGGTCTTCTTCTTCCTTGGCTGCTTGCCTTTGTTCGAAGTGGTGGCTTTGGCAGCAAGGGCTGCGCCTTCCGCAAGTTCCTCATTCTTCTGCATGGTATCAGCCTTGCGAAGATGTTCAAGGAGTTCAGTTCCTCCTTTAATGTCGAGGTGGGTGAGAGTGTGGCGGAGTAGGTCGGCTTTGGTATCATGGGGAAGGCCAATGGTGACCATGGCAGTCATAAGGTCGGCGATGAGATCGTATGCAGAGTAGCCAATGACATATGAGGATGGAGTGACAAGCTTTGTGATTGTGGTGGCAACTCCTGCAACAGTGGCAGTGATTTCCTCCACTTCCTCTGGGATGTAGACAGAGTCTTTGGGGAAGCAGTCAGTGACCTGGGAACCTGCAGTAATGATGCGAGATCCAAAATCGCCATATTTCTCCTCGTCGGTTTTTCGAATGGAGAGAAGTTCTTGCAGTGCACCGGCGCGAGACTGGGCAGTTTTAGGCTCGTAGTGTAGGATGAGTGTTGAAAACATCTTTTCAGGATCGTCAGCCTTAACGTCCTTCAAGATAGACTTGGTCTGGGCAAAGTCAAAGGTGTCACGGATAAATCCTGCAAGCTGACCTCGGCGGCTTCGATAGCTTCGCCATGCCTTCGCGTCCGTCTTTGCTGGTTCTAACTCGTCTCCATTGAGAATGTCAATAGCGTCAAGAGTGAGCGCTTTGTTGATGACCTTCTCCTGCCAAACAGCAATGTTGGCAGCGGAGAGAGAAAGAGCAGATGAAGTGGACTCGGAAGACATAGTCCAATGGAGCGTGTAGGGTAAAAGAGTTTTGAAACAAAAATGGTAACGTAAAGCAATGGGCCCTTAGGCAATTTGAATGTGAAGGTATAGTAGTTTGTACGTTTTTGTAGTTATATATGTAAGACCCCGGGTGTTGCACCGTTCTCCAACTCTCTCGCTCGAGATGCGATGTTGTTGGTGGTCTGCTATCTCCTACGTGGTTTTTTGAACCTAGTGTTCTCAACCTCTCGCGGTAACCTTTTCCCAGTAAGGATCAGGACCAGTCCGGATACGTTCAGTGTTCTAAAGGGAGAGTATTCCCAATGTGGCGAACGCCGTGCGAAGGACGTGTGAGATAAACGAGAATGTGGACGAAGTCGTCCGTGAGAAGAGATAGAAGATTAGAATAGTCGCTCGACCAATCACAAGTGTAATTGGGAGACAGACGTGCTCCGAGTGGACTGCTAGGCAGTGCTACCAAGGGTAGACTTGACCGAACGAGGGGCAGGGTAGCATGTGATAGATGTTAATCTGATTCAACACGATGCACCAGGGCTCATAACCTGTTAAACCCGCAACAACAACTCTGTGAGTGAGGAATAGTTCGATAGAATTAGTATGTGAAGATATGAATGATACATGTTGAGCGTACCTGTGAGTGAGGAATAGTTCGATAGAGAACACCCCCACTCACACTGTCTACCTATATACTAGTAAGAACAATAGATAGGATATATAAGGGAGAACAATAGCGAAACTGGAGAGAACAATAAGAACAATAGTAATACAAGAGAACAATAGAGTCGTAGAACAATAGAAACCTTTTAGAAGTACATAGATATTCTTGTATATGTCAGTCCTTATTGTATAGTCCGTTGTCGTAGCTACTATGGCATGTGCATTGTACTCCAACACTTTCGATAGATGATTGGCTGCAGGGGGACCAGTGACGTGAAGCCCGAGATGGAGACGAGCCCAAGGGATGGAATGAGTCCAAATGGGTGTGGCGGTCGTCTGGTACAAGGACCAATGCTGGCGTGTCCTATGAAAAGCGGTTCTGTCTCGGCGTCTTCATCTGTTCAAATGAAGCTTGCAAAACCCCCGTTCGACCTGGCACAGATACGAATGCAAGAACCGTACGGCTTGCGAAGGGTTGCCAACAATGTCAATCACAGCTTCTGCAAGTCGACTGCACGGCTGTTGCTACTCAAGGCTGCTTTATGCGTCACGGCCAACAGTGGTGCTACTGGCTTCATGAAGGCGAGCACAAACACATTCGGCCTCCCGAAAGAAGTGCTAAGCAATCCGACAAGCAACTCATCGACCGTGAGGTTGCTCACAAGCCCGACGCTTCCGCCCACGAGCTCCGAACAGGCTCGCTTGACAGTGATTCCCTACCACTTTCAACGATTAACCCTGCACTTGTGAACCCCCGAAAGACTCGCTATGCTGTCGCTCAAAGCAAGGATCGCTTGAACATCGCAACCTCTACTTCGTCAAAGCTTACAGGCGGCTTCGAATTCCTCAAGGCTCTCAAACAGCTGAAGAGCGAGCTGGGAGAGCCTTTCATCGTTTCGGCTCACCTTCAAGGGCCAACATTTATGGTGTTCCAAACAATGTTCATGTGGAAGATGGCAGAGCAGTCTGTTGCTGACTGGGTCTCAATGGATGATCGAGTGCGCCACCAACATGGCTTCGTCACCGATGGTAGCCACTCTTTCTTCAGACAAGGGAGTGGTATCCTTCTTGCAACATGTGTCTTCAGTGCAGAGCTTCGTGCTTGGGTTCCAGTTTTGTACACATGGATCGAAGGACTTGACGCCGAACACCATCGACCACATTTCAACCACCTGTTTGGGATCGTTGCTGAGAAGGTTTTGAGGGATGGGCACATGAAAGACATCCGAGACCGTGTCAATGAAGGTCAAAGGCTTGGTGGGTACCTGTCCCACATGGCCTACGTCCCAGCACTAACAGCAGCAGGTAATAAAATCATGGCATTGCCACCAAACGCAACTGTTCCACCAGTACCTGGATACGTGTATTCAGGACCAGAGGTTATCCAGCCAAATATGCTCATGAATCTGTCCTTTGGACTGCACGGGAGCGGGTATGGCTCTGCGCATGCACACCACAGTAACGACACAGCGTACTTCCAATCAATGGCATACCATAACCCGGCAATGCGATTGGCATATCCTCAAACCAATGGGATCGTGCCTCCTAATCCTCCGGCTTTCAACTCCCGGTAAACCACTGCACCCGCATACGCCCCAGCTGGGACGTACCCACAGTCTCCCACTCCACCGACCGACTTCGAGTCTTATCCGCTCGCCGATCCGACACCTTGCCGGTGTCCTCCGTCATCGCTTTGATATAGTGCTGCGTACTTCGCGACACGAACGGTGGACAAACCTCCTATCGAGGAGGAGATGGTCGAAGAGCAGGAGAGAATAGTGGACATTCGCTGCCAGGATGGGGAGGAGATGGTCGAAGAGCAGGAGAGAATGGTGGACGTTCACCACCAGGATAGGGAGGAGCACCACGAATGTGATAACGAAACATGCCTGATCTGCAGTGGGCCGATGAGCGAGGTCGAAGGTGGGACAGGGCAAGGCACAACGGGTGGAGGAGGAAAGCCGCCAAAGAAACCAAAGGGTAGCAAAGGAAAGAAGAAGAAGAAGAAGAAGCGAGGATCAGCCGACCCAGATGACGATTCTGGGAGCAACTTCACCGTCGCTCACATGAAACCAAGGGGTGGCAGGGGAGACAAGGGGAAAAACAAACAAGTTCCGGCAAATGCGGATGAAGAATCGGGAGGGGGAAGCCCAGTTGCTCGCTCCCAAGCAGCTTCACCCATTCCAGGCATCAATGACATTCACCTGTCCCTGTCCGACAATGTTTCTGATACCGAGACAGCCTTTGGATTCAGGAGAATGTCAAAGGGCGCTTCTGCCAGCCTCATGTGGATCAATGGAGCACCAGGGTTTGGTACAACAGAGTCTCTGTGAGCGCTGGCTGGAGGGCTTGCAGGGAGTGGAAGTTGTTCCTTCGTGCCCTGATGTGGGAGAGACTCCGGAACCTGAGAGGAAGGTGAGTGGCGTTCCATGACTTTGCTTCTGTTAATCTCATCATAGTCCAATATAGATACGCTGCATGGGTTCGGGGCGTCTTGAGGTTTGGAAAACCAGTGGACCACCCATTCAGCTGCGTCCCTGTTATTATGTGGGTGTGTCCCATCTAACCTTAGAGGAGGGCTGACAATGTGGAATTCTAGCATGAGTCAGACCGAGACAACATCCTCCATTACGTCAAGTCAGTAATGAAGTCCTATGTCGATGGAATCCCTCGACATATAGCCTGCAAGATTGACCTTCCGAGTTCCATGAAGGTGTTCTCGTTCAGTCAGTGGGACACCATGTCCCTGGCATCGCAGAGTGATCTCTTCAGCTGTTTTCACATCCTCTTATACGATTGTCCACACATTCGTGGCGGCCTTTTCGATGAAAAGACTCTGGGGCGATTCGTTCATCTGGATAGGCAGACAACCATGACAGGTATGCCTTCTAGCAGTCTGAAGTGCCATCTCTCACAGGAGGACACAGATCGTAGCCTCGATCCGGCTGCTGGTGACAAAACTCGCCAAGTTAGCGCGGACATGAACACCATCCCTCAACCAACGGTTCAACCAGGATTCACCTCGGATTCTGAATGCCATCGGCACACTCCTCCCCCCTTCGCCTGCCAAGTTCGAGGCTCACAACCTTTGTGATGCTGCTTTCGATGCAACTCAAGGTTCCATGGGACCAGGACCATCCCTAGCACACCATCCGGCAAAGATTGGCTCCTTGTCAGCAACCCCTGGTCATTGCATGGTCCCCATGTGGACGAGGGGAGGAGGGACAGTGGTGGACACACATGTGGGCGGAAAGCTATGGATGATGCTTGTACCAAAGTGGCCAAATGAAGGCAATGGGACTCCTGTGACACCGAAGCCTGAGGACTACTGGAGGCTATTCGGCCAAACACGATTCTGGGAAGCAGTCACAGATGGTGACGATGGTATTAAAGAGCTCAACAACTGCCATTGGGAAGGTGTTTTTGCTACTGCTGAGGAGTCGTCTGTAAGTTCTCGCCTAATGCTCACCAGCTCAATGTATGTGTTTTTAGCTTTATGCGAGCAAATACTGTACACAGAGTGGTCACGGTGGAACATTCGATTGTGAAGGGGGGGCACTTTTTTAACCGAGGGACCCTGATGGAGACACTGCTCAATAATATTGTATGCCTCTTCGGGGGCAGGTCATTCACCAATACGGAGCACCCCGGGATGCGGATCTACATTCATCGCATCATCATCTTCCACTATGAATACTACTGCCTCGGGAGGCAACATCACTGTGAGTGACACTATCCTCTACAAAGACTCGCTAAACCGTGCACATAGATTTCAAACATCACCTCCTTGATCCCACGAAGGCCGACGACATGGCGCAACTCCAGGCACTTCTCATGCTTGGCATCCTCGAAGACGTCTTCAATCCTAGAAGCTATGAGCTCGGCCGCGCCAATGCGAAACGAGAGACAAACGGTGAAGATCTAATTGGACGGGAGCCTCCCAGGGCCGTGTACACCTCGTACATCAAAGGCATCTCATGGACGATCGTGCAGTGGCTGACAAGCTGCTATTCCTTCTCCACGACAGTCATGGAAGGTGAAGAATGGCGCCCTTTGACCATAGACCAGTTCAAGGAAGAATATTGGTATACTATGGTCAGGATGCAGTTAGCAGCCCTTCACACATGGAGGGTCCATTTAGTGGAGAAGGGTGTCGTTGGGTCCGTGCATGATCATGCGGCAGATGAGGATAGCAGCAAACACAAAGACTCTTCTTCAAGAGCTGGCTCTAGTGGCAGAGCGCCATCCTAAGATTTATGAAGTATACCAGGAGCACCTGCAAACACCTGGCGACCACCTCTCACCACTAGTCAAGCTCTCTTGGGCAAGCATGAAATGGCAAGCCATGCAGGTGAAGACTTACTTTGAAGGTAACACTGTCTTTCCTAAGTGCTGTCTCACAGGACTTACTTCCCCTTCTAGAGCAAGAGGGTTGGCAAATCGTGAGGGTGGGGACGAATTCGAAGGACATGCCAATTCTGGACAAGTCTTGCCATGGGCCTTTCCAGCTTCCTCCTTATTCTGACGATTAGTGTTTAAGCTCTGTGGACTACTTTCCGTTTACCATCCTAAAGCCCTCGTTTACTTCTATTCTACTCTTGTGATACATAATCTAGTAATATTGCAATACATACTCCCTTTTGGTTGAAAGCTCGTCTAAGTCCTGAGCATTTTTAGGGGGTTTTTCCTTCTGGACGAGCTGTCAATAACTCAAGGTCTTGGTATTGGGTGTCAGGTCCTCCGCCAAATTGGTCAGCGGTTAGAAGATTATTTTTACTCTGTAGCTGACGAGCTGTTTCGGTCTTGGTAACTTGTCCATACCCCTCTGACAGGTGTCAACTCACCCCTTGCCACAGCAGGGGGTCTTGGTTGCATATTCTATTTTACCAATTTCGTGGTCTGATCCCCGCAATGGTGGGACTCCTCATCCAGGTTGCCGGCCGTCTTACGCTTCCAGGGGTCCTGAGTGATTGCATCATTTGATGAGGTAGGGCTTTCCGCCGTTCCATATTCGTGGGCGTCGGTTCCTCTATTCATACCATGAGCCATAAAATGAAGCTGTCATCCTGCGACTGAGGCTCTGCAAGAATCCCTGAATGATATCACACACACACATCTTTCGCTTGCAACCAATATTCCAAATGAGTATGGTTATTTTTTCGAGATAATAAAGTCTGCAGCCACGAAAACAGTATTTGCGAGCGTGTATCCGGCATCTTTGGGAAAGTTCATTCTTTGCGCATCCTCATAAGTAAGAGAAATGTGGTCACTATAATGGGTCAACAAACACAAACATGCCGTGAGGAAGGCATGTGCCTGGTTGGGAAACGACCTTCTGCTCTGACTTCTGTCTTTCGCGTTATTCTGATCAAAGGTATCCGCAAAGTCTCGAGGAAAAACAGGGATGCCGAGTCATTCGTCCTCACTGAGTGCCTCAGAGGGATACGCAAAAGTGAGTCTCTATTCAACAATGTCAAAATTACGGGCGCTATCTGAATGCTTGACGGCGCGGTAGGCAGTGATCGCAGCCCGCAAGATCTGGCGACATCTCAGGGCTGGAACAGCTTCGTTCGATTTTCCGAACCGAGTTTGGATTGCGCCACACTCTTGAGGCGTTGGAAATTTACCTTTCCTTCCTCGATTCCTCCTTGATTCCCAGTTTCAGCGCATTCCGTCATAGGAATCCTGAAGCATTTGGCAATGCCTCACGCGCTTTCAAGTCGCTCATGGGTTTACAGAACGTTCTTGACAATGGGAACAATTCCGATCTCCCTAGCGTGGAGGAATTTGACCGAAGAATTAGCAGCAAACCTAGGCCAAAAACTTGATCACGTCGTCACATGGTACGGGTTCTTCCTGGACCCGTTGTCATACATCCACACGAGTGTGCCACTTGGAGCACGAAAAACCGCTGTGCTTGACCAATTCACAATCTTTCTCGTCAAGATCGGCAACTCTCGCCTATCCTTGATAATAGCGCCTGGCAAGGCAATGCGATCCAGGACCTCATTGTCGACATTTGGCTTTTTCAGAATGGTGATATGGATCCCTTGGATCTCGCTTATCTATCAGGTTTCAAGAAGGCCGACTATTTCCTGAATATTGTCGAGCACAGTGCCCAGATTGGACTACTTCATTGCTCAATCCCATCGATAATGCGTCTGGCTCTCCGGCATGATAAGGCTCGCCCAAGAATAATGGAAAAACTCTTTCACCGGCTTGAATCCGACACGAAGGGACAAACCGATAGTCATGTTCAACTTGCCAAATCCATTCTCTCCTGCATCGAGCAGCTTCAATCTCGGGTTGAGGATGGACAGTACCCAGCCGCATATGCATACAAGAGCCTTGTGTTCCTGTGTGATATTATCAAGATACTGACAGGTTCGTCTGACGGATTGCGGCCCAGGGCCTCTCCATACGCTCCTTTGGCTCCTTTGGTTGACTGTAGGAAACTGTACCACTCCCTTTACAAGGGGGGGTTCACTGGGTTAATTACAAGCACCCTACTCTCCATTAGCGATAAAGCCCTTGCGGACGAGAAGCCTGCTCCTTCGACGCACCCCTGACCTCCCAACGTCCTTCCTGGCCACATTCTTTGTCCACCATTTTTCTGATTCCTCAACTGGGTCCAGAGCCTGAGTCTCACGGCAAATGGCGCTTTCAATCCATGCTTGACAACGGAGTGCTGAAAATCATTGCCAATGCGGCCTCCGCATCAGGTGCCACACACCGGAGCGATGCAATGTGATATAGCTGCATAAGGGCATCCCAAGGGCATAAGTGGATATCATGTCCGTCAATCTGATACTGGCATTGGGAAGTGAAAGCAACGCTTGGTACGACTTGCCAAGGTATTTCACTCGGACTAAAATGTGTCATGCCTATCGTTAGGAGTGAGTTGAGCAGGCATTGAACATTAATTTGAGCGATGATCACCTCTCCCTGTCGACCAGCCGTGATCGGCTGGTGAAAACTGTTATTAACGTTCAGGTGTTCCGTAAAGATGACAAAAGTCAGGCTCAGGTACACATATCTATAATTATGACGCACGGTAGCCTTTGCCAGGTCCCACGTTCCGTCGGCCTTGAAACCCCTTCTGTCATGTCCAACAGCAGGAGGCTTGTTGGACACCGAAGATGGTTTTGATCACCTCTAGTAGTGCGACATGCACCGATAACGCAAGATAAAATCTGTCACGCTACACTCTACGATGGGCTTGAAATTCTTGAACAGAATGTCAGAGCTCATCACCTCCAACGCAGTGGTCCCAAAGAGAAAGTCCCGCCACGTTGGTACTCTCGCTCATGTGTATCTTCGTGGTTTAGTTGGTCGCGAGAGTCATTCAGACTGCCCGCACCAGCTCTCCCAGCTTGCTGACCCTCGTCACTCAGCAAACCCAGACACCCATTTTCATGACCCATTACCCTTTTCCTAAGTCGTCACTTAGGTGTATCTGGCCACTCACCAACTGACTGTCAAGGCTCGTCAGTCGTGTAGACATGGTCAAAGTCGTAATTGCGGTAAATATGATCCTTTAGCAAACTGCTTTCCGCACTCGCTATCCTGGCCGACTCGCTTGTAACGAGCCCACGCAAATTCCACACATTCGTCGATTTCGGGGATATTATTAAGACCGGAGGAACTGTAATCTATTCTAATGTTGATAGCTATAATGTACGTCTACAGCAAACACCTACTAAACGTGATCCGATGGAGGCATTTGTATGAATGCGTCAATGGACTTCGGACTAGGTGCCCCAAGTTTCATGAGGCTGTTGAAACAGGGGTAGCCAGGGCCAAAGCTGCAGCATGTGTCATGTTCGCTTTTAAGCGCATCCTCCGCTGCCGAAGCATAGACAGCGCCGACTTCTCGGGTGCAACACGCCGAACATCCCTGCTGTATGCAGAAAACACGGTTCTTGAACACAGTGAGGACAAATCGATGAGAGAGATGAGCAGGAAGCTTACCCATTCCACCAATCCAAAAGGGCGCTTGCTTCTTCTTGTTCTTCAGGGTCTTCGAGGAATTCAATTACCGAATTGTAAAATGCTTCCGAATCCATCTCTTCGTCTGTGCGGGAGAACACTGTAGCCGACGATAGGGCAAACCGAACCTTAAAGAGTGAACGTCGTTGCCCATGAGGTTCTGTAAGGCGGGATCACAAGGAAGAACGTACCTGGGTGGCCACATAGGCAAGCGAGGCCTTTGTTACGCTGGTCATGCCATGCAAGCGGGCGTTTCCTGCGCGAGTTGCGCTCTTGTCGCCATCGACGGAGCTGGGTGAGAGGAAGATGAATTTGAACGCCTACATTGACAGTCAGTGCAATTGGAATGAGTCTCAATCAGCAATAGCACATACCTTCACCAATAGGTGGTTTTTGAGAAGACCTTTCCAAGGGTCGTCGGAGTCGCAGGTCTCATCCTCGTACATGCAGTGAGGCCATTGTGCTCCAGTCACCACCAATTCATGGTTTCGTAAAGCTTCCTTTTGTCTGAGGAAGAGAATTTAACATCCAGTGACAAAACACACAAGAAGAGTGACGTGGTACATACATAGGATCGTTCCAGTCGACTCCAACAGGGCACAGAAGTTTCCCTGTGGTATCGCTCTGATACCCTCGACCCGCCTTTGCATTCCGGCGCAAATGTGGGTCGTTTGGCTGTCCTTCAGTGATCCAGTCGACGATGGCTGTTTTCAATCCCTTGGTATCATCAGAGCGGGCATTGTTCATCCCCTCTTGAATCTGACAGGGCCCAAATCAGGTGGTCGGGTATAAAACATCATACAATGGTAAACTCACTTGGTCAGATATAGAGTCGATGTCTGTTTCTGGGTCATTCAAAAGCTGCTCAAGGTTGGGAACCAGGTCGAGTAACTGTCGATAAACTCGATACTCTTTCCTTGCACTAACCAGGTGGTAAGAACACGCCGAACGCAGACCATACTGCAACTCACCGAGCACTATCTGGTCGCCTGTGGGTGCCTGCATCCATCGTCATACCGGCTATGAGGAGAGGGTGTATGTTTGTAAAAGCAAAAACCGTCCGCCCAAAATGTCTTCCGTGCCGACGGAAAGGTGTTGCTTTTATTCTGCAAGGGGTCAGAAAGATGCTAAGGGAAAGTGAGGTGTTGACGTACGGCTTTTTCCTTGGTGCAGCAACAAGAGCAGTTGGACGCTTTTGCTTATGAGCAGCGATACGACCAACTGTGCCATACCTCGAAGGTGTGGCCTCGGTCTCAGAGGAAGAAGAATCGGAGCTCGAATCTTCCCTCTCGGACTCACCACTATCCCCCGGTTGTGGGCTAATGGGTTTAGGGGGCTTGGCGACCTTCTGCTCCTTGGGCCCTTTGAGAGCCTTGAGAGCCTTGGCTCTGACCGCCTTGGAGGGCTTGAGGGATACTTCGTCAGCTGATGAGTCTGACATTTGCGACGAAATGGGGTGGAAGGAGCTATGATGGTTCACAGGGCCTGTCGCCTTTTTAGGTAAATTTGTGCCCGATTAAGATGCCGACTTTGCACCTGGAATGATTGCGAGTATGTAAACAGTGGGGCAAGTCCGGCCTTCCATTCACCTGGTCAATCAACGTCAACACTCCAGATTTCATTCATATACATACGATCTACATAGCTGCCGATCGTAAACAGGGTCGTTGCTTCGAACACGGAATGGTTATGAGAGTGTGCAGTGCCTCCTAACGGTACCGTCGGCCTTGGAGGCATGCGGAAAATTCGTCAGAGTATTGCAAGCTGGCACATCTCCGAGTGCTGCTAGGACAATAGGGCGAACACCAACGTCCCTGGAACATAGCCATCAGCGTAATACACGAGATGAATATCGGGCACAAATGAACGTACGTCAATTCATTCGCTGCCCTGCACATCTGACGGACCACCTCACGGCATAGCTCTGCCTCTTGCACTGTCAAAGGGCATCTCGGAAGGAGAGGGAAGATCAAGTCGATGGCTTGGTGCCAATGCACGCGAAGTGCATAACGTGCAAGGGTAACAGCTTGAGTACGTGACCACAAGGCCTGAAGGAGGGGCGAATGGACAGGGAGCCTGGACCTTGGTTCTGCAAACCGGCGGTTAGTATTGCCAGGAGTCTTTAAACTGCACATAACTCACGGTAGCAGAGAAGGGTTGGATGAGGAAGAGCTCTGAGGGAAGTAAAACCTGTACGCAGTGAATGGCAGCACCCGCCCCTCGTAGCTAAATCACTGCAGCAAGGGAGACAAGGATCCATGGCGAAATCAGTGAATTTGTTTTGAAAGAATATCAAGTATAAGTTGGAAGTAGAAGCCGCTAGCGTTCCCAAGGAACACGTTTAAGGAAGACTTATTTACCGAGGATACGGCGACGAAAAGTCCGTTCAGAGAAGCGAACATCCTAATTCTCCAATCATCCGTACATTGCCTCTTCATGGGTGTCATCAACGTCTTCCTCGATGATCTCCTCTTCGTCATCAAGGATGAATGTCGGACGTTCTCCGTAGTCCGGCGAGTTTTGTTCAAGGTCAATATGCAGTTCAGCTTCCGCTTCGCGTACAATGTCCAGATCGTCGTCTTGGACACCTTGAGTGCCGTGGTCTTGACGAGAAAAAGCCGTGTCGTTGGGAGAAGGCTGGAGAGAAGCTGGCGGACGGATTTGCGAAGTACTAGCCACCAAGGCTGGGGGTTCGTTCTGAAGACCTGAACTTCGAGTTGATGGTCCTGGTCTCGGGGGCTGGCCTGCTGGCTCACTCTCTTGAACCGCATTTGGTGGTGATGAAGGTTTGTCTTTGTGCGAATATAGATGTCCAACGCCTAGTCCCCAATGAAATCGCATCACCATGTCACGATCAACAAACCTAGGGAGATGTGAGTGCCAAATCCTCAACAGATGCTTAGGAGACGTACCTATTAGCCACGTATTGCTTCCAATCGCTCCGGTTCCGAGCACATAGCGAGAAATTGGCTTTGGATAGCTTCGCTGGCCCTTGCGAAAATCGAGGGATAACGTGGCATGCCCGGAGTGCATCGGCTGGATCAACAAAGCCAACACTGTTGGGGTCGCTGAGTGGGGGAAATGTGAGAGCGTCTAATCGCTTAGAGCTCCATAGACGCTCTGCCTGCACGGGCTTGAACCATCTGACCCACAGAAAGTCAAAACGTTCCCAATGCTGGGGGCTTTGATCTGAGCCAGGTAACAGGACATTGGCATGGAAGATGCCCAAAATCCGTCCATAGACGTAATGATGCTTATCTGCTGCCTTATCGTCTGAAGACGGAGCGCGAAGGAACATGACGTCCCGGCGATCGCTGCTGGGGTTCACAATGTCTTGGTCTTGGCGTATGTCGTAGGTGGTGAAGTTCAGGTACAAAAGCTTGTGGCGAAAGATCCGCTCTCCTTGGAAGACAACTTTTGTCGCCTCCTCAGACAAGGTAGCCTCATTGGTGTCCGAAGCCGATGGAACCTCTCCTGGGTTGGTGATTTGTGCACGACGGTGCTGGATCCTTTGGTAAAGGTGACACTTAAGTTTGGAAACAAAGTTCTGCGTGACGGTCAACATGATATCGGGAGGAAAAACTGCATGCTTACCTTTGCTGCTGGGTCTTCGCGATGGATGTCCATAAAGCGTCCAAGGTAAACAGGCAGATGTTGAGACTTGCCGATGAAATATCGGCCTGATGGGACTGCAGGGGCATTCCATCTCGTGGGTCGGGCAGAAACAGGTGCCGAAGACGACGCAGCCGATTCTGGCGCATTTGTATCCTGGAGAGCTGCATCATTACCTTCTTTCGGCTTGTCCTTCGATAGTTCGACTTTGGGAAGCGGTGATGTAGTTCGCTCTGAGGTACATTCAGTGGGTTTCAGCATTGGAAGCTCCTAAAAAACTTACAATTTGCGTCGAGTATGAGTCCGTCGTTCCGAACAATAATATACAGGCCACGACATCTCCAAGGGAGTGGTACGTGTATGTGCTGAGAGAAAGGGACTTTGCTAACTTCCCTTTGATACATCCTTCATGAGCATGCGTGCAGTTATAGTAGGTAAATCAGTGTACCTTGCGAAGTAGCATCTGCTGGGGGTGCAACTTAAGAGACAGCAGAGAGTCAGATGGATAAAACGTCTCGATGCGAAAGGCCACTCACCAGGGTCAGGTGCAGAACGCACTTCATCAGCCACCGCATGACGAGTCTTTGCTCTCTTGCTCTGAGCAGAGTCAGACACCGATGCAGCTTTCTTCCTCTTGGTTTTCGCAGTGCCTTTCCCAGATGGAGCATTTTGGGCTGGCGCAGGTATGCGAATGGTGAGGGTCGCAGGCGGCTGTTGACTTGGGCCCCCTTGGGCCTTTCCATGTTTGCTCGATGTGGTCTCCTTCGCCTTTTCTGTCGCTTCCCCTTTGGAGGCTTTATCCATCTTCTTCTTGGCCTTTCTTCGCTGGCGGGCGGCATACTCCTTATCGAGCTCGACAGTTCCGAAATGCCTGCATGTCTGAGACTCAAAGTGACGAACGTCGGTACCTAATGTATGTGTCCAAGTGTCGAGGATCTTCACTGTGTCGTCCGAATGCATTCGAAGCTTTGCAAGGCCATGCCAATGGGCAAGGGAGAAGAGAAGATCCATGACGTTGGAATTGTGGGGTTCCTCGAATAAGCCTTCCATCGCAGGTATCACACACTGGTTCACGGGTAAGGATCGTATGAAAAGTAATGGATGCAGAACATACCTGTAAGATGTCCTCGTAGTCACGAGCGGCAAGCCGCTTTGTCTCTGAAACATTGTTGGCAAATTTTCGAACCGTGTCCCTGCCAAACGATGGGATTTGTCTAAAGCTAGTGAACAACGAATCAGACATCGCATCCAGTTCCAGAGAAGTGACTCACCGCTCGTCAAACACGTTCTTCATCTTTACTTCTTGAAGCATTCGCATTAAGTGAAGGAAAATTGCCTTCCATACACCTAGTTCGAACTCATGAAGGATGTCCGTGGCGAAAACGCTGAAGATATTGAACCCTAATGGGCCGAGTTTCTTGGCGAAGGTGTTCTATAGGGATTTGAATAATGAACATTCAGCAAATGGAATGGCAGACTTACCTCGGTTGGAACCAAAGATCGTGCTGTCAACGTATTGTGGACAGCGGCAGATGCGATACTCGCATTTTCTTGATACAACGCTTGACGTGCTTTGCGAACGTCATATCTCCATGTGCTGTCATCAACCCTGGCAAGTGTTGTTCTCTGCTTCTTGTCATTCACCTTCCCCATGTTTCGAGCGTCTTCCAGGGGAATGAGACACCGAGGGCATGGGCAATTCCCCATCTGTCGCAAGGTGGCAACAAGGACCCTGAAGTCATCACGTCAGCTCAAGCAGAGTTTCTGAATCGACTGCCACTCACTTCTCGGGATAATCTGCAGAATAAGTAAATATGCGGGGGAAGAATCGTCGCTCTAGGCCATCCATCCACTTGATGACGATACCATGCTCGTACGCTTCCATGAAAGCATCGTCCAGCATGACGTCCCAGAGCGCATGGAATAGCTCTCGTTTACAGTGTGTAAGCAGTGGGGCCAGCCGATATTTCGGCCATGAATCTCCTGCTTTTGCAAGGACCCAGTCCTTGAAACTATCCTGTAGCTTGGTACCAAAAAGCGTCAGAGATGAGATGGTTTCACGAATCTCAAATATCTTGCTCACCTCTTCGAAATATGCCACCTGTTCCCCCATCTTCAGACTCGGCCTGCTACGATCATATTTAGACTCGTTTCCACAGAAAAAGTACAGCGGCCAGACGGCTGCAGTTCCAAATGTGGCCAACTGAGCTTTGTCTGAGCCGAACATAATAGCAATGACATGTCGAGGCCGTGTACAGTCGGGTTCTGGAGGAGAATCCTGACAATGAGGTCATTTAGAGAGAGTACATAAGAAGCGGATAAAGACATACCTGAAGTTCTTGATGAGCATTGGCGAATGCGGGAGACGTGTAGATTTCGCCATGCAGCCTCACCCCTGGCTCGCTAGACCTGGGTTGCCAGCGAAGCTCGTATGGCAAGAGGTGAAAACGTTCCTGAGCCTCCACGGTGGAAAGCTTTTCCCGTATAACGTCGACGAGCGGCCGATGGTAGAAATCTCTGATCCAATAGCGATGTGTGCCAGGCACTGCGGTGTCGCTATCAAATGGGACCTGGATAGGAACGTCGGAACGTTTCCACGACGTCTCGGTGAACCATGCTCCAAAACCCTCCTTGTCGGACGCATCCCCTGCTTCGTTTTCCTCGACGGTGAGACCCAAAATGGAGTAAACTTTGCGCCAATTTGTGTTCTTGATGTCAGCAGGCTGAAAATCATCCCTGCCGATGATATCGATCAGCGACTGAAACGACCGCATGGATTTGTCTGATCCCTCGTCCCAGTACCATTCCGCTATCCGCAAGGCACAGGGGCTGGGCAACAGGCTGTCAAGCATAGCCATGTTGAGTCCTTCCGATCCCTGCTCAATGATGGCAGCGACATTGGATTCCACCAAGTCTTCACCATCCACGAAACCTTCGGGGTCGATGTAATGAGGGTCAACCGAGACATACTGTTTGTAGACCCCGAAGGGATTCTTGGCTGTGGTGAAAGGAGACTGTTCAGGATGCGATGGGGGTTCTTCAATGCTTTCCGGTACACCATCAGCATTGCTGTCTGGATTCTGAAGGGGTAGGGCTGGAGGGGCTGGAGGTGGAGGAGGTGGCGGCATAAATGGGAGGCGCCCTTGCATGGCATAGTTTTGCATCTGCTGAAGGAGGTAGCCTGGATTTCGGGTGCGCATACCACGCCCTCTAGGTGGCGATGGAGGTGGTGTGGGCTCCTGAAGGAAGGGGTGCATCAGCAGCCTGCAGGCGGAGGCGTTTCAGAGAGGTGGGGCAGCGACACATACCGTGACATCGAGCAGAGGTTCATCGAAACTTGAGGGTGAACCTACTTCAGAGGTTGGAGTGATTGCCTACAGCAAAGCGACTGGATTACGCTGAGGGTAGGAAGGCGAAAAAATTAAGCTCACTGGAGCTGCATCGACCTCAAGATCTTCAGCCCATTCGAGGGCTTTTGTCGGGTTCCTTGTATTATCTCTCGGGTTAGATGAGCCGAGGTTAGCCCTTGCTTCAATCAAGTCTTGTTTCAGTTCTTTGCACTTCTTCAGATGGCCTGTAAGGGCGCTGGACTGGCGAAAGTTGCGGTCACATCGAGGGCAAGGGAGATCAGGCATAGGGCGACGGGACAAGCCTACAGTTCCTATAAGCCTTAAGTACAGGCTTCCGTGAGTGTTTACTAACCTGAAAATTCGGTCCTAGATCTACCGGATGAAGCACAAGACAAACGAGCGCAGCTGAAGGGACATTGTCGGAAGGGTTTCGGATGGGAAGGGTTGTAAGAACCTGATTGGCAAGGTGCCAAGTGCTCAAAAAGATACTGCGAGCCATATGTTCTACCGTTTACAGATTCTTTCTGCGACAGAAACGGCTATGAGGAGAAAAGGCTTCTGACAAGCAGATGTTGGTTAGGACGAAGGAGCGTGGGAAGGAAATATCGTTGATGGATATTCTCTTAGGCGCCGTCAGTTTGAGAAGCATTGCTTTCAACAATGGACCTCAAGGGGGAAGTAATGTATATGAGAAAGGATACCAATGCCATGTTTAACATAACAGCTTTGAAATTCTTACATATGTTTGGCGCGGACAATAAGAGTCACACAAGTATTCGCAAGCTGAGATGAAGTTGTGATTGACTCGGGAGGACAAGATATCATTGGATGAACGGTTCTACAAAACGGCGGACATTCGTGTATGTCCCGAATCTATTTCCGAACGCGGGACCGTGGAACAGACAGCAGATACAGGCTATTTCTTTGACATAGATCCTTGAATAAGGCTGTAACCATGCAGAGACCTAGACGTCTTTGCCGTAGCCCATGTCAATGGCAGTAATGAGCAAGGGCAAGCAAGACACACCTTTTGATGTGTTGCGAAGATTGTAGTTAATCCGGACGTGACTATGATCACTGCGAGGTAAGTCAAGACCGTTCGTAACTTTGAGACCCTAGGTGCAGAGCCTTGGACAAGCCTTTGACGAAGCAAGCGTCTTGGACCCTTGGGTGGCGTACTGACTGTGGGACCGTCTGTGTCCGGTGCGCAATCCTCGTCTTTGATATCTGACGCTCCTTCCAACTCGTCCAGGAGCGACAAGGCGAAACGGACTCTTGCGGGATCGACTGGGTGATGAACACCAAGTAGAAACGCAATCATGTCTTCGATAGTCGGAGGTGTTTGCTCAGTGGATTGCTGAGGTTGGCGGAATCGAAGTTTAGCTATCGTTCTTGCGGACCGCCCAAGCGTAGAGGTTCCGGTATGCTCTGCTTTTAAAGTAGAGACGGTTGCATTGCCATCGGGTATCCCGAAGGCTGGACGCAAAGCTTCTGCTATTAAATCATTCTCGTTTGGAATACAGCTAGCGGATTCGGTTTCTGCTGTCGAAGGCTTTGGTTGAGCCGTAGAGTTTGATTTCGACCTTGCACAATCCGTCCGGGGATGACCTCTCATAGGTTCACGACAGGTGCGACAGCGGGGAAGCGCTCTGGAAGTGGTTGAGATGGCTAGCGACATGAGCGGGTGTAGCAGGGGTGTGCTTGTGTCGAACGACGGTAAGCCGGCTTGAAATATGTGTGTTTGAGTCCTAGCGTTGACAGGTTTCATCGGTGCACCCTGCAGATGCCTTTTCCATCACCGATGTCTATCAGCACCACCTTATTGCCGTTTCTCCATTCGATGTGACAGTCCCTGCGCCACAAGGGAGGGACGATCTCATTTCCTTCGCTTCCGTCAATCAGACTTCCATATCTGTCAAAGTGCGACCAACACGCAGTTAATCCAAGCTTCAAGCTAAGCATTTCAGCTCTCCTTTAACTTTAAATTAACAGAAGGGAGAATGTTGCAGGGCGGAACATTTCTAAGGAGGGCTGGGGTGACGGGACGTCCAGTGGAAATGGACTATGCATTTGCTTTTCACATAGGCGACTGCTGAATTCTGATAGGCATATGGCGCCTTCGGAAATTAACCAACCCTAACTTACTACGAAAACGGACTTAGTGTGGTGATGATGATGAGGATGAGGAGGGAAGACAAGTGCTGAAGTACTGATCACACCCAGGCCAAACTTAAAGGACGCAAACATGGTTGGCATTGACAAGCACATACAGCAGAATCAAAGTACTGAGAGATAGAGAACAGGATAGGGTTTGGGAAGAGAGCAAAGCGGGATGTAAATGTGCAATGAGAAATAGGGTGGGGAAATTATCAAGTTAGAAGGGGTACGTAGCAATAAGCGATAGGTATGACGAGGAGGGGAGTATAAACGGGGCAGTGAAGAAGCCAGAACTCAGACGCATAGATATATCGGAGAAAGGAAATTTGAGTCGCATAATAAATAAAGGAGAAGTGAGTACGATTGCATAGTCTGGGATTTCGAAGCACTTGGGTGCAACCCGAATAAAAACCGTTGGAAACCAAGCTCTAACACTGCAAGGATCAATCTATGGTTTATCTTCGATACACCGAACTAGGAAGAGAGATTCTTAGCCTCAAGCACGGCGGCTAGGACCTGCACCGCCGGCTCTAGCCTCACGGCGAACAGGGCCAGCCCGGCCAGGACCGCTGGAGGAAGCTTCACAGCGGCGAGAGCTCGGGCCACCAGCTTGGCCTGCAGGTCGATGAGCTGTTTGGCGAGCGCCTGAGCCACCAGCTCGACCTGCAGGTCGTCGAGAGCCTGAAGCACTACTGGCTTGAGACTCGGATGCACGGCGAGCATCTCGGGGGCATATGTGGTTATGCTTCTTCCTGCTCCACATCACTCGATCGCAGTCACCACACCTTACAAACACCCGTCCCAACTGCTTCAAAGAGAGTCCAAGTGGTTCGTCGTATACCGACAGGTAGTGTTGCAGTTGAAAATAGTCCTCGTCGATGGAGGGCTCTGCATAGCGATCACAGATATGCCTCCCTTGGCTAAGGACGTAGCAAAACTTCGAACAGTGCTTGCACCGCCGAAGAATGCTCTGGAGCTCCTTTGGAGTTATCCCGGATCCAGGGTGTGTGAGATTGAGGAGGAGCATGGAGATGGGCTCGATAGGATTGAAGGTGTCGATTCCCTGCGCAAAGGATGCATCAAGGCCGATATCTAGGGAGGTGATTAGGGATGATAGCAGCTTGGGGCATAGCCAAGTCAACTTACCAAAGAAAGGAGCCGGCTCGTTTCTGAGGCGTGCTGAGCGAGGGACCTGAATTTCGGGCTCCGTGGATGAATCTCGGATGGTAATGGGCGAACCGTCCCTCTCTTGGTTGGTTGACGCCGTCATGAACGATGGTTCGGCGCCGAAAGAGAATTGGTGGAAGGAGGCGGTACCATCATCACTATCCGACGATTCTAAATAATAATAAAACCGACGTAAGGTTGAGATAATGGGAGTGGCAATAAAAATGAACTCACGAGTAATGCTGTCAGACGAGACGTGGGGGGCATCTTCAAGCGTGCGCAGCCGTTCTGTGACAGGAGCGGTTAAGGAGGGAATGAAGGGAATGAAGTTTGGTTTCCGTACCAATCATGTCGGCGACAGGATCTGTAGCACGCATGGATGGAGCATTCGAGGCAGAGGTGTTGGATGCATCCTCATCCCTGGTCGAGGATGAGGACGAGCTAGAATCATCGGAGTCGGGGATGACGTATTCGAGAATCTCAAGAATCTGTGGGAAACAGTTCATCTCCGACTCGGTCCTATCACCAGTGCCTGAGCTAGGCGCAGAGACAGAGGCTTGAATGTTAGGAGCTTGAGGTGAGTTCAACAGGCCCTGCAAGGTGGCACTGGCAGCACGCGTCATTCTCCCTGAGGTGTGCTATTAGAACAGTTGCGCTACGACAGAAACAGTGCTTACTTTTCCCGGAGATAATCCTTTCCCGAGTGCGAGGTGAGAATGCCGAGCCGAGAGTTCTGCCAGTAGCTCCAGTGTAGGGACCTTGAATATTCGAGGAGCTGGACTCTCCTGCAGGAAAGAGCCTGGCGTTCTCTGGATCAAGGGGAGATCGAGGGTCCAGGTAGCCCCAGCCCATAGGGTACGCAGCCTGAGGATAGCTGAAATTAAGACCGGTGGTTCCAATCGGAGCAGAAGGAAGGAGGGAAGACTGAGGATGGCTAGCAGCATCACCTGCGCCTGTTCCAGTAGAATGGAGGGGCGGGAATGGCGGCCCAAATGTCAAAGGGCCAGCGGATGCGAGCAGGTTGGCTACAGGGAGGGATACAGAGCTCTGGGAGCTGTTCGTACGACTCAAGCTAGACCTGGCCCTCCTGGCGGGAGCAGGGGTGGCGGGTTGACCACGGCCTGCCTGAAGACTCAGTCCTCTCATGAAACGTCGAGAGACGATCGGCCTCTCGACGAGGCGGCGAGAAGTAGTCTGAGGGGTGTTGGGGTCGGTGGTGCACATTGAGGATGCAAGTTTGAGAGGATAGAGAGAGAGATGCTTGAAGCTTTATGGGCTGTTGGATATTTTCAAGGCAGAAAAACGAGCTCTTTTATATCTGAGCCATAGGTTAAATCCCTAAATAGGTGGCACGACTATGTAAACCATCTCTGTCAGAAACGGAGCTTGTATCAGCAAATCGAGTGGATATTTCGGCTGTAACCGCTTGACGCTCGGGGTTCCTGCCTTGCTGAAGTTGACCAAGCGCTGATAAGGCTGAGCTCTATTCTATTCACTAGTACCGGTCCGTTGTCAACTTTTTTCTCCCCTTCAGCCTTCTTCAATGGGCGAGATCGATCCCCCAGAGGCGTGAGCCGATTGTTGAACAAATATTACATACAAGCCCCCTGCATACCGGTGGAGTTCTCACTGCTCTGTCTGGGAGGGCTGATCTCCACCTTCACCGCAAACTTGAGAAGGTTTGATGCCATGATGCCATGATGCTCGCGCTCTTTAACGAGTTCGCCGTGATTCAGTGTAATTGAAACCCGCTCTATCGTGTACGTTCCCCCTTTGGAAGACGTGCAGAATGGGGGCAACCGTCGGTATCCTAGCCTGGTACATCTGCCCTAGGTAGCGCTTGCAATATCCAGTATCCGGTTTTCTGATGCTTTATCCTAGCAATCCATAGTCGGTAACGCTCCGTTATCATTTAAGCACAAACAAGGAGAAGAAGTCATGGAGCATTCAGGAATCAACATATGGTTGGCCTAAATGCTTTACTACCAGTCACTTGAGTTTGCGGAGCGTTCTTCGCCTGGATGTACATTCGATGTTGGTACTTACGTCCTATCTGTACGGTATCTTCTGACAGCAAACCGTAATTTAGTTCCCTATTCTTGTCTGATATTTACCCGAGCACAAAGCGGAACCACTCCTCCGCCGACTCCCGCCTGAACTCTCAGCCTCTCAGCAACGAGCCCATCCTTCTCATGCTTCCCGCCCCTGCCTCTCTGTTCCTGTCCCTCTTACATTCGATTTGTCACGAAATATTTCCAGGTCTACAGGGCCTTTACACTAGTTCCCCTCCTCCTCTTTGGCATTACCTCGCCACCCCAGCCTCACAACGCACTGCTTTAACTTACAGAAGAGCTGTCCAGGCTCTGAGCAGCCATGTACAGCCTTCTAGGAGGTACTGAACTTCGGAGAGTCATGGTCAAGGTATTTCTCATCTCTGCGGTTGGTCACGGTCCTAGCTAATCCATGCTGCTAAGGATCAACTATAAACGACATAGCAATTTGGACGCGTACCTCCAGACATTGTAGCCCTTTGAAGCGCTTCAGCAAAATAAGGAGACGCTGTCGAGCATCCAGTCAGTTTGTATTGCCAATGATTTCTCAGACTTACCCATCCCCTGTATTCTCCATCGCCGTTTCTGACCCAACGCTCACAGGCTGCAACAATCATCGCTATCAGCGGAGTGCGCACCAATTGCTCGAGTGCTCGCTCACCCTCCGTATACGCGCCAAGCGAAGCTCCAGTTCCTCAGGCACTTGCATATTTTCCCGTCGCAGAAACTTTGCACGGGCACATGCATATTTTCCATATCGATCAACCTGTCCGGGCGCATGCAGGCTTCCATATCGATCATCCTGTTCGGGCGCAAGCATCTTCACGTCGACAACCTGGCACGGGCGCATGCTTCTTCATATCGACAACTTGGCACGGGCGCATGCTTTCTTCACATCGACAACTTGGCACGGGCGCATCCAGATTTTCCCATTTCCATCCACCTACCCGGGCGCTTGTAACATCTCATATATCCAGGTTGATCAAGAGATTCCAAAGAACGGCTTCTTGTTTGTAGGAGCCCCTTCATCCGTTTCGAGGTACGTCCATCCGCATACGCTCCAGTCATCTTTCGACAGGGTTGTCATGCACCCACTCTTTCTGCTGAGATTTGGAGCTTTCCCCTCGCCCCTGAATGTTCCTGTGCGTCGTGATTTTCTCGATTCCTGAAAGTTTCGTGTTTACCATTTCCCCGGTCAGACGACAAATGTGTCTTATTCACATGTAACTGGCTGAAAGAAAAGGATGTGCAGGGTAAATACTGTGCAAAAGATTATCGATTGTTATTGTCTAAAGAGAGTAGCAGGAATTGGTGTACAAGTGTCGGATGATGGTTTATGCCGAGGTGCCTTTGAGTTAGGTTGCGCTCATGCTAAGGCTCTCTGCGAAATCCTCAGGTGAGACAGGGGTAATAAACCTACGCACATCTCCTCGCTTCCTTCGAGGATTCACTCGGGGAGGCGGTCGACGTTTTCGTTCGGTCTCTCTGTTCTGGCGTCGACGAAGGGCGACATTGAAGGCTTTGGAACCCTCAAGAGGCGGCGAATAGTCACAAGGAATCCCGGCGTTTATGCATGGCCTGTAGAGCTGGTACTAAGAGAGAGGTCATCATAAGCGGCAATGTTGATCACGTACATGCATGCGTCCTCCTCAAGCATCGCATCGGGGTTGCTTGAGCAGCGGACTTTCTTCACTTTGCAAGAGTGACAAGCAGAGCGCTTGATGATCTTCGGCTGTTTTGACTGACGAGAACGACCACCACGACCAGACGAAGCGTTGGTACGTGACTTTGATTTCGCTTTTCGACGCTTGCTCGAAACATCAGCATTTGTGATTGGAGCGCTTGAAGGTACAGTGCAAGAGAGGTCGCGAGACGGCACCATCTGCGCGTCGTCATCTGAAATCTGTTTAGATTTAGCTAGAAACCAGTGTTCAGCAGGATACTGTTCGCACCAGCCAATGAGTCTGAGAGTGAGGGTAATCTCCAAGTGTAGCCGCCTCGGGACTGGCCACATCTAGGCAGGGTATGGGACAGTTGGAGATAAGCATAGAAGGATCCAAGTAGCGACGCATTGTAGAGAGAGTCTCCATAGCCCCAGCGAGTGACCAACTCGCCGTCCGGTGTGTTACCAGCATACGCCGTACCGAATTGCCTGCTTGATCCACCGTACAAGTTCCTGTCGTCGTAGAGGGAGCAGGGAGCGGGAAGAGAGGGAACCAGACCAAAGTCTCCTTGTGATGCTTGCTCGGGGTATGCGGTTGACGGTTGCGTTGAAGATTCGCTGTTGTTCCATCTTGCTTGATAGAAGCCTCTGCTGGTGTGATGGGTAGCCGGAGCGGTAGAGTCTGGGTCATTGAGGATTGCACTCAAAGATGTCATCGTAGCCCGTTTGTCGAGGTTGAGATAGCGCAGAGAGTGTATCACAAGAATACAGTGAGTTGGTGAGGCAAGCGTGTCGAAAGAGAACGAGACAGAGCCACTTGTGTCCTGTTTTCCCAGGGTGGGAACATGCGAATCAACCTCGTGCGACGAGATCAGGAAATGCCCGCATTCACGGAATGAAAAAGGTTACCGTCCCCTGTGACTACAACTCTCTGATATTGCGGTGTCTTATTTCTCTTTTGACCATAGAATACTAGACGCTCATACAGTACTGCAAGCACTTAATAGATCACGTGATTTTCATCAAAGGAAGGCCTCGTTTGGCAAGGCAAGGAATGTTAAGAGGAAACGTTTGCCTCGCATATGCAGGCGGGTTTGTTTGGGAGGATGGATGGATGAGAGCTCAGTCCTCAGCGCCAGCGGTGATGCGACGCGAGCGAATATTGGAGGTGTCAATCAATTTGATGCGGGGCGAGATCATGTTTTCGCGTCCATTTAAACTCGCTGGCGCTAATGCTGTTGCTTTGGAACCCCCGAGGTTCCCCCAACGTTGCCGACCAGTATGGTAACTTGTTGCCCTAGGCTGGGTCTTAGTAGTGTCTAAGCGGCGACGCGTGCCACCGACCCAGTTCCATAATTGGTACTTGGTTGGTGGACTTGGGTAGCTCATCTTGGTCAGCATCTACGTAAGTCATTCTTTCATATAGAATATGTTCCAAACTGACCACATATTTCGTCCTCAGCTCTCCTCCCGCTCCACGACACGGCGGCCAAAACGATGTTCTGTCACGTACTTGTCACCTTCCCTGTCAAGTTCGAGGACAGCGACCAAACCAGTTTGCAATTCCCATGAATGCACGGTTCGATTGAAGCCCGTGGCATGCGGGTTGGCCAGATGGTATGTGTGATATAAAGCACACAACGGGCTCTGGTACGTCTTTCAAGGTTCATCCTTACTCTCGAATCTCAAGTCGCAATTGTTATCAATCACCAGTTTCCATCATGAACACGCCAGCTTCACCACCGCCGGCTTTTGCGTTCGCAGATGACGAAGACACGGGCGATGAAGGCGGAAGACGACTGCAGCGGTTCTCGTGGCGTATCGAGCAACCGAGCTAGCAATGCTCGTTGAAGCCATGTAGGCACCGCCTCGACCGCTCGCTCACCAGGAGTAGGAGGGTTCAGCGCGACCACCGCAGCGTCGCCAGGGTACAGCACCACGACGTTTGGATCTCCAGGCTGCAGCGTTGCTTCTGGTGGAGGTGCAAGCCCCGTAGGCGGCGGAGGTCTCACTCAGCAAGACAGCACAGCCAGCACCATTGCTGGCCTTCGATACGGCAGCGAGTCCTCGGAAGGCGAAACGTTCGTGGTACCCAGCACAGGCACATTCACTATGCCACCTACCAACGTGTTTCCCATCTCCCCACCCGTCTCCTCTCCTCCAAGTGCAACGTCGATCCTCCAGCAGCTCTCTCCAACCTCTCACCAATTCCCTCATCGCTCTTGACCCATACCTCACGTTTGCAAGCGTATTCGTCGCTTCTCTCTCAAAAGAGCCAAGCAAGTCTATCACCGGCTGCACTTATCTTCCCTGCCCCAAAAATCACCCACAAATCCGACGCTCTCGTCTCACCACCTCCCGTCTTCTCTTTACCGTCTTCGCCATCTTCAACTCGTCCACCACGCGAACACCGACCATCCAACCCACCGCCTCTTGCACCTTCTCTTGCAGCGTCAACCGCAAGTTGGGAAGGCGATATTCTCGGTACTCCATGACATCTTTGTTTGGTGGAAGTCTCGGGAGGAACGGGGGTAAACGGTTCAGCTCTATGTCAGCTTTATCCGCTGCAGGTGCTGGAGAGATGGGATCTCCCAAAATCCCACCCGTTCCTGATCGGAAAGGCAGCTCCGGCGAAAGCCCAAGAGGGAGCATGGACCGCGAACACGCTCGAGCAGACGCCGGGCCAGCATCAACTCTCAAAAGCTCGTCCACCCTCTCCGCGTTGTCCATAGCAAGCAAGACTCGGATGCTAGCATGTGCGCACAAGGAAGTCGAACAAGCATCTAACCGCAAGCTGGATTCGGGAGGAGTCGTTTGGAAGGCGCCGATGAGATTCCGAAGGAGAAGAGTTCTCCATCCTCGCTCGTCGCTGCAGCAGCGATCCTACGTTCCTCACCATCGCTTCCAGCGTCCAGTCTTCCGTCGTCGCCGCCTCTCCAAGCGTTTACAAATTACGTTCATCCCTTCCATTCGGTGCTGTTACTCTCCGTTCGCGTTCCAATTCTATGCGATCAGCGTTGATGAACGTCGTGGTTGTCCCCTTCCTCCACAATCATCCAATTTGGAGCATTCCTCCCTCACGGCTTCTCTGGACTCTGGACAAGGTAAAAAGCATGAGTGTCCCATGCCAAACTCTCCGCCCCTCGAGGACTTTTACCCTGCACTCGAATGTAGTTTCGGATTCCTTGGGAGACCGTGACCGAATTCACCACCACTTGTCTACCGCTGTGGCTGATCCCGCGCTTGAATTGGTTGAGGTAAAAGGTCCAACATCTGGTCCAACTTCGAATAACATATCCATGAGGATGAATCGTCAATAAGCCATATTTCCGAATGCAGAGCTGCCACTTGGCGGGCTGGAGCCTGCTGAGCGTTTCTTGCTCGACGCTGTAGCTTCCAATACGTCCAAGTGAGTTTTCTCAATTCATCCGAAGTATCTATGCTTACCTCTATCTGCTGGGCTTGTCAGTAGACCCAACTATATTTCCGCTGTCATTTTTCGACGCACACGATGGGTGGTTCGCCTATGCGCCGAACGAATGTTTCGATTCAACAATCGTCGTGGAGTGGGATCTCTGACGGCTATGGTGCAATCAACTCGGCAGTCTGAGACTCGGACTACCTCCTGGTAAGCCGCTAATCAGAAGTAGACGTGGAGGCACACAATGTTGACATGAATGCTACGCCGTGCGAGGCCTTCACCTTCGTTGCGTGAGTCGTTGGAACAAGATAACCTGCACTCGCTAACATGTCGACGCCCAAGAACCAGATCCTGCTACCTTTCTATAGAAGAAAAGAGCTCACACATTATTCACTAGAGCAAGCATCAAATTCCCATCGCTCGCAGTCGTCTGCGATGATAGTGGCTTTCGCTGGAGTTCCCTCTGCGATAATCAAGTCTACTTGATTGTTTGAAATAGCTTTTTGCCTGGTCATACGGGGTTCCCTTAATCACTCTGGTTGCCATTTCCCTTGCTCTTTAATACATCCACCTTTGATGCGGCCAGTTATTTGAGATCCCTAATCTGAGCATCTGATTATCGGTACCAGCATGACTCCCGATCTAAGATGCAACCAAGGATAGGGCGTGTAAAGCGGGAGCGTCTTCTGCGTCTAGCTCACTGGCATTAAATGTGGTTCTGCCAACGGGGCTACAGCGGTCTGATCACTGGGACCTGTACGACGAAGGGTCTGATCGGTCGAATATCGCCTCGCTGTCCTCTCTGTCTTTGAGATCAAGTTGGCCTTTCCGCCGGCGACATGACAGGGTCACGACCACTGGGACCTGTACGACGAAGGTCTGATCGGTCGAATATCACTTCGCTGTCTTCTCTGTCTTTGAGATCAAGTTAGCCTTTCCGCCGGAGACATGACGCTATTATGACCATCTGTATATTTTGGGCAAGAAGCTGAGCACATCGCGGTCATTTCCTTGCCAGCAATCGAGGTCTGGTCTCTACATGACATTCCATTTACCACAACCTAAATAATTGATATCTACTGACCGAGAACCGACAGTCCGGGCTTGATGGCCAGCTAATGACCTTGATGTGGGAATACATTACCACACATACCCGAGATGATGAAGGTTGACCAGCGCCGCCAGGGTATATCGTGTCGGGGAACGGCGCCTGATGCGTTTGGCATCGATCTCCTGAAGCGTTCGCGGCAGCAGCGGCGGACCGTCGATTTGACACTGTCGTCATGTTTGAGTTGCTCTTACCCCTGTATGTCAGCGCTGTCTGCCACCCCAGCTTGATTTACCCGACCCATCGCGCATTCCACGGGCTATCCCGCGAACACTGGGACTATCTCAACCAGAGCTGCTCGGTTGCTGCAGGGGAGGTCCAGGAGCGTTATCCTGGTTCCAACAACCGTCACGACTGGGCAGCAGAGTTCAAGCATCAGTCGTCTCAGTGGTTAAATCTCTTCAAGACATTCAGGCGCTCGTGGAGAAGCGTGCTCTGCGATAACGAAATTGTAAGCCAATGGCTTCATCATCTAGTCTTGCTTCCCCGGATAACCACTCCATTTTAGCATTACCGCGATATTGGCACAGCTCCAGAGCTCCAGCATCACGCCCCGTCGCTGTACGGGGTGCCATTCAGTGGCTTACTGCAGTGCAGTATGTCAGAAAGCTGATTGGGACCGCCGACATCGCGATGAGTGTCACAGTAGACGACATGTACCTCTCGAACCGGAAGGTAAAGCTGCAGCGGCATCCGATTCTCAACTGATCATGCTGGCTCAACCCGCTTCCTAGACCGTGAAATGGATAGTAGACTGGTCTGCAGTCCTCGCACTCGTGCTTGGCATATTCATTTCCTTCAAGATTTTGTCTGTAATGGCGGATGGACGGAGATCATCTTGCAGAGCCCCCACTCATTTGCGGAGTCCATTATCTCTCGCTTAAGCTTCAAGCACATTCCTTTTACCGTGGAGAGCATCGATCTGGCAGAGTATCACCCACGTCGTTTCTCATCCGAAGACGCAATTGAAGACGCTTTCAGCAGACATTTCCTCCGATGGACTCCTCCACGAATGGTCGAGAGAAAAGACGGCTCGCGGATTCACTTCCGCTTGGTGGAGGGTGTATTTGGCTTTGGGGGTCCCGAACACCATCGCTTTGGTGATGCTCAAGCTGTGTATATGTGAACCCGCAGCTGGATCAGACGATGCTATCACCACCATTTGTATGGATAGTATCACTCGCATCGGGTGAGTTTCGCTTGCTCTTACCATACAGCTCTCGCCTCGTACTCCAATTAGACCATACTCACGCTTCGTGAATCCTCCTTGAGCTTGGAAGTTCTTTCTGCCAATGATCTGGGTACGTCTGCAACACTTCAAGTGACCCATTTCTAACAGTCTGACTAATTCTCAAGGACAAGGATCCTGTGACCATTCGCATTACAGCTTATGGAGAGACGGTCTTTCATATAAGAGTACCTTGTATTATTCTTCCGATTTACATATACCCTTCTTCATCTAGATCATTCCAAGGCCACTCCTCCATAATTTCTTGCCTTTCCTCCTCACTCAGAGCATCCCTCATCACACCCTCCTTTGCGTCCTTCAAAAATGCCTTCGCAAGATCGTAATCCTACGACTGGATCCACCCATTTCACCAACCACACCCGCCATACCCTCTCATGCAGCCTTTTCAATCCCCTCGCAAATTACCTTGGTGTTGCGCAAGACTTTGTCGCCGAATTCAAACGGATATGCAAATTAGGAGCTGATGTGCTCTTCGTGAGTTCGTCGCACCGCTTCCAAGCTTCAATCAACGCAATATTGAGCTCTAGGGTGAGACCCTCCCAAGGCTCCCCAGCCTGATCAAACAACCCTCCCCTCGTCACATACAGCAGGTCCAATAAATGAAGCATATTGAACCACATTACACCCTCTCCAGTTCTTCACATAATTATAATGCACAAACCGACGACGATACACATATGCCTCTCGTGATCTCGCCTCTCATCACTCAGTTTGTGTAGGTTTTCAGGTCGAGTAGGAGGAATCATCTGTTGGAAAAATGCATCGGCATGGTTCTGGAGCCGTTGAGGAATACCTGCGAGGAGGAACACGGGAGGGATGGAAGCGTGTTGCCAGTCGATTAGACTGCCTATTTGGCAAGCAGAGCTGATGATTATGTTGGCGAATTAGAGGTCTGGATGACGGATGCGGAATTGGGTGAGACGAGCGTCTTCAGGGATGAGCGAGGGTTCGATGAATAAGTACCGCTCAAGGTTTTGGGTGTACTCTGAAGGGCATTGTGGTTGGAATTTGAAACGCGTCCTTCACTCATGTCGGCATGGTAAGAGCGGTTGCTGCCCCATAATCTCCTACGTGGGTGAGTTACGTTGCGCAAATTTAAGACTCTGTCTCTTCGAAGATGCATTTGGATTCAAGATCACCAATCTCAGGGCTCCAGCAACTTGAATACGCCAAGCTAACCCGGAAGCATCATTCAGGGATCGAGATTTGCATTGCACGCATCTTGCAATCTACTTATAATCTTCTTCATCCATACCATCGAAGAGCCAATTCGCGATAACAATCTGCTTCCACTCCTCGCCAAACTCTGGATCGTCTCCCATACTAATCGCAGCCCGCTTCGCCTCCTCCAAAACCGCCTTTGCATTGTCGTACTTTTCCACCGGAACCCACCCATCATGACCAACTCCACCAGCCAGCTTCTGGTAATGCTTCAAACCCTCCGCGTTTTCAATTATGTTTTCGGCGATGAATCTGGCCTGGCGTACTTCTTCGTCACCGAATGTAAGAGGGCATCGCGAACGACTGGTTGGTGATGCGCTCCCTGCCATGAGCTCATTCCACAGCGCCAAAGTCTCGAAGAGCGCGCCCTTGAGCTGTAGCGTCTCCCCCTTCCAAGGCGCACAAGCTTCCTTGAACAGCCGTAGACGGAGTGCATGCAAAGGATCCGAAAAGGCTCTGTGATGCAGCTCGTTGAACGTTTCCGAGTTCTTGACGTAGTGGTACTGCATGAGTCGCTGAAGGTAGTGTTGATCTGTATCACGCGGAGACGGGGGCTTCATTGCTTTGAAATTTGGTTCACCGTATTCCTGCTGCTGCTGAGCGAGGAGGAAAATGGGGAGGATGGAGGTATGCTGCCAGTCGATGAGGCTGACGATTTGGCCCTCGTGATCGAGGATGAGGTTGCTGATCTCAGGGTATGGGTGGGCGATAGAAAACCGATGAAGCTCACGGTCTTTGGGAATGAGAGACGAAGCAACGGATAGGTACCGCTCCAGGTTCTGGATGTGATCTGAGGGAAGCTGGGGCTGAAAGGCGTAAGCGGGCCTCCTTACGCGTTCGAATGGTAGGAGAGGTTGACCGAATCGCCTCAAGTAGGCGAGCTCTTTGTGAACCCCTGCCACGAGAGCGTGTTCGATGTTGGTGTCTAAAAGGTCCAAATGTTAGTTCAGATCGACGAGAATCATGAAGGAAAGCCTACATGGGCCACGGTCAATGTCAAGCTGCCCTCGCCTGCCATACCAGAGATATACCTTCGTATCAGGACCAACACAGAAGCGTTCATCCCCTGGAACGCGTACGCCCTGGAGCCCAACCTTCTCCAGATCTTTCGCAAAGTACAAGCTCCCGCCAGCAGGGAACGACAGATTCGTCATCTTCCCTTCCATCTGCGTAACCTGGCGAACAACATCGGCAATTCCTTCGTTCTTCAATTCCACCGTCATATCTTTCAGGCTTCTCCCTTGCACATACTCCATAAAGATGTACGCTACCCCAGCGGCGTTGTCTTCGGCAGGAGAGTACCCGTAGACCTCGGGAACGGGTATACCAGATAAGCGAAGGTATTCCATCGTGGCAACTTCACTGGCGACGGCGTAGTACTTCGGGACTGTCAGCGGATAGGGAACACGCGCGATCATCTGAAAGTTATCCTTGAACGTGATGAGGAAGACGCGGTTAAACCTTCCTTCGGCGAGCTTTGAGAAATTGGTGATGTCGCTCGACCGACGATCCACTGATTTGGCCGCGAGTTGCATGAATTCGTCGATGTCAAACACAGTTCGACGCTCCTGGAGACGAAGGGCTTCATTATAGCTAAAGTGAAATTAATACTGGATGATACGGAGAAAAACGCATGAGACCTACACCCATCGTCCTGAAGTATAGTTGAAAATCTCGTTCCCCACGTTCGCCAAACTCGAAAACGAGCGTCTCGGGGGCGAAGCGATCTTCAAAACAGATGGGCTCGACGAAACCGACAGCGGTCGAAGGAAAACTTTCGGGCCTGTCGCCAGGATAGCCGTCGCCGTTCCTCCTACCCGCCCAGGACTGAACATAGGGAGAATCTTTGAAAACGGCTCAAATGAGCCGCTAGACGTGATTCGACTGGAAAATCGATGTTAGACCAGCGTTCACGACAATGGACTTGTGGGAGACGTACAACATTCTCGAGGACCACCTTATCTTCCCGAGCTTCCGGTTTAGTCTCCTTGTGTCGTTCGAGGTTGAGCCTTGTCGTTGGACTTTGCAGATCAAGCCACGTACAACAGAGCAAGAAAGGAAGGAAGGGTGTGGCTGTCCATTATGTAGGCCTCGCTCGTCGGAGTTCCAAACTGCATTTGACCCGGCGCCTAATTTATAATATTTTCAATCACGTCCCTTTAAAGGTTTTTAAGTGAATAAAATCCATTTTATTGGCCGAAGCCATATCGAAATGCTAAGGTCTATCGCGTCTCCTACTGGCTCACGAGTGAGCCCTTTCCTATACATATCTAGCGCCTATGCCTCAAATCGCGCCCTCTGGCCAGGGTGTAATAGGTTGGCAGTGTGCCCTATGAACAATATAAGCTAGAAAGTAACGGGAGAGCCCAGATAGAAGTGGAATAAGGTTAATTATAGTAGGGGCACAATTAAAATTAAGAAAGATCGGGGAGAAAGGCGCACTGCGCCGAAAATGAACCCCTTCGAACTTGGGACTCCTTTGCCATTCCTAAATCACCTTTGTCTTCTTTCTTCTATTTTTCCCTGCGCAGTAATCTTCCGACTCGTTATCGTCCTTTGTCACCCGGCCCATGGATTCGCTGAACCTCCCCGCGCAGATCTTGGGTAATATACAGGGCGTGTAGTCGACTTTTGCGCGCATTAATCCTCTGTAGCAACCCAGCTCCATTATCCAGAGACAAGTGAGCGAATTTGACTTTGGTGGGCACTACTCTTTGAGTGTCTCCTATCATTTCCGTATTTTTGCAACTCTAGAGAGCCCTCATTTTCGACACATCTCCCTCTTCCTATTCAAGATCCTGGCGAATTCAGGAGGAGCCCAAATAGCTCCGATTTATCCCATTTCTGGCTAACTGACAGTGCCTTTGGAGCGTAGTGGGTTCTAACTTATGCCCTTTCCCGAAATTCATTGGGGAAGGTGGCTTCCTTCTACCGTAAGATTCCTCCATTAGGTATGGGCGGAGATTTATCCATGTTTTAGATGCTCTAGAATCTTGACTAGAATCTTGAGAACAGCTGAAACGCGATCAGCCTCTCAAGATACAAGCAGCACGGGGTCATACAAGCAGTCTTTTCAAGGAAGCTTACAAAATCTCCCTAAGTCCCCCCCTGTTCATTCTCGTCCGTCAACGAGGTGAGTCAACAAGCGCAAACATTTCATAACTGGGGCATATGCACGAGTGGAAACGGCCCTCTCCTTCTGACTTGATCGCACTCGCCCGCAGTCTCGTTAATATCGGTGCCCTACAGATCGCAGGGAAAACTGGAATGTCAGGATATACCTCCTCGCCAAGGGCTTCGGCAGGGTACGCAAAAGTACGTCTCCGGTCAACAAAACGATCTCGAGTTGACTGGCAGTATATGACGGCACGGCAGGTCATCGCAGCTGCAAGGTCTGGAGACATCCCAGGGCTACAACAGCTCTCTTCGATCCTTGGTACCGATTTTGGGTTGCGCCACATTCCTGAGGCGTTGGCGATTTACCTTGACTTCCTCGATTCCTCCTTGATTCCGAGCTTCAGCAACATACGTTGTCAAAATCCAGAGGCAATCGACCACGCAAATCGTGGCCTTTACTCGCTCTTTGGCTTACAGAATTTGCTTCGAACTGTCTCCACCTCCCACCTTCCAAGGGTAGAGCGTCTCGCTGCGGAACTAGCCGCACACCTCGTTGGAAGGCTCGATCACATCGTCTCATGGTACGGGTTCCACCTGAACCCATTGTCGATCGTCAATCCGCGCGCTCCAAGAGCTCGAACCACTGCCTATCTTGAATATTTCGCACTTTTCCTTGTTGAACTCCTTCGCTTGTCGCCTGTTCTTGCCAATGCTGTCTGGGAAAACAATGGTATTCAAGACCTCATTGTCGACATGTGGTTCTTTCAGAACAGCGGCATGGATCCCTCAGAACTCACTTGTCTGTCTGGTTTCAAGAAGGACGACTATTTCTTGAACATTGCTGTGACCACTTCCCAGATTGGACTGTGTCGTTACTCTATTCCATCGGTAATGGCACAGGCTCTCCGGCATGACAATGCTCTCCCAAGAATGATGGCGAAGCTCTTCCGGCACCGCCAGTCTGACGGGGAGGGTCAAATCGACAGTCACGTTCAGCTAGCAAGAACCATTCTATCCCGTATTGAGCAAATCCAGTCACGAGTCGAGTGTGGACAGTGCCCAGCCGGATACGCATTGAAAGGCCTTGGGATCCTGTGCGAAATAGTCACTACCCTGACTAGGCGGGTCGAGAGCGACGACCCGCTTATCGGCCCAACCTCTCATAACCCTTTGGTGCACGCTGTCAATTGCAGGAAACTATACCATTCGCTATACAAGGAAGACTACACCGGGCTCGCCACAAGTACCCTACTTTCCATCAGCAACAAAGCCCTTGCAGACGAGACGGCCGTTCATTCAACGCATTCCGACCACCCAACCTACCTGGCCGTATTCATTTTCATCACTTTCCTGTTCCCTCAACTGGATCCAGAGCCTGATTTTCACGGAAAATGGCGCTTTCGATCCATGCTTGACAATGGAGCGCTCAAAATCATCGCAAACGCGGCCTCCGTTTGGCATCGATCTCCTCCATCGTTCACGGAAGCAGAGGAAGATCATCAATTTGACTCCCTCGTCATGTTTGAGTTTCTTTTACCCTTTCACGTCAGCGCTTTCTGCCACCCTAGCTTGGTTTACTCAAGCCATCGCGCTTTTCATGCGCTATCCCGCGAACAATGGGACTATCTCAACCAGAGCTGTTCGGTTGCCGCAGGGGAGCAATCTCCCGACTCCGACGCCCGTCGTGACTGGGCGGCAGAGTTCAAGCGTCAGTCGTCTCAGCGATTGGATCTCTTCAAGACATTCAGGACCTCGTGGAGGAGCATGCTCTGTGATAGCGAAACTGTAAGTCAGTGCCTCCAGTCTTTTTTTTTCCTGGTAACCCTTCCACTCTTTCCACTCTAGCATTACCTTCATATTGACGTGGCCCCAGAGCTTCAACGTTACGCTCGTCGCTGTACGGGGTGCTTTTCGATGGTTTACTGCAGTGAGGCATGTCAGAAAGCTGATTGGGACCACCGGCATCGGGATGAGTGTCCCAGTAGACGACATGTGCCTCTCAAACCGGAAGGTAAAGTTGCACCGGCATCCGATCCTCAAATGTGAGAGTTCCTACTCAATCTTCCTCCTAGATCGTGAAATGGATACTAGACTGGTCTGCAGCCCTCGCACTCGTGCATGGCACATTCATTTCCTTCAAGATTTCATTCGTAATCGGGGATGGGCAGAGATGGTTTTGGAGGTCGCTAACTCATCAGCAAAGTCCAGTATATCTCGCTTGAGCTTCAACTGTACGCCTTTTAATGTGGAGAGCATCGCTCTGGCGGAGTATCATCCACGTCGTTTCTCATCCGAAGACGCAATCGAAGACGCTTTCAGCCGACACTTCCTTCAATGGACTCCTCCGCGAATGATCGAGAGGCAAGATGACTCACGAATTCACTTCCGCTTGGTAGAGTCTGTATTTGGCTTTGGGGTCCCGGACATCGTGGCTTTGGTGATGCTCAAGCTGTGTATCTGTGAACCCGCATCTGGATCAGACGATGCTTTTACCACCATATGTATGGATAGCATCACTCGCATTGGGTGAGCTTCATTTGTTCGTGCCATGCAACTCTCGCCTCTTACTCAAGTAGATCATACTCACGCTTCGTGAGTCCTCCTTGAATTTGGAAGTTCTTTCGACCAATGATCTGGGTACGCCTGCAACACTTCAAGCGACTATATTTTCGTACAACCTGGCTGAATCACAGGGACAAGGATTCGCGTACAGGCTCATGAAGAGATGGCGTTTCGTATAAGAGTACCTTGTATTATTCTTCCGATTTACATATATCCTTCTTCATCCATATCATCCCAAGGCCACTCCTCCATAATTTCTTTCCTTTCCTCCTCATTTAGAGCATCCCTCATTGCACTCTCCTTTGCCTCCTTCAAAAACGTCTTCGCAAGATCGTAGTCCTCCGACTGAACCCACCCGTTTTCACCAACGACACCCGCCATATTCTGAAACCACTCAAACCCCTGTGCGGCTTTCTCAATCCCCTCGCGTACAATCTTCGTTTCCCTCAACTCTTCATCGTCAAATTCAACCGGGCATCGATGAGACGCTGTCGCTGTAGTCCCACCTCTCGCTTCCCCGAGCTCATCCCACCACTTCCAAGCCTCAATCAACGCAATCTTGAGCTCCAACGTCTCACCCTCCCACGGCGCCCCAGCCTGTTCAAACAGCCTCCCCCTTATCGCATATAGCGGGTCCATAAACGCTGCATAATGAACCCCATTACACTCCCTCGAGTTCTTCACATAATGATAATGCACAAGCCGACGACGGAAGACGTATTCTTCGTGATCTCGCCAGTCACCACTGTGCTCATTTAGATTCTCAGGTCGAGCAGGAGGAATCATCTGTTCGAAGGATGGATCATCATGGTTCTGTAAACGTTGAGGGATACCAGCAAGCAGGAACAAGGGAAGGACGGAAGTGTGTTGCCAGTCGATTAGGCTGACGATTTTGCAAGCGGAGTTGATGATTATGTTGGCGAATTGGAGGTCTGGATGACGGATGCGGAATTGGGTGAGACGAACGTCTTTAGGGATGAGCGAGGGTGTGATAGATAGGTACCGCTCAAGATTTTGGATGTGCTCTGAGGGCGATTGCGATTGGAACTTGAAACTGGGTCTTCGTTCACGTCGGAATGGTAAGAGCGGTTGGCCGAATCGTTTCAAGTAGGCGATCTCCTTTTGAGCTCCTGCCACCAGGGCATCATCGACACCGTGATCTAAATAAATCCTATGAGTGAGTTGAAATCGAAAACAGGAGGAAGAAATGCTTACATGGTCCACGATCCACCTCAACCTGTGATCTCCTTCCATACCACAATGGTACCCTCGTATCAGGCCCAACGCAGAACCGTTCATCATCGGATAACGGCACACCTCTCAACCCAACCTTCTCTAAATCCTCAGCAAAATACAGACTCCCACCAGCAGGAAACGACAACCTCATCATCCTCCCCTCAAGCAGCGTAACCTGCCGCACAACATCAGCAACCTCTTCATCCTTCAACCCCCTCCAAACGTCAATCAAACTACTCCCCTGAACGTACTCCATAAATATGTACGAAGTCCCAGCATCGTTATCCTCGCCAGGAGAGTACCCATAGACTTCTGGCACAGGCATCCCAAAGGAGCCGAGATATTCCATGGTGGCCACTTCACCTGCGATGGCAAAGTATTGAGGAGCTGTTATGGGGTACGGAATACGCGCGACCATCTTGAAGCCGTCTTCGAAGGTGACGAGGAATGTTCGGTTGAACCCGCCTTCGGCGAGCTTGATGAAGGAGGCTATGGAGTTGGTGGGACGGTTCACGGATTCAGCTGCGAGGCGACAGAGTGCGTCGACGTCGAAAATGATTTGGCGTTCTTTGAGACGCAGGGGTTCGTTGTAGCTAGGATCAAGAACCGGTCAAGAAGAGGTAGTTGGTGTAGTAGAGAAGCGAACTTACACCCATCGCCCTGAAGTATAGGTAAAAAGGTCGAAGTTCTGCGTTTCCGTTATGCTAGAACAGGACCGTTTAGGAGCAAGAGTCGTCATATGAGCCAGAGTTCTACCCCAGGAGGTAGCAGACACAGGCGGCGTCTTGGCTAGGTTAACCCTCGTCTTTGTTGACCAAGGGTGCATGGGGAAGCGTTTGGGTAAGACCGCGCGCCTGGGACTGTCAGATTGAGATTAGAGTGCTCACGACGCTGAATTAATTGCGTGTAGGCAAAGCAAGACGCACATCATCATCGTCGAGATCTATCGTTTCCTCCCTTGTCTCAATACTCCATGCCAAAGCCTAGTGCGATTCTGCGTTGGATGCCGCCTAAGCCTTCGAGTAGCTCTAAAAGTTTGGGTCCTGAGATAGCAACGAAGACTAGAAGAGGAGTGGGGTAGACCGTAGATGGTCGGCGCTAAAAGCAAGTTGGGCTAAATTTGAAACACCTGTCGTCATAATAAGCCGATAAGCGCCTATCGGGCCATACAAGACCAAACTTCTGAATCAAGGTGCGATCAAACGCACTCGCGAAACGAGGCCTTGGTCTGTTGTCCACGACGTCCACGTCCGAGCCTTGTTCAGCGGATGTGACCGTCACCACAGCACTCTTCGTCCTTGGTTTGAACCCGTGCTACCCACCCCGCACACACAAATCCAAAAACACAATCATTTTATCGTGTTTCCCACCATTGACATGATGCGCACATCGATCAATTTGAGCCTCGTTGCTTCTTGCCACTATCCTCGTTCCTTGTCGTTGGACCCCCAGAGTGCTTGTTCTGCTTGCCTTTGCACGCGGATGTAGAGGAGTGTTGATGTAGGCAATGCTAATCGTTGTAAACAGGTCAGGATTCTTGTACCACGGGTCTATTTCTCGAGTTCCAGGTACGCTGGTTCGTTCGTCGTGTGCCTGATACGTTGGTGGATGCTCATACTTTTCTTGCTGGTCCTTTTAGGCTGCAGGTTCGTGAAGGCGTAGCGCTCGACAAGATAGAACATAATGCAACACCGATCTAGTCTCAGCCATCCAGATCCACATTCTACCCTCTTGTCTTGCACACCGACCTATCCAACAAGCACAATGCCCTCGACACTCCCAACCCACCACCGAAACCCCCTCGTCGCACTCATCGCACACCCAATCTCGAGGGTCCTCGTCACCTTTTGGCAGACCCATCCTGCGCTGGCTAGCCCTCTCCATCATCCTCATCGCAGGCATCTGGTTCCTCCCCCCTCTCATCGTCGACAACCGGATCGCAGGAACAGACATGGGGGAAGATGACACAGCAGGTGCCGCGGGTGAATAAACGCCGTTCACTCCTCCATCGGCGCCTGATATCCACCCAGATGGGCGTATGTTGGATGTACGAACCGTGCGTACCTAAGGGACAAGTGGCTGTGATAGAATCGAAGGTGCGTATCGTTTCTTGTATTTATCTGTCCTCAAGCTAACATAAGTGTGGCAGATAGGATTAACAGATGGTCGTTGACTGCTGTGGAGGCGCTCTCGACGATCTGGCTGATGGATATAACGATAGGGTTGTGGAGGACGACGCGGATGTTGGAGAGAAAGACGTTTACCAACGATGTGAGTATTCGTTATAACCATTTGGGAGGGACATGCTTTGTCCCTCTGTCATTCTCTCGCTCCTTCCTACAACGTCGCTCTGACTTTGAAATTACTCGTGCTGACCCCGTTCTAGATAGGCGACGATATACCCGTTTTTTGAAACTACCGTCCGACACCCAGGCGGCTACCTGTCCGCCTACACCTTCTCAGGCGAAAACCCGCTCTTGACATTGACAGATGATATCGGTGAGTTCTCTTTCCGCGTCCTCTTTTTACCTATCAATCGACCTCTCTTTCCTTTCATATCCCGTTCATCGCTCTGTCTTTCTGTCTCTTCGGACGAAGAACTGATCTTATCACTCAGGAATGTGGATCTTACCAGCGTTCAAGACAATGTTTGGTCTACCAGCAGGAAACATCGAGGCCGTGACGTGCTTCTGCTTTCCCCGTTAGTCCTCCTCTGTCCTTCCTTGTCTTCCCCCTCCTTTTTGAAGGCTCTTCCTTCGACAGTTCCCTTGCACAAATGATAGCTGGCTGAAGCGCAGAGGTATTGGACCGCTCCCCAACGCAATGGTGAATATGCGCAATTCTTGCCATAGACCCCGAAGCCGATGCTGACGTCGAACCACCAGAACCGCACGAACAACAGCATCTTGTTCGCTCTCCTCTCCTCCCTTCTACGAAGATCATTGGTGGGCGTTGCATCACATCGTCCAGCCTACTTGGAAGCTGCTTCGACACAGATCGACAAGGGTTCCCCAACGGTGCGCGTCTTGCTTACCCTACGGGTTCTCCTCTCCTCCACAATGGCGATCGCCAATGAGCATCCCGCCATGCTTGTCAGATTCTCTTCTCCACTCCTCAAACCCTTCGGTAGGGTGCGTTTGATGACGCTTGGTTGTCGTCACCCATCTGGCGCTAGCTATCGCCGTTGGTATCTGGGTTCGGTCTCATGGTTCGATCACTATGAGCGCCCATCCTTCCTATCGCACTGCCTTTTGCTCTTGGCCGGCGCCAACTGTTTCTCTCGCGTCGTCCGCCATCACCGTGACCTCGATCGTCTGCAGATATCATTCCAAACGTGCCACCCGCCTTCGACGCCAGCACCACGAAGCAGGAACGGCGTGAAGAAGGCCGACCGTGGAGGGTGAGGATGTGGTGTGCATGGGACAGAATAAGTAGAGTTAAGTACGTAGATCTGGAGCTGATCCATGAACGGCGGAAGGGTGCGGTACAGCTAGTAGTAGTAATCGGAAATGGTTTACTTGGTTGCTTTAAGATCGGAAGGAGTTCGGAATGAGATACATTGTTAACCTTGATCAAATTTGCTTCTTGTACATCCGTGATCCTTCGATCCTCACTCTGGGTAACGCCAGACGTCGCAGCGACGTAAGTCCTTTAAGTGAACATGCAATTCATACGAGAAGCTGCGGGATAGCAATCGGTGTACTCATATCGGTTTCTAAGTGAAGAATGATATGGTGTTACCGGTGTACTCAAATTGGTTTCTAAACAAAGAATCATATGGTGTGCGACGAGAATGCCTCGAGGACTCCTTCCACGCCGCAAGACTGTATGAATGTGTATGTGGTACACGGCGTCTGTGGGATATCTGCACAGTTCTAAGCGTCAAACACACCAAGTTGGGTACCTCGATCGTTCATTTAACACCACTCGGCGCTTATATGGTGTGTTAGCAGTAGTGGCGCGGGGTGTGCTGCCTATGAGCTGTAGGGCTGTGGCCAAATCATCGCATGCTGCACACACGTGTGAGCTGTGCCCGTCTCAAATAGGCGCCTGTCCGCGTGCCTCTCGCCATATAAGAAAGTATGTATGGTACTTGCTCATTTCCCCTTTTCATCACTCCACTTTGCGTTACACATCAAAACCTTCATCGAAACCACCATGGGCCAAGAGACGTATGATGGCATTGTCTATTTAGCATGTGGAGACTGAACGATTAAACAGTAACTCACCGGTACCTCATCACGCAAGTAGGGATGGGTAAGTGATAAGTCAGTTCAAAGGAATGGCGACATCTCATCAATTTCGGGCATCCAGCGAATTGTGTTTAACAGGTATGTGAAACCATTGTGCAGATGGCCGCCTCAACTTCAACTGATATGATTTGCCTAGATATCATCCTCGAGCGCACCGACACGACCAATGACTTGGACGATGGAACACCGTTGAGCCTGACCGAGCTCTGGGTATTCGGTATACCAGACTCAGAGGAGGGAAATTGTTATACCCTCACAAATACCGCTTCGGGACAGTGGCACATGACAGACTTCATTCAGCTGTGAGTGTTCACCATCTTGCTGCCCACTAGACATCAGGACTAATATGGGGTTGAAGACCTGTCGGTGTGGCTGGAATCGACTGTGTTGTAAAGAGCAATGAGGGCGAAGATGTTGCTTTTGCGCGTCTAGATCTCACCGACTCGGGGATGCGCTCAGCACATACGCACTCGAAGCATGGTAAGAGCTCAACTATGTGCAGTAAAGCGAATTATATCAAATATTGCATGGACTTAGGGCATATCCACAGCATGAAAATGTATGGGGAGGGTGTATGTGTGATTATATCATGGAAGGAAGTGGAAATGCTGTTGGATACCATTCTGCCAACTAAAGGTGAGTGAGCCACTGGGACCAATGGAAGCAGAGGTTTATAAATCACATTCACACAGATATCGGTGATTTGAATAACATTGGGGTGGATATGATGAGGGAGTTTGAAAGGACAGGAGACCTTATAACTGTCAACGAAGCTATAGCAGTACTGTATAGAGCGGTGCAGCTCACCCCCGAGGGTCATGCCGACCTGCCAGGTCACCTCAACAACCTCGGGATCTCATTCAAGTGTCGCTTCGAGCACACTGGGGACCTGTCTGACATCACTGAAGCCATCTCAGCCCAACACAGAGCAGTACAGCTCACCCCCAAGGGTCATGCTGACCTGCCAGCTTGCCTCAACAACATCGGAAGCTCGTTCCAGCGTCGCTTTGAGCGCACTGGAGACCTTTCTGACATTGCTGAAGCCATCTCAGCCAAACACAGAGCGGTGCAGCTGACCCCTGAGGGTCATTCCGACCTGCCAGCCTGGCTCAACAACCTTGGAAACTCGTTCCAGTGTCGCTTTGAGCACACTGGGGACCTTTCTGACATCACTGAAGCCATCTCAGCCCAACACAGAGCAGTGCAGCTCACCCCCAAGGGTCATGCTGATCTGCCAGCTTGCCTCAACAACCTTGGAAGCTCGTTCCAGCGTCGCTTTGAGCGCACTGGGAACCTTTCTGACATAGCTGAAGCCATCTCAGCACAATACAGAGCAGTGCAGCTCACTCCTGAGGGTCATGCCAACCTGCCAGGTCGCCTCAACAACCTTGGGATCTCATTTCTGCGTCGCTTTGAACACACTGGGGACCTTTCTGACATTGCTGAAGCCATCTTAGCCCAACACAGAGTGGTGCAGCTCACCCCTGAGGGTCATGCCAACCTGCCAGCTTGCCTCAACAACCTTGGAGGCTCATTCCTGTGTCGCTTTGAGCGCACTGGGGACCTTTCTGACATTGCTGAAGCCATCTCAGCCAACACAGAGCAGTGCAGCTCACCCCTGAGGGTCATGCTGACCTTCCAGGTCACCTCAGCAACCTTGGCGCCTCATTCCAGTGTCGCTTTGAGTGCACTCACAGTGAAGAGGATCTGGCTGCAAGCATTTCCAATTATACATCTGCAGCAACCAGCACCTTTGGCCCTCCACGGGATCGGCTGCACGCAGCAACAATCTGGGCAAATCTTCTCAATCAACATTACCCACAGTCACTTGGCATACTACATGCCTTTGATACAGCTTTGAGCTTGATTGCTTTGATAGCAGGCCTTGAAGAAAGTGTACAGGGGCGCTATTCCCAGCTTCATGATATCTGCGGAATAGCTCTCAAGGCTGCATCTGTGGCATGCTCACTGGGCCGAGTGGACAAAGCTCTTGAATGGCTTGAGCAAGGTCGCTGTGTTGTCTGGAGCCAGCTGAGCAATCTTCGTACACCTCTCGACGATTTACACCTCCACAATAGTCAACTTGCACAGAGTGTTACAGACATCTCAAAACAACTCGAAACTGCAGGGTTGTCTCGGGGTCAGTCACACATTGATCTGTCCGCATCACAGAAGATGTTGCTGGAGGATGAAGCTAGGGCCCATTTGAAGCTTGCAAGACGTTGGGATGATCTCCTCAAAACAGTAAGATCCATTCCTGGTTTTGAATCTTTCCTCCAGCCAGTGCCTTGTTCATACCTCCTTCAACATCTCCCAGCATCAGGTCCTGTGGTGGTCATCAATGTCGACGAGCAGCGGTGCGATGCAATTGCACTTTTGGCTGGACTAGACAAGCCTCTCCATATACCGCTACCTGATTTTTCCTTGGAGAAAGCCAACAAGTATCGAGGTGATTTGAAGACCAACCTTGAGAGTCAACAGCTCCGCATGCGAGAAGTACGAGGGGCTACAGATGAAGATGCCTCAGGGAGGACCATCAGGCCTGCCAAACAGAACCAAATGCAGAGTGAGGTTGCAGTGCGCAAAATCCTTCGTGATCTATGGAACGAGGTTGTGAGCCCGATATTGAATACATTGGGGTTCTCAGTGAGTATTTAGTATCTATTTGACCTCAAGATCTTGACAGCTTGAACAGAGAGTGGATCCATCATCTACAAATTCACTCCCAAGGATCTGGTGGTGTCCAACTGGTCCTTTGTCCTTCCTTCCCATTCATGCAGCAGGGACACATTCAGAGCGTGTGCTGGATTATGTTGTTTCATCGTACACTCCAACTATCACTGCTCTTGCTGACAGAGTCAAGGATCATCGACAGATCAACAAGAATACATCAGGATTATTCCTGATAAGCCAGCCAAATGCGCCAGGCACTTCCCCGATCCCTGGAACCACAAAAGAGGTTCAATCAGTCTTCAAAATGGCTGCACAGAAAGGAGACAGGGCAGCTATGCTTAAAGGAAGCACCCTTACTGTTAATGAATGTCTCCAGTATATGGAGCACTACAGCTGCAGTCACCTTGCTTGCCACGCATCACAAAATGTGGCTGAGCCACTCAAGAGTCAATTCCTCTTCCACAACGGTTCCCTCAACCTTGCCACTATCATTCAGAGAGATCTCAAGAATGCAGATCTTGCCTTTCTCTCTGCCTGTCAGACAAGTGCAGGTGATGAGAAGCTCTCTGACGAAGCTGTCCATCTTGCAGCTGGGATGCTAGCTGCAGGGTATCGTCGAGTGGTGGCTACCATGTGGTCAATTGGAGATGGAAATGCACCAGAGGTTGCCAACGACTTCTATAGCTACCTTTTTGGTCATCGGGAGGAAGGAAGTGGTAACTCTGTTGATGGATCAGTTTCTGCATATGCTCTACACCACGCCGTCCAGCGGCTCCGCCAACGTCTTGACAACTCAGAGAATTCACTACTGGCTTGGGCTCCATATGTCCACTTTGGTTATTGATTTATGAACCTTTCATTGTGCATTAGTTATTTATATGCCCCTCCCTCCATGTCTGTTTGATATTTTTGTCTTATCATCTTGGTTTTTGACCAAGCCTATAGCAAGTGTACCCTGAATGTATTCTGTCCTTCTCAAAATTCTTCTTCCTGTTCAAGTCAGTTGTCCTGGCTGGCTAGAAAAAACCAAACTTGAATGTATTATGCTCTGGCCATTCTTGGTACTCGACATGTAGCATGGAGATTTTGTGAATCATCCTGAAGGTCCTATGGGAGCCCTGTTGAAAAGGCAAGCAGAGGAGGGTTGAGAGGCGACAGAATAGAGGGGCACAGACACAGACACAGAGTGGCCACAACAGAAGTACAGGGTACAACAGCAAGGTATATTGAACCAGGGTAATGATAATTCAACATGTGTTTGTACTTGTTAGGTGTACCTGCATGCCAGCCACCAGGGCTACCACGACCAAATCCAACAAGCCCACTGTGTGCAGGCTTTGAGAATAAAGGGTAGATTATCAGCTGGACACAGTGTAGCACAGCACGCCAGTTGAGGGCCAAGGCTAGTAGATACCTAGAGTCTTTTCGGATTGAAAGGCGGTGTGTACCCTACTCATTTGCTTAACTGGCAGAGCTGAGAGAGCAACATTTGTGTACTTTTTAAATAACAAGATCAGCTGTTTGCGCTGGTTGGAAGGGAGTACAAACTACAGTGATTCACTGATTCGAGCTGAAAAATATGTTCATTCAGCCAAGTCTTTTGTAACAATGCTTGATGGTAAGAGCCCTATGAGCAGGGATTTGTTCTCAAGCTCTAGTCTTCATTATCAGCAGTGCTATCCCCCCTCATATAGCCTTATTCTATAGGACTCTTTTACTTTGTTAGGAGCAGGTGCTTAGTTTAGCAGAGAGGATAAAATCTCCATCCCCAAAGTGGCACCTCCCCTTGAATGTGCTTCTTTCTGCTCTGCCACCTCTCATTCCAACAACCCTCAGGTTGGATAATCTCCCTCATACACATCTAAGGCTCGTGCATTGCAAACGGAATACCTGAAACACTATATTGATTACCCCTCTTTTCCCACCATTGTAAAGTGTTGGAGCCTCCAACCAATCCAACAATACAATGCCATCCACACTCCCAACCCACCAAATAACGGCACCTTGATGCGCTTGTCATACACTCCCAATCTCATGCTTCCTCATCGCAGTCTGGCAGACCCATCCTACACTGGCTAGCCCTCTCTACGGATCACCATTCTCATCGCAGGCCTCTGGTTCCTCTCCCACCTCATCATCAACACTGGGTCCCTATAACACACATGGGGGTAGGTACAGCAGCAGATTCCGTGGGTTGATAATCACCCATTCCCTCCTCCCCCCACTTAATACCAACCTGGATGGGGATCCTGTGATTCCAAACGAGGAGGGAAAGGATCCTGTAGGAGAGAAAGAGAAACAGGCTAAGTGGAAATTGAAGGTCAAGAATTCACTTTCAAGGGCTTATGTTGCATATAGGACCCATGCCTACCTGAGGGACAAGTTGTTGTCTATGAGTGGTGGCGGAATCACAAGGTGGTATTGGCTTGTCGCTCTTCCTCGCGTGAATCTAATGCTGAATTGTGCTCATAGGATAGTTGTTCAATGCTGTGGAAGTTGGACAGGGCACATAATAAAAGGTGAAAGGAGAAAGAAAGAAGGAAGCAGTGTAGATTGAGATAGATAATTGGAGAGATACATTGGATGAGACAGTACAACAACAGAAAAGAGTTCTATGAGAGATAAATAAACAATGTGCGTGTGCATCAACATAAAGCAAAAAGGGATGTTGTGAGGGATGAGGGAATAGGTGGAGGAAGGATGGGGGTGGGGGGTATGTATACAGTGGGGTCGGAAAAGTGATCAGAATTATGTAAGCCACACAACAAGTGTCCAGATGGTCAATCGGATTGTTTCTTGTTTTACCTCTTATCCACTGGTGCAATAGCTCTCAAATGGCTTGTATACCAAGATCTAGGTGTGAACATAATACGCCAAAAAAAAAACCACATCATCGGATGCATCCTTGCCAACCAATTGTTCGCCGATGCTGCCTTCTCAGAGGGCCTCCCCTATACAACTGCCTGGAGTCTACTCGAAAGATTCCATAACTCGGGCTCAACTTGTAATCGACTGCGATCTGGGTGCCCCAAGAAGGTCACTGCTTGTGTCAACGTTCTATCATTCAAAATGCAACAAAACATCGAAAGAAGACCTTACAGACCCTCGCCAATGAAGCCCCCATCAAATTATCAAAGGACACCGTTTGGGGCATTCTATGAGCACATGGCCTTTGCCGCTGCGTTGCAAAATGCAAGCCATGGCTCTGCCCAGAGCATAAGGAGGCCTGCCTGAAGTGGGCGGAATATCGGAGGGGTTTTGGTGAAGAAGATTTCAGATCGATCATCTGGTCAGATGAATGCTATATTTGTCTTGACGATAAAGGTGGGCGCATCATTGTTACACGTTGCCTGGGCGAAGAATTTGATGATGATTGCCTCATACCAACCGTCAAGCAGTTGTTGGTGCGCGTCATGGTCTGGGGGTGCATCATACAGGGGAGGAAGGGCCCATTAGTGGCCCTAGAGTATCCCGGTGGAAAAGGTGGTGGAATGAATGCAGAAAGGTATCAAGAGCAGGTTTTGGAGGTGAAGAACACTACTGTAACTAGCGAGTAGAGTCTTACCAAGTAGCTTGTAGGCTATAGGCAGTGACTTAGTTCGTAGGTTAAAACAATATAGATTGAGGTAGCTACGAGAGTCCTTATATACATAAAGAGCGTACTAATAATAGAGCTGTGTAAGGACTGAGTAAGCAGTCGCATGTGTGACAAGTAAGCGTATGAGTCAGTATGAGTCGTGAAGACAAAAGAATGATGAATGCTGTAAATAACGCATAGCCTCATTAGAATGTATCTGAGAGAGTCTAGACCGAAGGTCACAAGTCAAATCTAATCTACATCAGATAAGATCAACACTCCCCCTCAATGAGTGCATCTCCTAACGAGTGTACCCATTGGACTAAGACGAGTAGAACTCAAGTTCTAGTAGTCCCCTGAAGTGTTCAAACTTCACTCGTCCCAACGGTTTGGTGAAGATGTCGGTGATATTGTTGTTGGTATCGACTCGCACGACTTCGATGTCTCCATTCTCGATGAGTTCACGGATGTAGTGAAACTTGACATCGATGTGTTGCATGTGATGTTCCTGAATAGGATTGTTGCTGATGAAGATAGCACCGTTGTTGTCAGAGCAGATAGAGATTGGTACGATGATCGGCATGCCAAGCTCTTTGAACATATGCTTAAACCACATCACCTGTCGACTACAGTCAGACACAGCCATGTACTCGGCTTCGGTGGAGGAATTAGCTACAGTCTTTTGAGCGTGTGAAATCCAGCTAATGCTAGCACTTGCCAATATCACCATGTTTCCAGTTGTGGATCGGTGTTTGACCAGATCCGCAGCGTGATCAGAGTCTGAGTAGGCGATCAATCCATTTTGAGATGCGCTATCAAGAACCAGAGCATATTCCATAGTTCCTCGGAGATATCTGCATATGTACTTTGCCTTACTGATGTGTTCCTTGGAAGGATTAGCTGCAAATTGAGACAGCTTTACAACAGCATAGGCAATATCTGGGCGAGTACCCAGCATCAAGTAGAGCAGAGATCCAATGATCAACTGGAAGTAGTGGCGTCGTTTCGTATCGACAGGTCCAGTATGTTCGAGAGGCCTATATCCCTCAACCATAGGTGTAGGGGCCGGTTGGCAATCCATCATATCAAAATGTTCCAGGACTGTGCCAAGATAGGCAGATTGATCCAGACGGATATTTTGTCTGTCACGTCTGATCCTCATTCGTAAGAACTCGTTTGGATTTTCGAAGTCTCGACATTCCCACTTGAGCTTGAACACCTCTTTCTTGGCATTGACAAGTCTCTTGTTAGGACCTGCGAAGATGAGATCATCGACGTAGGCAATCATGATGACAAAGCCACCATGTCCATCCTGGAGGATGAAGATCCCGGTATCGGTCGATAGTCTGTTACGGTTCAAGTACGCGAGCTCATAAGAGTTGACGCGAGGGCCGTAGTTCCGTGTCGCAGTTCGGAGATCAAGCGGATATCGCAACTGACTAGGATGCTTGAAGCAGACTAGAGAGTTGGAGCGAAGTTTGAGGAGAGAAGGAGTAGGCAAATCAGGTAGATTCGACGAGAACTAGCTAAAGAATAACAAAGGGTAGCTAGAGGTTTATATAGGTATAGTCGTCGAGTATAAATAATAGTATGAGTCGATATGAGTCGGTATGAGTCGGTACAAGTCAGTATGAGTCGATAAGAAAGAAGCAGTCCGCAGTGCGCAGCACATCCAGTGACTGTAGAGAAGAGATAGGAATGTAAAGAAGTGTTGGTAACGATGAAAGTGAAAGATGGCAGCATAAGAAGGTGTTACCAACAAAAGTAGGAGTCAAGAGACGATAAGGGGGATCAAAAGAGTGCAGCGAGGTCAAATGAGAGTCTGAATAGATATGATATCATGGGTTGAAGGTGCGAGGGAAGAGGGTGGCCGTTGGAGTAGTGGAAAAAGATAGGGGCGTGATAGATGGTCATAACATAGTCGTTGTTGCAAAGTACACGTCAGAAGACCTAAGTGGACTGAGTCGAACACCACACGGTGAACGGGAGCGAGTGGACGAGACTCGAAGTTGATCGGCAACGACGAGGGCAGGAGCGGAGCAGCTGACTTAAGTATAAGTGGGAATAGCCACAGATACTAAGCAGAAGGTAGGACAGGGGATAGAGCAGTTGAAGTGCGAGTTAAGCGGTGTATTGACAAAGAGGTCAAGCTGAGGAAATACAGAGTGTACTAGCTAGCTTATTACTCGGATTGATAATCAAGACGAGTTATTTGTTACACGCGGGAGCCTGAAATCTCTGGCACTCGCCATCAATGACGTGGGAACCACTTTCCCTATTAAATCAACCTAGCACTGGGCCCCTGTTTACGCGTCTGGGCACCGCACCAGCAACAGTTCCTCGACGCAATATCCCAATGCGATAATTGTTACTCTTAAACTAATGTATTTTTATTCAGCTGATGCTATTGAAAGTATTACGGACTAGGGATACCAAGACTGTTTGCGAGCATGATCGCTGGCGAAACATAATGGTCTAGTCGCGTGCCATCCACCTCGACCCATCCCATTTGGCATGCCAACAGTAGGTCCTCCTGCGCCTCGTTGGTAAGATATGAAAGGCGCCACCGGACTGAATGAGAGTGCTTGCTGACCGATCCGAATGGTGCAAAGGACATACTGGTTTGGAAGGTGTCGTTCACCTCGCGCACTCGCCGTTGACAATATGGATTGAGGGCGTTCGACTGAAGGGTGCATCCCCTCGGCATATAGATGGTTCGACCCCTTTCTTCGTAGCAATCTTGTGGGGTATGGAAGTCTAGTTCGGTGCACGAATCGTAGATAGTGAATCCACGATCGACATACTTCTGCATCGCTTTGATAGCTTTTGGGGTGCAGTAGGGCGGGACAATAGCACCGAGTCCTATAATTCCATGAGCGTGGGTTCCATATACAGGATAAATAGGATCTGTACCTTTCTTGTCTAAAGTCAGCTGAGGGTAGAGACACACGACGCCATCCCAAGCGATCCAATTCATCACGACGGTGCTGTGGAATTCGAGAATAGGAGCGGCAGAGGATCCGCAGGTGGATTGGATCACGTTGATCTTGGTCTCCTTGTCCAGGTGATAGAGAGTATAGATGCTGGAGATCCAATTTCTTGCATAAGATGCTGCGTCCGTGGGCATGGGCGATTTGGTATCTGTCAAGGACGTCAACGACACCATTGAGATGTCGGAATCAGAATCTTCGCTGCTACCCCAATCTTCGTCGGTGGAATGGACCACCAGATAGCCGTTGCTGCACAGGAAGGCCATGACGGGGTCGATCTGGCTGTGACCCGTGTACATGTCGATGTCCATGTTGACGATAGACTTGTCAGCGACGACAGCAGTGGACGTGGACCTGGCAATGAGCGTGTCGGTATCTTTCATCATCTTGACCGTACGTTTGACTGGAAGACCATGTGTGGTGAGGCGGGACGTGAAGCGGGTTTGAAGGATCCTGTGCGCGAGGAGTGGGCGGATTTTGGCAAATGCCTGTAGAGCGTCGAGAGGCAAGAAACCGACAATCTTGTTCTGCAGTTCTTCAGGAAGCGTGTTCCACCCGTATGCTAATCGAAGTGATTGTTATTCTGTGGTTTGCTTGTCCTCAAGCACTTTACGTACCGACTTGAGGATTCAGCGCCTTCCACTTCTTGAGCAGACCTGTGCGGGCAGGTCCCTTGCGTAGTACGAGCTTGGCCATGTTGTGCGGAGATTCTGGACGAACCGAGGGACGCTCATTCCGAATTCGCCTTGGACTGAGTCGCTGTTTTGGCTGGAAACTTTGTGTCAAATATATTGACTCATCAGTTCATACGTGCCCATTGCTTTCCAGGAACAATTCATTTGGTTCGCATGTGACGACCCAGCAGTTGTGGAAGTGTTCTATTTTTGTGTTACCCAGTGGCGGCGCCGGTCTTCAGTAACTTTGCTGGGTCTTCCTCCATTTAGCTTTACATTGATGACATACTCCATAGTATATGTGACTGCCAGTGGATGTCCATAATCCAGTGCTTTGTTTTTTGCTATTCTTGAGGCCTTCCCTCAGGCCGCATCGTTTGCCGAACTGGCTCGATGACATTTCAAAATCTTTTAAAACCCTTGGCGTTTCCTGTCGATCCTCCTGGATGCATGATCCCTTTGCCACTTGCCGATATTCCACGTTTCGGCAACAGCGCTATAACATTTCTATTGACTAACTAAATATGTCAGTATGTACGAAACCGTCGGCTATCGTAAATCCCTGGTAGTCATGTCAGCTTCCGTTGCACCGATCCCCTTCCAAGCGCCATATCAACCGGTCGATATCCCTGAACAGTGTGCGGGCTCCAGGAAAGATGATAGATGCACTGTGCCCGTCGTCGATCGTTCGAACGGTTTGAGGGCATTCAGAGTAGATGCCGCATTGATGTCGCTTTCCACCGAGTGCCCCTTCAAGGTTTTCTGCGATAAAGAACCTGGCCCTGGCGCAGTTCAAACACTTCAGTCACCCATGGGTAGACCCTAGTTAGGCGTGTAATTGGGCCTCTCTCCAGAGGCTTCCCAGGGTCTACCCAATTGGATATACCATGGCTGGAAATACCATGGGTCTCTCCACCTTCTATACCCAATCTCCAATTGGATATACCAAGAATGTCTCTCCATCTCCATTGGATATACCCACGAGGGACCCCTGGTACCTGGTCCACCCATCTTGGAGAGACATCATTGGGTCTCTCCAAGGCCTTTATTTAGCAGCAATGCCAACATGATCTAAAAATAGAACATATTAGAAATAGCCTTATGTAAACATTACCAAATTAGGTAATTTCTGACTTTCCTAATTAGGTAATTTACTTTAGCCTTTTATAGATTTATGCTATAATGATGTCATTGATTAGTGACATCATCAGGTACTAATTAATGATGTCATCATCAGGCACTAATTAGTGATGTCATCAGGTACTAATTAATAGTGACATCATCAGATACTAATTAATAGTGTCGTCATCAGGTACACTCATTAATGACATCACTTATTAATAGAATGAGGTCATTAATTGGCACTAATTAGTGACATCATTGATCAACACTAATTAGTGATTAATTGGTGAGCGCTTAATTAATGATCTCATTAATCACTAATTAAGATAAGGTAGACCAAATTGTGTTCAGCTTATATCTCCTGCATCTGAGCTCCGATTGAGATGATCTAACCAGTTTTAGAAAGGTCTCATTGAGCTCTTACCAGCTGCAGTCGCTGATTAGGTAATACCATTTGATGTACAATGTTATTCCCTGATTTCGAAGTTTACACTACCAATATACAATGCAGCCAGATCAGCAGTAATCCAATGATATATACTCATTTCAACACTTCCAATATCCCTTTGGACTCACTTTTAGTTGATTTACATAGCAGTTTGGCTCACTGATCACAAGCATGCAGACTTATTATAGACATCAAATGCAATGGTTTTTATTGAATGATGTGTTGAATTTACTCGTTGTTTGGCGTTACCTGGGGCTGTAAGCTATACCAAGTGGAAGCCCTAAACGAGCCCTTTCCAAAACATCTTGAATCTCGCCAAACGGATAAGAACTGAGACATTTATTGAAGGAGTACTGGAAAATGACAATGTGTAAGCAAAGATTTCAGTTTACGCTCTGTTCAAAGTCTGCACATTCCAGTACTCCTTCAATAAATGTCTCAGTTCTTATCCGTTGGCGAGATTCAAGATGTTTTGGAAAGGGCTCGTTTAGGGCTTCCACTTGGTATAGCTTACAGCCCCAGGTAACGCCAAACAACGAGTAAATTCAACACATCATTCAATAAAAACCATTGCATTTGATGTCTATAATAAGTCTGCATGCTTGTGATCAGTGAGCCAAACTGCTATGTAAATCAACTAAAAGTGAGTCCAAAGGGATATTGGAAGTGTTGAAATGAGTATATATCATTGGATTACTGCTGATCTGGCTGCATTGTATATTGGTAGTGTAAACTTCGAAATCAGGGAATAACATTGTACATCAAATGGTATTACCTAATCAGCGACTGCAGCTGGTAAGAGCTCAATGAGACCTTTCTAAAACTGGTTAGATCATCTCAATCGGAGCTCAGATGCAGGAGATATAAGCTGAACACAATTTGGTCTACCTTATCTTAATTAGTGATTAATGAGATCATTAATTAAGCGCTCACCAATTAATCACTAATTAGTGTTGATCAATGATGTCACTAATTAGTGCCAATTAATGACCTCATTCTATTAATAAGTGATGTCATTAATGAGTGTACCTGATGACGACACTATTAATTAGTATCTGATGATGTCACTATTAATTAGTACCTGATGACATCACTAATTAGTGCCTGATGATGACATCATTAATTAGTACCTGATGATGTCACTAATCAATGACATCATTATAGCATAAATCTATAAAAGGCTAAAGTAAATTACCTAATTAGGAAAGTCAGAAATTACCTAATTTGGTAATGTTTACATAAGGCTATTTCTAATATGTTCTATTTTTAGATCATGTTGGCATTGCTGCTAAATAAAGGCCTTGGAGAGACCCAATGATGTCTCTCCAAGATGGGTGGACCAGGTACCAGGGGTCCCTCGTGGGTATATCCAATGGAGATGGAGAGACATTCTTGGTATATCCAATTGGAGATTGGGTATAGAAGGTGGAGAGACCCATGGTATTTCCAGCCATGGTATATCCAATTGGGTAGACCCTGGGAAGCCTCTGGAGAGAGGCCCAATTACACGCCTAACTAGGGTCTACCCATGGGTGACTGAAGTGTTCCCAACACCTGCATCAAAATGTTCGCTGCCCATGCCTGTAATGGTCACAGATTGCCTCATGTGGTTTCGACTCTTCATGATAGCTGAACGATTCCTACAGACAGAATGAGTCACATCAACGTCATTTCGAGACGAACTTACTGAGGTTTGGCAACAGGGGGAAGTAACTTGTTCGAAAGGATCCCTTGCATACGGAACAGAGCAGGAGTCAAGACCTTCTCGCCGGGGCTGTCGATCGCGTCTTCTTCGACGCACAGCTTCCAAGTCCCCCTTCCGTCGATTATCTGGGGAGTGAGATTGTTACCCTAGATTGGTTAAAGTATGGTCAGCTACTTGATCCATGCCTTAGGATCTTGCTCTCACCTTTAGATCGATTAACTGCTTCATGTGCTCGCCTGGTAGCTTGCTGCGAAGTCGTTGCTCGATGACCCGGTCCAGGTCGGTTCCTGTTTGAGTGTCAGATCGTCAGACAATAAGGGGGATACGCTGGCTGTACGCACTGGCTTTTGCTTCATCGTACAGCGGATCCATAGCAGCAATGTCGACTTGCAGCAAGGAAAGGGCACGTCCGTCTGTCGGAAGGATAGTACAGACATTCTGCATCCTGTTCCTTCACAGCATCTTGTCGCTGCGCGGCATCGTCAATCTTGAATTTCCAATGCGCGGCCGCTGTTGTTCTTTGGATTAGTTTAAGCGACGGTGCGTCACCATAACTTCGTCTTGTAAGTTCCGATGACATGCACAGATTTTGAACCGCACCTTTTTGGATGTTGCCAGCTTTTAAAGCCGGCGAATTTGAAGACTTGCTCCTCGCCGCACTCTTTCTTCCATCTACTCGCCGACCATGTCTTCCAAGCCTAAGGGCACTCGCTCTTCGCCTAGGAAGCAAGGGGCTTCGACCCATGCAGTCGAACCTAGTGCGCCTGTCGCTTCAGCAGTCGATGCTAGTGTCCTGGACACTGACCTGGCTGCTGCTGTTGCAAGTCTCGGTGTCGCAACCCCTGCGAAGAAAGTGTAAGAAAAGCATCTCGTTCGTGCTTCTTCTTTACTCACCTGTCGCTCTACAGTAAAAAACCCCCCGCTAAGACTCCTGTCAAGAAAGATCTTGCGGAAAGGTATGTTTTCATCGTCCTTTGGGCGTCGCTTCAGCACGGTCTCACGCCTTCTTACAAGTGCGATCACACCTACAACACCAGCTCCTAAGAAGGGTAAGAATATAAACAAAGTTATCAAGTGAGTGTCACATTCCATTTACTTCGTCGCAACGAGTAACTTACCTCTTCTAGTTCCCCTATGAGAGTCGATGGCGAGACCACCTCTGCGCCGGCTGCGCTCGAGCTCCCTGCCTCTGTGCCGTCTGCCATCCCTGCGCCTGCCGCCGTTGCTCTAAAAAAGGCCAAGAAATCCCAGCGAAGAAGCCTGCAAAGAAAAAAGCCATGTGAGACCCTTTCTTTTTGTGCCTTTCATTGGCTCACCTTGTTAGTTCTCCCGAATTCGTCATGGACAGCGACGGCGAGGGTATTGGGTAAGTGGCCATTCTAATACTAAGTCTTTGGGTGCGATACTAATACTCACCGGCTCGTCAAGCAGTGAAGTCAAGCAGACGATGTAAGTCTCTTCTATAAGTCACTTGGTATTCAACGACTTACTATTCCCCGCAGACCTGCTACTCCATCCAAGAAGCGCCGTGCTCCTGCCAGTCCTCCGCAGGGGTCCAAGGTTTCCCCATCGCTCGAATCTCCGTACGTGTCGTTGGCTGTCATGGTTCGAACTTCGACTCCTGACTATCGGATGCGCACTCTAGCACAAAGAAGAAGCGCGCAGCCAAAGCGGTGGCAGAACCGGTAACGCCTCTCCGATCTGACGCTGCCTCGACGGCTCGTGCCTTTGTGTGAGTCCTGTTCGTTGTCTAGTTCGAATCGCAGCTAACCTCATTCAGTTTTCCCAAGGCGTCTCCGGTCCAACAAAAACTCACCACTCCCATGTTCGTCTTCTTCTTTCGAGTCTTGCTTGTGCTGACATGCCTTCAAGTACGTCGAAGGTTGCAGAGGCAGCCATCGCTGCTGTCCAAGTCAAGAAAGGAAAGGCAGGTACCAAGAATAAGCCTGTCACGGCGAAGGTGGAACAAGTTCAACCCGTGTAAGCCGCCTTCTTTCCGTTCTAAAATTAGACGACCTGACGTGATCCTTCTAGACCCGTCCAGCCGCAGCCTGAGATCGATGACAGCTTGCTTTACGACGATGACAACGAGGCGGTTGAATCTGCTGAAGGGAGCGGCGAAGACGACGACGAGGATCAGGACAACGAGGAAGACTACGACGACGACGACGGCGCTGTTAACGATGGCACCTTCAGCAGTGATGGGGTCGAGGTTGAGGAAGACGAGGACAACGATGAGGATGGTGATTTGTGAGTAACCGCCCTTGCTTCCCTTCCACTCGCTGACTTTCGTTAGTATTGTTGACGACAGTCATGCTGCAAGCGATGACGAAGACTTTGAGGCAAGCGACGAGAATCAGGAAAGCGCAGATGATGTTCCAGAGGCTGTCAACGAACAAGAAGAAGATGTGGAGTCTGATGGAGGGGACGATGGTGAAACCATGAAAGCTCTGTATGTGTTCCTGTCCTCACCCTTGGTCACAAACATTCATTCATATGTCTTATAGTATTGCCGCATCGACTGAGAGTCGTGAAGCTGCTGCTCGTGCCAATAAAGTCCCTCTCAGACAGGCAAAGCGGCTGCTGCAAAGCCGATGGTCTATGCCACAGATCACTCTTTGTTTGTCGTCAAGTGAGTTCTATTGTATATATATTGACAATCCAACTCACCTGTCATAGAAAACTGCCCAAGGTGTGCGAGGTCTATGACCCGGATCTTCACGATCCTGTGCTGGCCTCTCGCAACTTCTATGCTAACCGCCCAAAATTGTTGTGAGTTTCTCCCCCTCTTCGTCTTTTTCTGCGATACCGATTTGAGTCGTTACAGGAAAGGGGTTTGGAAACCCGACAACGCCTCGAAGCCTCTTGGCTTCCCTATCCCTTCTGTTATTCCATCTTTCCTCAAGAAGATGAATGTCGAGTAAGCCGTTCTACACTTTGATTGATTGGCTTGTTTGTTAACACCCTATCTAGCTTCCTCTTCCGCTTTCTGACCTTTGAGCAGAAGGGATCTATCGTCAACCCTGCTAGGGTCTCTCCTCTCTTGCTCGGTAATCGTGACGCAGGGGCAAGTCCAGCAGGAAGGTAGTGACAGTCGCCGTGGCCCTGAACAAGTACAGGGTTGCTACTTTCGCGATGGCTGGTCTCGTTGGTCGGTGCCATCTCTGGGTTCCCTCGCCTCGACCTCCTCGAGCCAAGTTCCACGCCAAGGATGTCGACCTTACCATGTGCGCCAACGAGTTCGAATACACCGAATCCGCGATTTGCATGGCACTCAACACCAACGAGGTTGAGCTTCCGATGTATCAAGGAGCTGTAACTTTCTCAACCAGCACCACTCTCATCGATGAAGGTGCGAAAGTGTTCCGCGTTTCTCTATTATTCCACTAATCTCCTGGTGATGCATAGGCGTTGAAGACGATAGCGATGGTGCCAATCTCGCTTCTGTCGAGGGATTGCTCAACAAGAAGAACAGTGGTCCGGCAGCCTCTGAAGCTCGCCCCCTTCGCTTTGTTGACACTGGTGCGTTATCTTCACTGCTTCTTAATTGCGTCTGACCAATATTCTTTTCAGTGCCTATCTACGACGGTCGTTACACTGCCATCGACTACAACGCTGACATCGACAAGATCGCCAGCATTCTTCCTGAGTGGGATGGCGAGATCCCCAAGAATTCGGCTGCCATTGTTGGCTCCATCTTTCAGACGCCAAAATCCGCCAACATGTGTCCTAAGCTTCACCCTTTGATCCAGTGGGTGGTTGTCATCGGGACTCGCCACCAGTAGGTGTCTTGCACCTCTTCTCCCGCAGACCAGTTGCCTCTCAACAGCTTCTTGTTCGTCTGTGTTTCTCCCTGCCATGATGCATGTCCACTTCTAGCACTACCTATTAGTGTATTCTTTATGTCGGTATATAAATCTTATAAAACTCTGGGTTCAACTCCAATTAGTGATCACCATGGGTTGGGAAAACATTGCAGGTTGGCGGGTTTACCACAGCACGGGTCGGGTACACCCTGCCAAAAAACCGGAACCGCGGGTGCGGGTTTGGCCCAAAAGGGAAAGGCCGAATGCTTCCAGCTTGCGGGGACTCGATCTCGGTTAGATTATGGTATTTATGGGCGCTGAATACTTTAATATTTAGGCGATGATCCCCTATACAACATGCAGAAAACCGCTCCCCAAAAGAGCAACCCCTTGAAGCGCTAAAGTACTTCGAGTTTGGGGAACTATGAGGAGGGCATCAAACATTAATAGCCCCGTGGTAGTCCCAAATCGGCTGCCGTTTTGGAGATAAATATATCGTTTTAAAGCGCTTATTAACGCCGTCCGAACGCACAAATTCGTGTAGCAAACGGTGAAGACCATGGCTCAGGAATCGCGTTTCAGCTGGGATACATTTACCAGTATTACTTGCCTGGTACTGGCTCGATTCTAATGTACAATGCATTGGACTGTAGCCCCGATCCTTGCCTTTTTAACGCATACTACATCACCTCTAACGGCTCGCTCGTTGTCTCAAGATACCCATAACAACATACCTGGCCAACCCGCTGTCCAACCCTACCCCAGCCTCGGTGTGCGCGGCGACGGACTTCGTGGTGGACACTTTCCATTTCTGTTTGTGTGCGTGCACGGCCGCACCTCGAGCACCACAGCCTCGGTGGCGTGCTTCCTTCTCAACCACCACCCATTTCAAACTGGCACTGCTTGATCCTCGCCCCCTGACACGACGATACTTTGAGCTGAACCGCCGGACCCTCTACAGCATCAACTTAACGTTGTCCTCCGGAGCAGGCGGTGAGGCAACGAGACTCTGACTGTTTGCTGGCGGCCCTCCTTCCGCCTCCGCACTTCACCTGCCTTCTTCATTGTTTTATCTGGACCCTGGTGAGTCTCTGTCTTGTGGCACGCGCTCTCCTGAAGTGCTGAATGCCTTCAAGAGGGCCTGGATGCTCGATGGGCAAGTCAAGGAAAGACAAGCAGCCACACGTCTCCTCTGCCTCACCGCTTCCTGATCCTACGATTTGCCCTACCACCCACCCCCTCCTCGAGGTGTTGATCTTATCTTATGTAGATTAGATTCGTCTCGCGACTCTCCGACTCGGATTATCTCCGACTCGGACTCTCCTAGATATATTCGTATGAGGCTATGCAACATCTACAGTATTCGTCATTCTATCGTCTTCACGACTCATACTAACTCATATGATTACTTGTCACTCATGTGACTGCTTATTCAGTCCTTACACTGCTCTATTATTAGTACACGCAATATGTATATAAGGACTCTGGTAGCTACTGCAATCTCTATCACTTTAACCTACCAGTTAAGCCTACAAGCTACTCGGTAAGACCTACTCGCTAGTCGCAGTAGTGTTCTTCAGGTTATGAGCCCCGAAGCTCAGTAGATGCGCTGTAATGGCTGCTCTACAAACTTGGTCGGCGCTGTAATGGCTGCCTCCATAGACTGCTACTAGTCTGCGCTTAATTGCTGCGACTATGCACGTCTAACCAAGTGGCTGATAGGCCGAACCTATGCCTTTACTCTGCGCTGTTATGGCAGCAGAGATCTGCGCTGTAATGGCTGCAGAATGGGGCAAAGAACGCGCTGTTATGGCTGCTTTCTTTGATCTGTGATATACGTTGCTGACGAATTTTGTTTTGACAGATCTCAACAATCAACATGTCTTCTAACAACGCTCACAACAGTATCCCCATGCTCGATGGAACCAACTACCTGGAGTGGGCCATGCGTGCGGAGCAGTATCTCCAAATGCAACGCCTAGGATCCTACATCGATAGTACCCGTCCTGAGGGTGCCGCTTCAGATGCCACTGCGGTGGAGAAGCTGGCTCAGGAAGAGGTAATCTCGAAATGGGATAAGGATGATGACCAGGCCATGGGAGCTCTTCTCCTTCGTATCAACAGAAATGTCTGCGCCCAAGTCGCGGGCAAATCTACGACGATGGAGTTATGGGATGCTCTCAAGGAGCTCTATGGTAGTCCGGGTAACGCCGCGATCTTCGCGGACTTCTCTCGAGCAATCAAGTTCCACATCGGGACTGGAGATCCTCGTCCTGCGATCGCCGAGCTCCAGAACTACCTGGGTCGACTCGCTACGAACAACGTCTCTATCGATTCGTTCATCGAGGCGATGATCTTGATAAGCAGCCTTCCTACCAAGTACGACAACACCGTCGCCATCCTTCTTAACAACAACAAGAAGGATCTCTCCTTCGAGGTCGTTGTCAAAGCCATCACGGCTGAGTACGACCGCGTCGCCAACCCGGCTACCCTCAACAAGTTCACTGGTATCAAAAGGAAAGGGGGAAACCCTAACTTCCGCCAGCAGCAACAGGGGCAGCAGAAGGATTCCGGCAACTCGGGTAACCAAAAACTCGGGTTCTTCCCAGTCCAAGGGGAAGAAGCGCGGATCCAAGGGTGGTAACAAAAGAAGGAGAAGGAAAGGAAGTCGCAAGGTCACTCCCACATGGTACAGGCCGCCTTCTTAGGCGACCATCTCGTCTCTCCCGCTCCTCAGGAGCAAGTGCCTCCCCAGGCCAAGGTCTCGGTCCTCTCATTCGTGAAGGCCGGACCATCTATCGTCCAAAGATCTGTTGATCTTACTCCATCTACCCATCTCCCCGCCTCGGCTGCTAAAGCCAAGGTCGCTCCGTCCACTGAAACCTCGTGCTATCCCGACGTGGAACGCGCCAGGAAGAACTGCGGTAAGCTCGATCTACCAAAAACCGCCCGCAACCTCAAATCTTTCGAGGAAGCGGATAAGCGGAAGCGAGCTCTTATTGACCGTATCAGTTCTCCCAGGCCTCCCAAACGTCAACGATCGCTCGAACCCATCGAACAGTCTGAGGTGCATGAGGCCAGCTCGCCTCTGCACCGATTCTCATCTCCCCCACTGGCACACGGTGGATCTGGAGAAGGGATCGACGTTCCCCAATCAACCATGGTGCATCAATCTCGATTGCCTATGGAAGGGGACGGCTCACAAGCACTGGACGGACTCTCTGACACCGATGCCTTGGGGGAAGACGACGACAGCGTCTCTCTCGGCGACGAAGGCGAGGACCCCTCACTATTCGGCGCCCCCAAGACGGTCTGGGAGAGGATCCGAGACGGAGAACTGGAGGACCCACTCCACCCCGACGACGAAGTCTCCGACTGGGGCTCCGACGACGGGATGGGAGGCGAATCTCCAGATCGTTATGGATCAGATCGCGTTCCAGATGCAAAACCATCCGTCTACCTACCGGACTGGGACGCTCTGAGGACTGGTCACTTCGACGACGATAAGTACGTCCCTTCTGTTTCTCTCAGGAAACACTTGGCTAATTCATTGCCTCCACAGCCTCTTCAACTAGATCTTGATAGCTTGGACGATGATGTATTCCTAGGATTATGCTGTGCATTAAATTCTATTGTCTCTATTCATGATTCATCGAATACTGCTAAGTGTGAAGACTGCGAACTGCGCTTCCTGTAAGAAATTTGAAACATTCATACATTGGATGATGGACTCTGGGGCATCAATGCACGTTACCCCCTCGAAAGAGGACTTGTTCGACTACAAAGTGGTTAAGAACAGTCCATCGGTTAACACCGCTTCCAAGGGTACTACCCTGTCCATAAAAGGAATTGGAAAACTTCGAGTAATTCACACTATCAAAGGTGCTGATGGTAACGATCGAGACGTTGAATCGATCATCGAGCCTGTATATCATATCCCCAATCTATCGACTCGATTGTTCTCTACAGGAACTTTCTTGAGTCAACCCAAAACTACTCTTTGGGGCGATTCCCTATCTATGGGAATCAACGATTCTGATGGGAAAAATCTCATTAAGGGTCATCCACTTCATCCGGACGACACGATTTATTGGGTCTCTGTAAAGAACTCCAACGGATCGCCGATAGAAGTGCAGAAGGTCTCCGGACCACCTGTCGATTACGAGGTTATGCATAAACGCTTTGGTCATCCATCGCGGGAAGTGCTCAAACGAGCCAAAAAGCATACCACGAACTTCCCACCTATGGTGGAAATTCCCAAACATGAACCTTTGTGCCGCGGTTGCGCACAAGGGAAGATGACGCTTGAGCCGTTTCCCGGCTTCAAGCAAGCGTGCGAAGCGCCGATTCCAGAAGATCCATTCGGATCTGAAAGAATTCTCCGTCGAGTCATACCACAAATTCAAACATTTCATCTCCTTCTTTGATGATTGTACGAGTCGTGGATCGTGTGTCCTTCTTCGACAGAAGAGTGGATCAATCCAAGCGATCAAAGACTTCGTTACCATGGTTGAGACAATATACCATGAGAAAATCGAAGAATGGCAGGTGGATGGTGGTGGAGAATTCATCAACGAAGAACTCATAGCATTCTTCAAATCAAAAGGAATCAAGCTATCGATCAGTGCTCCGTATATGCATCAGCAGAACGGACGCGCTGAGCGCTTCAATCGCACTATCATGGAGAAGGCTGAGTCAATGCGTCACGACGCTTGCCTACCTCCATCATGGTGGGAATTTTCCGTTCTATACGCCGTTTACGTGTATAACCGGACGCCTCTCAAGCGTCTTGGTTGGATTACTCCACACGAGGCTGTAGAAGGAGAAGCTCCGGACGTCTCTAAATTAAGAGTCTTCGGATGTGGTGCCTGGGTGTATATTCCCAAGGAACAACGATCTAACAAGCTCCTTCCACGGTCGGAGTATATGATCTTCCTAGGATTCCCAGAAGGCATGAAGGCGTATCTCTTCATGAGATCGCCAAGGAACGTTCTATTCAAGGCGACTACTGCTCGCTTTGATGAACTTCACTTCCCAAGGTGTCCTGATGCGAAAGCACCTCAAGACCAACCACGAGTTGAAGACTACCCACCTTCCTCGTTTGGTAATGATGGACCTCCATCTGAATCTGAAGATGATGATGACGACGATGATTTCCTTCCTCGTCCATCAAACTCCCAAACCCCTAAAAGAGGTAGCGGTCCTGATCGTGCCGACGATCGGAACGCTGGTGAACAACCAGCCGACCAGCACCCGCCGAACCCTGCGCCGGGAAACGCTCCTGGTGATGAACCAAGGAGATCTGCGCGGAATCGGACCCAAACCAAGCCTCAGCCTGGCGATGTCTACGGAAATAAAACTCCGACAGAAAAGCATCAGACGGATCGGAGAAAAGCACTTGATAAAGATGACAGACGGCCATCTGGATCTAATCAAGGCGCTGCAAGCAAGGAAAAAGGTGTTCCCGCGCCAAAACCTGCTACTCCTGTGTCCGAAAGTGAATCTGATTCGACTTTTGACATACCTGAGGACTTAGAACGCTTGACACGTGAAGGGGGAGTTAATTTTATGCATTTCCTGCTTTCTAAAGCGGTTTTGCCTTCAGTTCCTTCTGTCGATAGCGCTCCACGCGAGTGGACGTTTAAAGACATCTTGCGGATGCCACCGCAGGAGAAGAAAGGATGGATCGATGCTTGCAAAGATGAGTTAAAGGCACTCTCTGAACGCAATGTATTCGAAATGGTCGATCTTCCCAAAGGTCGCAAAGCGATCACAAATCGCTGGGTATTCGACGTCAAATCTGACGGTCGTAAACGCGCCCGACTTGTTGCCAAGGGTTTCCAAGAAATCGAAGGCATTGACTACAACGAGATTTTCTCACCGGTGGTTCGTTTTGAATCAGTCCGAACCATGTTAGCCCTCACGGCTCTCAAGGATTGGCACATCACCGGGGTCGATGTCAAGACCGCATTCCTCTATGGGAAACTAGATGAGGAAATCTACATGCGTCAACCCGAAGGCTTTGTCATGAAGGGCAAAGAGCACAAGGTGTACCGGCTCCTTCGTGCTATCTATGGTCTGAAGCAAGCGTCCCGTGCATGGTACATGGAACTTGCAAAGTCGATGAAGATTCTTGGCTTCAAACGACTATCGACCGATACCGGGATCTTCATCCTTCAAGATGGACATGGTGGCTTTGTCATCATGATTGCCTACGTCGATGATCTCATCTTCGCGGGTCCTAACAAGAGACTTGTTAATGCCAAGAAAGAGGCGTTCAAGCTCAAGTGGGAATGTCGAGACTTCGAAAATCCAACCGAGTTCTTACGAATGAGGATCAGACGCGACGGACAAAATATCCGTCTGGACCAATCTGCCTACCTTGGCACAGTCCTGGAACGTTTTGATATGAAGGATTGCCGACCGGCACCCACACCTATGGTTGAGGGTTATAGGCCCCTCGAACATACTGGACCTGTCGATACGAAACGACGCCACTACTTCCAGTCGATCATTGGATCTCTGCTCTACTTGATGCTGGGCACTCGCCCAGATATCGCCTACGCTGTTGTTAAGCTGTCTCAATTCGCAGCAAATCCTTCCGAGGAACACATCAGCAAGGCCAAGTACATCTGCAGATATCTTCGAGGAACTATGGACTACGCTCTAGTTCTTGATGGCGCATCCCAAAATGGATTGATCGCCTACTCGGACTCTGATCACGCTGCGGATCTGGTTGCACGCCGATCTACTACTGGAAACATGGTGATGTTGGCAAGCGCTAGCATCAGCTGGATTTCGCACGCTCAAAAGACTGTTGCTAATTCCTCCACCGAAGCCGAATACATGGCTGTGTCTGACTGTAGTCGACAGGTGATGTGGTTCAAGCACATGTTCAAAGAGCTTGGAATGCCAATCATCGTGCCAATCCCTATCTGTTCCGACAACAACGGTGCTATATTCATCAGCAACAATCCTATTCAGGAACGTCGCATGAAGCACATCGATGTCAAATTTCACTATATCCGTGAACTCATCGAGAATGGAGACATCGAAGTGTTGCGAGTCGATACCAACGACAATATCGCTGACATCTTCACCAAACCGTTGGGACGTGTGAAGTTTGAACACTTCAGGGGATTACTAGGACTTGAGTTCTACTCGTCTTAGTTCAATGGGTACACTCGTTAGGAGATGCACTCATTGAGGGGGAGTGTTGATCTTATCTTATGTAGATTAGATTCGTCTCGCGACTCTCCGACTCGGATTATCTCCGACTCGGACTCTCCTAGATATATTCGTATGAGGCTATGCAACATCTACAGTATTCGTCATTCTATCGTCTTCACGACTCATACTAACTCATATGATTACTTGTCACTCATGTGACTGCTTATTCAGTCCTTACACTGCTCTATTATTAGTACACGCAATATGTATATAAGGACTCTGGTAGCTACTGCAATCTCTATCACTTTAACCTACCAGTTAAGCCTACAAGCTACTCGGTAAGACCTACTCGCTAGTCGCAGTAGTGTTCTTCACGAGGGACCTTCCCATCGGTTGGTAGCAGATGCACGAGCAAGCGCTGCTCGCCACGACCTCAATGCTCTAGGCCCATCCCTCCCTCCATGCAACCGGAACCAGCGCAGGCACTGGATTCGCATCTTCGTTGATGACCTCCAGATCTATCCAGTGCTCTATGCCCACTGGATCGCAACGCTACAGGATGACGCGTTGCTGCGTGCTGCTGACCATCTTCTTCGGTCGAGGCCTGGTTGCGGACCTCCCGTGCCCCGCAGCAACTTGGTGGGATGGGTGATGAACCTCATTGATGAACCTAGCCACAAGCTCCCAAGCATTCTCAAAGAAGCTGTCACCTATCGCCGCCGCCTCCAGAGTAAGTCTCACTCGAAGAGAAAGAAAATCAGCTCCCATTTCGCCGTCTTCAAAAACCCCAAGCAGTATGCTGCTTTTCATGCCCTTGTCTTTCACTTCAGCGTTGAGCGCCGGCTCCCAAAGTTCGAGTACCCACCGGTCGGGTATTGGATTGCTGAAGATGCAGCAACGTTTCGCGTCTGCGATCCTTTCTTCCGAACGCAGGTCCTCCACGATGCAAGGCGGCACGGAGGGCAGAGGCATGAAGTCCACCTCCTGAACGCGAGCATGCTATCCCTCATCATTCCCGAGGATCTCAACGTCGTCCTATACGATATCGTGACAAAGAAGCCCTTTGCAAGCATCATCCGCAACTTCTCAAGCTCTCAGCCTATGCTTCAGTGGATGAAGAGGGTCGTTGACAAGGCTGTGGCGAGCAGACAGACTGCCCGGGTGAGCCCTCCCTGACTGACCTGCTAAGCGATGTTCTGACACTCACTAGAAGGAGGACCCTGGCCAGCTGGTCCAGATCGGCTGGACAACTGGCGCTTGCAACAATCCAAGCTTTGACGCTGCCAGGAACCTGCTCAGGCCTAGCGAAGATACAACTGAGGCCGACAAGGAAAATGCCTTTGCGACTGCATATTTTTGGCGCCGAGTGCAACTGCTGCACCACCCTGAAGTCGGCCACAGCATCGCAGCTTTCTACAGGGAGCACAACATCCCCCGGCTGGATCCCAATTGGCCTGCCACCCGCAGGGTGCATGGGCCGGTGTCAGTACCCACTGACGTTGAGCCTGTAACGTTCCAGGATGCTGAGTTTGCTCCTGGATGCGTTGTCATGACGGAGAGATACTGCCGGTATGTCCCTTTTGCTGGCTTGGTTGTACAGTTATGCTTATGCTCCTTGATAGACCTGTTCACCGAGAGGCGCAGCCACACGAATGGGCAGTGCTCTGGACCACCCTCCGGAAAGGCACCGATCCTCGGGGTGGCCACTTCTACATCCCAAGCTACGGGGTGTGCATCAGGATGGCTCAAGACACGTCAATTGCTTGGAAGCCGTCCGATTACCATACGACAAGTCTGGGCTCGTATGATCCAACCATTGCCTTTGAGCGCGATGAGGACGACGAGACTATGAACCAGCAAGGTATCGCCTTTGTCACTTCGAACAAGATTGCGACAGTTTGGGCTGAATTCGCTCGAAAAGAAGGTTTGACTGGGTTGCAGAGAGTTGAAGGTGCTTTGGCAACTCTTGCAAAGGTTGATAGTGGGTATAGCGATGGCCTGTATAGTGACGACCCTCTGTAGAGTATTTCGTTAGGTACTTGTTCTCTTTTCTAGCCGCGTTCCTGATGCCCGAGTGCATCGAGAGTGGCTGTGCCTGATCGGTGTGATAAAAGCTGTGCTCTAGGACTGAATGATTGGGTTTGGAGGCTTTTCGTCTTTTACTTTCGACTTCCTCGTTCAGATTCCGTGGTCGAGCGATGCCAGTGACTAGGAGCAATGGCTTCATCGCATGGATGGGCTTATTTGTGAGTAGCTATTTCTCCCGTTGCACAGCTGGACCTAACTTCCCCTAGTGTGCCACGATATTCATGCTCCAATACTTTGCGTCCTTTGACCCTTCGTCGTGGACCCTGTTCCACCAAAAAGCTGTAAATTCGTCATGGACTTCCGCTCCTGATCCAATCGTCTTGCTACCACTGCACTACCAGTCTCCTTCCCACTTAGATCCCCTGTTCCTGTTTGCAGGATCTTGTCCGAAATCTGAATCTCCTGTTTTGCCCATCCCGAATGCTCCATTCCATCGTGTCGTTGACCTTCGAAGAAGAGTGAGATTTGTTGTTGTGAGTGCAAGGCTTCATTGCACTCCCTGGCTGTCGAGGATGGACCGAATATTGGCCATTTCATCTACCGATCTATCGGTACACTTGTGGAGGGTGTCTCGAGAGCCACTGCACTTCACTCTCCTCGCTCGGCCTTTCAGATCCCAGGTACCAGAAGATGGTCGTCCCATCACCGTTTGCACCTGATCTGTTGGTTTCAGGTCATTAGTTGGCTTCCCTTTGCCACCTGTCGTCTGATGTGCAATCTTTTGACTTCGTATTCGCAGCCTATGGCCTTTCGAAGTCCTTCCCAGCAGCGTCTTTGTCTGTTGATGTCTTGGCTGTCAGTCATACGCCTCTCTACTGCATCGCTGCCTTCGTCTCTAAGCCAGTTCTCATTTCGTGTGCAAAGCTCCATGGCGAATGCATTCCCAAGAGCTGGTCAAAGGCCTTGATTGTCAAGCATCTCAAAGACCATGTTTGCAAGTCTTGTCCCTCGTTTACTTTGATTCTGAAGAAGCAACCGAAACCTTCACCTGTGGCACCCGATCAGCCTCCATCTCTTGGCGATTTGCGCATGGGAGGGGGGAGTACAAGCAAAACAATTTCGTCAGATTCGCTGCAGCCTTTTGCGTCTAGTGATCTCTCCGGGTATTCATACAAGTTCCAGTCGCACCTACCTTCTGAGGATGCAAACTCCTTTGTGCGCGACCACCCTGACTTTGTAGTTGTTGATATTCCCCTTGTGGATTTAGCAGGACTAGTTTCCAAGGCTGTCATTCAAGACTGTGCCCGTGTCCATGCTGTATATCTGAAGCGAAACCAGTCTAAAGAGTCATTTGCTCTTTCATTGGGCGACCATTCCTGTAGGTACTGTCAGTCATATTCGACCGTATTTTCTCGGTCCCTCATCAAATCTAAAATGGGTGACAAAAAGACCAAAAAAAAAGAAGCTGGTAATGGAGAAGTCTCCGCATTTCCTCCTACTCCACCATCTGAAGATTTACTCCTCAAAATTGCGTCTGGATTCTGTAATGACTCTGACCCCTGCAGACTTGAGGAGGCTGGCTGTGCTGTTTGTGGCGAGCTGCATCCTCGTCTGACTCTGACTCCTATGACCAGTTTTGAGACTGATTTCTTTGATCCTCTCAATGTGCAAGGGATTTCCCGGCTACCCCGGCAGCGATCCTCAGACCCCATTCTTGACGTCCCAGGGCCTGTCCTAGATCACCGTTTGGATAAAGTGTGCTCTTCGTGTGTGCGACAATTGAAGAAGTCTCGAATACCTCGCCTAGCCTTAGCAAACGGCCTGTGGCTGGGTGAAGTTCCCAATGAGTTGAGTAATTTGACATTTGATGAGAAGTTACCTATTGCTCGAGTGCGGCATAACCGATGCGTGGTTCGCGTAACGTCAGGGCGAGCCAAGATGATAGCCAATGTGATCATGTTTGCCAATCCCATGCCTGAGGTTTATGCCCAGCTGCCCCCTAGTCGTGAGGATCTCAGTGAAATCTTGGCCTTCACTTTTTTTGGGTCTTCTCAACCAACGGAGGAGGAATTCAAGTGAACACCTATGCTTGTTCGAAGAAACAAAATAGCTCATGCCTTAGAGTGGCTCCGATTGAACCACTGTGATTATGCTGACCTCATAATCAACTCCAAAAATCTCAGCACTTACCCTGAATGTGGCTCACCTGTGCCTTGTAATTTCGAGAAGTCAACACTCGGTGATGGTAATATACTACCTTCCGAGATGAGTGTTCATGATGCTGATGCAGAGAGAGGGACTTCGGATGGCCCCTGCCCCTTTACGGTTCATGGACTGACGGGTGTTGAGTATGAAGACATGTCTATCTCTGCCCTCAAGGCAAAATCGTTAGCGCATTTAGACAAAGGAGGCCGCTCATTAGCCATTCTGCATGATGAGACACCTCAGGCAATGTATGGAAATCCACAAGCATATCCTCAGATGTTTCCATGGCTTTCCCCCTATGGATATAGTGGTATTGGTCAACCTAGGCACAAATACTCACTAAGTGATAGCTTGCACAAGCGGCACCTTCTGATGTATCATGATAAGCGGTTTCAAACCGACTTATACTTCCCTATTGTTGCCTTCAACCATGAACAGATGAAAGACGGTGTTACAGGGAGCTACCTGATGGTTAAAAGGAAAGACTTTTCTTCGATATCACAGAGGATTCAGGGACTTGACCAAGAGGTCCTAAAAAATATGGCAGAACGAATGTCGAAAGGTGAATCTGTTAAGCCACAATCTCAAGAGGAGAGGCACTGCTTCAAGCTTATTGATGATCTAGACCATGTAGGTGGACAAGTCAAAGGATCATTGACTAGTAAGAAGTACATGCGAAACGAGATTTGGTCACTCCTAGGATTTCTCGGAGCACCTTCATGGTTTATCACTATGGCTCCTGCAGATAGCAGGCATCCCATTTGCTTGTACTATGCTGGGGAAGATATTGAATTTAAACCTGAACTGAAATCTGCAAAGGAGCGCGATCTTCTTATTCTTAAAAATCCAGTGGCTGCTGCTCAGTTCTTTGATCTGGTTGTTCGTCTATTCATTAAACATGTTCTAGGGGTGGGTACTGATCATCCTGGACTTTATGGCCAGACATCTGCCTACTATGGAACTGTGGAGCAACAAGGGCGCCTTACCCTGCACCTTCATCTCATGCTGTGGATATCAGGCTCCCTCTCTCCCCAGGATGTGCGGGATCGGTTAATGAGCGGAGATTCTGACTTTCAGAAAGCACTTGTGGAGTACCTTGAATCAGTGCATCAGGGGGAGTTCTTAAATGGCAGTTTGGAAGAGGTGCGAACAAGAGTGCCTTTGACCACAGAAGACGGGGAGGTAGTTGAGTCTCATGAGACTGAAAATAATCGTGGGTATGCAGACCCAACACTTACCCTCCCTGTCCCTCCTCCAGTCCCATGTAAGAAGAAGCACTCGGAATCTCCTACCTGTGAGGCATGTGCAAGAATGGACACCTGGTGGTCCTGGTTCCAGTTCTGTGTTGGTGATCTCCTTCTTAGGTCCAACATTCATACCTGCAAGGATGCTGAGCCCAAAAAAAACCTCAAGGGTTGTCGAAACAAAGATGGTGTGTGCCGAGCAAGATTTCCTCAGGAAATAATTCAAGAAACAAGTGTTGATGAGGAAGGAAGGATATATATGAAAAAGCTTGAACAAATGGTCAATACATTCACTCCCATGCTGACTTACCTTATGAGATGCAATACAGACGTCACAAGCTTGTCGTCTGGGACATCAATTAAGGCTGTGATATCGTATGTGACAGACTATGTCACAAAACCTGCTCTAAAGACGCATCAGATATTCTCTTCAGCATATGATGTGTTTCAGCGGACAGCTGAGGCTGGACTGTCATACATTGATGAAAAAAGTGCGACAAGGAAACTTGTGCTCAAAATGGTGAACTCTTTGAACACAAAAATGGAAATAGGTAGCCCATCAGCAGCGATGTATCTGCTGGGTAACCCGGATCACTACACAAGCCACGATTTTGTGCCCTTCTGGTGGCGGACATATGTGATTGAGGTTTTGCGATTCTGGCATCCAGAGAATGACGAAGACAGTGAAGATGAGGCACCAGGGAATAGGATGGGTGGCGGGCTAACTTCTGACATGCCTGACTTTGCCAATTTCCTTGACTCTGACCGTGTAATCATTGGCAAGGATGATGGCGATCTTCACGGGCGGTCTATCGTAGATGACTATGTGTTCCGGCCAAAGGAATGTGACTCAATGACACTTATTGATTGGGTTCGATGCTCTACCAAGCGCAAGATCCCAAAAAGTCAGCTAAATAATGTTGATCATGACAGCTCCGAATCTGAAGCAGAAAATAACCTTGGTGCTACAGAGGATCATTGTACAGATGGTTCTGCCTCTTCAGGGAGGCATCTGCGCTTTATGCCAGGGCATCCCCTGGCATCCTCCCATGATGTATTAGTCAACTTGGACAAGCGAAAGACCACAATTCCTAACATCATTGGGGGGACACTGCCTCGACGCGATGCTGGTGACCGGGAGTTCTACTGTGCCACAATGCTGACCTTGATGAAGCCTTGGAGACAAGGAGGAGATCTTCGGGGCGAATCTCAGAATTGGGATGATGCTTTTTTCGAATTCCCCTTCACCGATGATGATAGGAAGCTTATGAATAACTTTAACTTGAGATATGAGTGCCTTGATGCGCGTGACAACTATCATGCAGAGATTGCGAGAAAGAGCCGCCAAGCTCGTGGGCTGTTTGTACCAGATCGAAATGAATACACTGATAATAGCTGGGAAGATGACTTTGAGGACTGTGTGAATGCAAAGAATGCTGCCAGTGCTGTTGCTGATAGCTTAGACTGTGAATGGATGGGGCGCCGCTTTGCTAACAAACTCATGCAGATGAGGCAGGTCGAGCTTATCATGAAAAGCTGTGGGTGGTTATTGGGGAAAAAGGATGCACCTTTGAATTCCAAGCAGCCTGTTGCACAGCAGGTACCTATTATCCCCCCAGGTCAGAATTCCTCATGGAGGAAACGAGTGAAGTATGCGAAGGAGAAGGCACTCTCTGAAAAGCGATCACATATGCTGGCGACTGCTAGTGTTGTAGAGACAACAAAGAAGTATATTCCCCAGCTCTGCAACCAAAATCCAGAGCAAGTCAGGATTGTAGCACCTGAATTCTACAAGCGTAGGTTCAAGGCCCAACGAAAGCACGACTGCTCTATCATCAATAAGGTTGCGAAGGATTTTAGCCTTAATAGAGAGCAAGATCGAGCCTTCAGGATAATAGCAAATCACGCAACTCTTGGTGAAGGCGAGCAGCTCAAGATGTATCTGGGTGGCATGGGGGGGACAGGCAAATGTCAAGTTATCAAGGCACTTATAGCCATGTTTCAACTTCGGAAGGAAGAGCACCGCTTTATCGTGATGGCACCTACAGGGACCGCTGCTGCTCTTCTGAATGGCTACACCTATCACTCTGCCTTGGGTATGGGGGGTAAGGAGGCTGATGGATCTAAGTCTGAGACACCCAGTGCCAAAAAGATTCGTGACATAAGAGCTAAGCTTGCTGGTGTTGAGTACATATTCATTGATGAGGTTTCCATGATATCGTGTCATGATCTCCATGGCATATCAGCGAGACTAGCAGATATATCGATGAAGGGCGATGTCCCTTTTGGCGCCTTCAACATGATCTTTGCTGGTGATTTCGCTCAGCTGCCTCCGTCTCTGGGTAGTACACCTCTCTACTACAGTTCAATGGCAACAAATACCGATATATCGATGACCCCTCGTCAACAGTCAAACACTTTGGGAAAGATACTTTGGCACCAAGTCACCACTGTTGTTATCTTGCGCCAAAACATGCGCCAACGAGTCCAATCAGAGGAGGACGCCATGCTACGAAAGGCATTGGAGAACATGAGGTGGGCACGATGCACAGTGGACGACATCATGTTTCTTAGGTCAAGAATTGCAGGCAATCAAGCAGGTAGACCATCGCTTGCTGACCCTCGGTTCCGAAATGCTGCGATCATCACTGCTTGGAACTCCCAGAAGGATCGCATAAATTCATTGGGAGCAAAGCGATATGCTGACGACGTCAGCCTCCCCCTTGAACATTTCTATTCCATAGACACAATCCTGATGGAGGACAGAACAGCTACAGCCAAACAGGAAGGGCGCCGGCGAAGGAGGAAGAAAGGCATTGACGTCTATGAAATTGAAAAGCTCCAGAAGGTTCTATGGGATCTTGACCCTCATATGAGTGAACATGTCCCTGGTAAGGTGTCTTTGTGCACAGGCTTGCCAGTCATGCTTCGATACAATGATGCGACAGAGCTATGTATGACGAAGGGTCAGGAAGGGAAGGTTGTTTCATGGGAATCACATATTGGACCCAGTGGTAAACCTGTTCTAGACACTGTTTTTGTTGAGCTGGTAGATCCTCCGTCGACTGTCCACATTGAAGGGCTTCCGCGGAATGTGGTACCAATAACTCAGTCAACGAACTCTGTAACTTGCCTTCTTCCAAACGACTCTGAGATTAAGATTTCAAGGCAGCAGATCAATATATTGCCCGACTTTTCTATGACTGACTATGCATCGCAGGGCAAGACTCGCAAGATCAATGTCGTTGATCTAGCTCAATGCAAAAATCACCAATCGTATTACACCTGTTTATCTAGGAGTGCTAGTGCTGCTGATACTGTAATCTTGCAAGGCTTTGATACTACCAAGATAACAAAGGGTGTGCATGGATTTCTTCGACAAGAGTTTAGGGAGTTGGATTTGCTCGATGCAATCACTCAGCATAGATTCGACGACACACTTCCAGGGCACATCTGGGGGAATTTGAGGAATCCAATGATTCGCGCCTTCCAGTTATGGAAGAAAGAGATCGGCGATAAAAGTCACGAAGACCTATGGCACCCGGCCCAGCGATGGACAAAATCTTTGGATGACAATGAAATCAGAAAGTCGAAATCAAACGACGCCACTTGGGATTCCACCGTACTCCAGTCTTACAAGATATTGAAGAAGAAGCGAAATCGCGCGAAAACCCATGCAGTGGCACTCAGCGACCTGGCTAGATTCACTTCTATTGCAACAAATAAGAGGCCTTTGGATAATTCGCAAATTGAAGAAAATGCTTCTAACCACGCTGTAGCAAAGCGTGCCAAGACCACTGTAGTCTCTACGGCTCTAAGACCTGCAGGTTTTGCCTGGGATGCTGTTAACTGGAGCTGCTCTTACGACGCTGTGCTATCATTAGTGTTCAACCTATGCACGTCAGGACCTGATCACGTCGTAAGTCACTTCATGAAAGGCAGTACCCATATCAGCCAGTTTGCTTCAAAGGCACGCAGTGTGGCATCCATGCAACATGTCATCGCGATTGAAGAAATATGGGACAGTGTCTGGGAGGCTCTCCATGCTGAAAAACCAAATTCGTATCCACGCGGCGAGAATGGCGTCAACATTGAAGACCTACTTGATGATCTATTCGAAGATGACATGGCGATCAGTCTCAAGACTATAACCTGCCCTGAATGCAACAGTTCCTTCCCTGTCAATAAATCTCCACTGTCAAAAGTCACACATTTGCATGCTGGTGACTTGGCTGGTGTTCATAGACCGACTCTGTCATTTGTGCTTGACAACGTTGTGAATGGCGACAATGGACAAATGTGTCCCATGTGCGAGCAACCTCTTGCAGCTGGATGTCGCGAAGTCAACATGGCACTGTCCATCGAAACCAGTGTCCTCTGGTTTGCACTACCAACAGGGGGTGTTATTCCCGACTACAAGATCTCAATACCGGGCACTTCTGTAAAGCACAGCTACTCGTTGAGAGGTTTGATTTACTTCAGCGAGTTCCACTTTGTCTGCAGGTACATTGATGCAGACCTTACCTCTTGGTATCACGAAGATCCTTTATTACTTGAGTACATGTACTGTGATCAACCCCATGGTGAAAGCCATTTCAATTGAATCGTGGTCAATCCGAGTAGGCCGTGCTGCACAGCGGCCATTCCAGCCAAGTATACTCTACAGAACATGTGCGTAGCCATGATGAGTCCAAGATACGAATAAGCAAGAAGATAGTAGAATGACAAAGAGTGGCCTGAGGCCGCGCAAAGCTGCGTAAGGCAGCGTAGAGAAGACCAAGGGGAAGAATGGAAACTGCCCGGTGCGCTAGATAGGGGCTAGGGGCTGACTGTGTTCACAACAGTCGTTTGAAGCCAAGAATCTTCATTGACTTTGCACGTTCCATGTACCATGCACAGGACGCTTGCTTCAGACCATAGATAGCACGAAGGAGCTGGTACACCTTGTGCTCTTTGCCCTTGATGACAAAGCCTTCGGGTTGACACATATAGATTTCCTCATCTGGTTTCCCATAGAGGAATGCAGTCTTGACATTGACTCCAGTGATGTGCCAATCCTTGAGAGCCGTGATGGCTAAGCGGGGAGATGGGTGGATGGAGTGAGATCAATGGGACGTTGGTCAATAGAGGGTCTGGTTTTCACGAAGGAAAGAACCGAGACCTTGGCCTGGGGAGGCACATGCTCCTGAGGAGCGAGAGAGACGAGGTGGTCGCCTAAGAAGGCAGCCGATACCATGTGGGAGCTGTGACCTTGCGACTTCCTTTCCTTCTCCTTCTTCCTGTTACCACCCTTGGATCCCCGCTTCTTCCCCTTGGACTGGGAAGAACCCGAGTTCTGGTTACCTGAGTTGCTGGAATCCTTCTGCTGCCCTTGTTGCTGCTGGCGGAAGTTAGGGTTTCCCCCTTTCCTCTTGATGCCAGTGAACTTGTTGAGGGTAGCCGGGTTGGCGACACGGTCGTACTCGGCCGTGATGGCCTTGACGACGGCATCGAAGGTGAGCTTGTCCTTCTTTTGGTTAAGAAGGATAGCGACGGTGTTGTCGTACTTGGAAGGGAGGCTGCTGATCAAGATCATGGCCTCGATGAACGCGTCGGTGGAGACATCATTCGTGGCAAGTTGACCAAGGTTGTTCTGGAGCTTGGCGATTGCAGGGCGAGGATCACCGTTCCCGATGCGGAACTGGAACGCTTGTTTGAAGTATGCAAAGATCGCAGCGAGGCCCGGAGTACCATAGAGCTCTTGGAGAGCCTCCCATAAATCCCTCATAGTGTTTTTGCCCTTGACTTGGACGCAAATGTTCTTGTTCATACGAAGGAGGAGGGCTCCCATGGCTTGGTCATCATCTTCGTCCCACTTCTTGATCTTTTCATCCTGAGCCAGCTTCTCTGCTGCAGTGGCATCTGAAGCGGCTTCGTCAGGACGATCAGAATAGATATAGGACGAAAGATGTTGCATTTGGAGGTATTGTTCCGCACGCATGGCCCAATCCATGTAGTTGGTACCATCAAGGATGGGGACATTGTTGAGAGCGTTGGAAGACATGTTGATTGTTGAGATCTATCAAGACAAGGTTTGTCAGCAACGTATATCACAATCAAAGAAGCAGCCAGAATAGCGCATTCTTTGCCCCATTCTGCAGCCATTACAGCGCAGATCCCTGCTGCCATAACAGCGCAGAGTAAAGGCATAGGTTCGACCTATCAGCCATTTGGTTAGACATGCATAGTCGCAGCAATTAAGCGCAGACTTGTAACAGTCTATGGAGGCAGCCATTACAGTGCCAACCAAGTTTGTAGAGCAGCCATTACAGCGCATCTACTGAGCTTCAGGGCTCATAACCTGAAGAACACTACTGCAACTAGCGAGTAGAGTCTTACCGAGTAGCTTGTAGGCTATAGGCAGTGACTTAGTTCGTAGGTTAAAACGATAGAGATTGAGGGTAGCTACGAGAGTCCTTATATACATTAAGAGTGTACTAATAATAGTGCTGTGTAAGGACTGAGTAAGCAGTCACATGTATGACTGGTAAGTGTATGAGTCAGTATGAGTCGTGAAGACGAAAGAATGACGAATGCTGTAGATAACGCATAGCCTCATTAGAATGTATCTAGGAGAGTCTGAGTCGGAGAAATCGAGTCGAATCTAATCTACATCAGATAAGATCAACACTCGCCGCCTCATTGCATCTCGTATCCTCCTGAGCGTCCTCACCAACGTCCTCGTGACCTCCTTGATCCTCTACAAGCTCATACAAAAATCATGGCCCTCCGGGCATGCCTGGACACGAATGTCTCGGAGGGACCTTGCAACTATCGTCTGTGCCCTAAAAATTTGATAATTAATGTACAAGGTCGTAGGCTATTGCATGGTCAGAAACAATGGCTGGGTATTTCCAGCGGCACAGCAGTCCCGTCCCTGAACGACGATGACTATGCTTCCTCCACAGATAGTATCCATGACTTCATAGACCCGGATAACTTTATAGAGTGGGAATCTGACTCTGACGTCGACTCAGAAGACGATACTTTCAATGATGACCCTCAACGACACCAGCTAAAGGTATGCACACCTTCCCAACTGGCAATAGTGGCACTAATGAAGCTTAGCGACGCCGGGCGCTCGAAGGTATGTTCGAATCTACCCATTTAAGTACGGCTTGACACCATGTGCCCTTGCAAAGATTCCGATGTCGAAAGCTCAGCTCAGAACAGCATCACGCGACCAGAGAAGAGACTACGCATCGCTGGCACTGATTAATATTCGAGGATTACACAAGGAACCCAATAAAACTGTAAATGTATATGTATTGCCATTCCGTCACTCGATTTTAGCATGTCAGAACCTGTGACTATCTAGCAACTTGCAATAATAATCATGACAGTCGCTTGCGCCGCGCTTATCCATGCGTTTTTTTTTAAAAAAAAAATAATAATATAATAAACACGCACAGAACGACGTCATTGTCACATGACCCCAGAAAAACCAAACACACTGATAAACCTTACCACTAACGTGTCCAGGCACACGTAGAGCTGTCAGCCAAGTTCTCGAAGGTGTAAAGAAGCCAAAGATGTATGGGGATGTCATTGCCATTCTCATCGAATCTGCTGCTCCCATTGCCATCTTTGGAATCCTGCTCGCCATCTCGTTCTTCAACATTGCGCTTGTTCAACGGCGACCCATAGAGAGAGCCCACTGGGCTGTCTTCAATGACGTCACAAGCCTCTTTTACTACTCGTTCTGCGTAAGTTCTCTTTTGCATTGTAATGACTGATTGGTATCTGTTTTTGATATTGACAGGCGCTCTCGCCACAGATGATCATCTTTCGTGTCACGACCAGTAGATCATGGACCAGCGCCCGGGATAGTGGGTCTGGAGGATCTGGGGTCTGTTCTCAGCCCATTCATTTTGCCCGCCCCGAAGAAAGATTCAACGAGTATGAATCTTCGGGTGATACACAAAGTATCTCGAATCGGGGTGACTTGGCTGAGAAGCGAAAAACACAAGAGTTAGTGTAATCAGAGTCAGTTTGTGTCACGCATAGAGTAGGCTCTGTCGTGTTGACAGGAGAATGTATTGTACCATTTAATATGAAAGCCCAAGAAAACATGTTTTGAAACTTCGGCCACTGGTGAAACCACCCACCTTCATTTGAACAGAGAACATGATATGAATTTACACACGACGTAGGTGCGAGGTCGGCAATGACTCGACGCTGTGACTCGAAGTGCCAGGTGTCCTGCACGAGGTGAGAGGGGTCCACAAGCCCTTGATATGTGTCTCTACCAGCTATATAACACCAGGATATTCTGCCTGAAGTTCCCTAACTCCATCCCCTTGATCTGGCACCTCGCGATACACGACGACGCGCCTTCGACATTAGCCCCTATTTCTTCGGCCTGCAATAGCATCCACATATTATCCCCGTCGCGTCGCTCTTGTCTCATTCCGAGTCTCATTCCTTTCGTCCATCACCGGCACCTCGTGCAAACCTCGAAAATCCGTCTCATGCCTGACGACGAACACTCTTGTTCCCTATCCATTGCAATCTCGGATACGAGGCTTCGTTTCGAAACCGCAGCGATGGCTAACTATGATTACGAGCGAATCGACAAGTCCAGCTACCAGTGGGACATTTACAACCTCCAAAAGCGAAACATTCACATCAAGAAAGTCACTCCCAGCAAGTTCTTTGACGAAGACTTTGCTCTATCGGACCATTTGCCTGGTATCCCAGGAAAGCTTCTGACGGACAAGGATCTCTCCGTCAAGATCGACGACCTCCCGGGCGAACGTTTGTTAAAGAACCATTTGCTAGCAAAGTACTATGGGCGAGCCGCAGAGAACGATCTCGTGAAAACCATCCTCCATCTACTCGACTTCGATAAGAAGGGATACATCCTTCTAGAGACTGAGAGCTGGCCTTTCAAAATCAATATCGGTGGTCGGGAGGTCGAAGCGCCTCCCGATATTGGTCTCTTGAAGGCCACTCCTCATTACCGCCAGTGGGTCCTCGTCTGTCGCTCTGATCCAGTAAGTGTTCCGTGCGGCTTCTCGGACCAGCTTACTTAGTCGCTTTAGGCGAGCAAAGGCGATTACCCCATTGTCAACACCTTTATGGCCGCGCTTGGAGCGTTTCAGCAGAATGTCAACGCCGACAAGACCTTGAACTCCCAGACAATGCTCGGAATTGGCTACTACTCGGGGAGGGTGCATCTCATGAAGATTCCACTTACCACGGTACTCTTGGACGAGCTCGCTTCCAGACATCCCTCGTCGCAGGAGATCGTCATTGAAGTCTTGTCGCCTGGTGAAGAATGGCCACTTTCCTACGGTGTTAATGGTTTGGACGACTTGGAGAATCGGAAGACGACGTTGTCATATTTGAACGCGTTCCAAACACTCCTCCCTCCACTTGACGATGTACCAATCCCGCACAACCACTCACAGGCTGCCGCAACGGCAGGACCCCCAGTGCACCATCTCCTGATGCAAGATTGTACAGGCGTCAAGTCTGGACGTGAATGGACCAACGAGGAACTCAAAAAGCTCAACATTCATCTGAAGCATGTCGGACTGGAGTTCTTTGGAGACTACTACTTTTCAAATGGCCACCCTATTGTCCCTGGCAATCTCATAACAAACGCCAACCTAGACCCCGAAACCGAAACGAACAAAGAGGTGCGAGTCTTCTGTGACTTGTACCAGTTGACGAAGGTCACCAGCTTTGATCGAGACGCAACCACGAATTGGATCATCTACCTCCTGAACATGCTGGGCGCCATCCAGAGCTCACGTGTTGCGCTTCGAGGTTGGGGTCATCGAAAGGACCTCGGCACCTCGTTCAGTTCAACGTATGCTGAAGTTGATGTCACCTTAAATTGTCCTCGAGGGGGTGAAACGGGATTTGTGTCCATTCACGACAAGCACATGAAGTTGCACCCTGTCACCTTTTTGAAATCGACGCTCTGACTGATGCAAAGACTTCCATATCTAGAAAGACGACGAGGTCGAGGCCTACAATCCCATTCCTCCCACCATCGCAGCGGCGTTCGCTGTACTCATAGAGAATAGGATCTACATGTCTCAAGGGGCGGTTGAACGCACCATCGTAGGTATCGCATGGTTTGCCACCTGTCCCGTTGTTGTCAAGATCTGCGGCTCTCCCAGAGGCATCGATAACACGTTGTATGGGGCATCGAAAGACGGAGAGCCTTTCGACGTTGAAGTCTTCGATCCGCGCGAGCAATGTGGAAGAGGGATGGAGGACATCGAATCTCGAAAGGCGATTTTTGGATTCTTGTCTGCCGTGATGGCTCTGTGCCATCCTTCCGAAGGTGAAAGTGCGACAGGTGAAGAAGAGGCGGTATAGAGCAGTGAGGTGTTGATACTGCTATGAATTTGGGAGATGTCTTTTAATTCTACTTGGATCTGGGAGACCCCTAGCTTGAGCTCTATGTGGGACGGTAGAATCCGACTCGCAGAAAGAGGATCTACAACATGATCAGCGTGTCACGTACATCATCCCTGTCTCGGCCTTTCACTATTCTGTGGTTGAATTTGCCAGTAAATATCCTGATCTCAGCAAGCAATGTGAGATGTGTGCTGCGATAGAGAGCAGACGATGGGAAAACAGAGGGGTCTTTTTCATGGACGTTGATCCTCTGTGGCAACAGAGCTACTTTACCAATGACATGCTCCCTGAATATCCAGTCTATGACCCCTGCCCTGTCGCCGAACAAGATACCATTGCAGGCATGCATGCATCTCTGCCTTTGTCGAGCTCTCCTCCTTCAACTTCATCCTCGCCTCTTCTCTCATCGCCCATTGGTCTCCATCTCAACCTTCGCAAATCACGCTTGATAGAGTTCAAACATCGGTCTTCTCGGCGGTTAGATCTCTTCAGGGAATTTAAAACCTCGTGGAGAAGGATGCTCTGTGATAGCGAAACTGTAAGTCAGCGCTTTAACCATCCAATCTTGTGTTTCTCCTGGTAACGTTTCTACTCTAGCATTACCTTGATGTTGACGCGGCCCCCGAGCTTCAATGTTACGTTCGTCGCTGTACGGGGTGCTTTTCGGTGGTTTACTGTAGTGCGGCATGTCAGAAAGCTGAATGGGACCGCCGACATCGCGATGAGTGTCTCAGTAGACGACATGTACCTCTCAAACTGGAAGGTAAAGTTGCAGCGGACTTCGATTCTCAACTGTGAGTATGCTAGCTCAGCCTTCTGCCTAGACCGTTAAATGGATCCTAGACTGGTATGCAGTCCTCGCACTCGTGCATGGCACATTCATTTCCTTCAAGATTTCATTCGTAATGGGGGATGGGCAGAGATGGTTTTGGAGGTCGCTAACTCATCAGCAAAGTCCAGTACATCTCGCTTGAGCTTCAACTGTATGCCTTTTAATGTGGAGAGCATCGCTCTGGCGGAGTATCATCCACGTCGTTTCTCATCCGAAGACGCAATCGAAGACGCTTTCAGCCGACACTTCCTTCAATGGACTCCTCCGCGGATGATCGAGAGGCAAGATGACTCACGAATTCACTTCCGCTTGGTAGAGGCTGTATTTGGCTTTGGGGTCCCGGACATCGTGGCTTTGGTGATGGTCAAGCTGTGTATCTGTGAACCCGCATCTGGATCAGACGATGCTTTTACCACCACATGTATGGATAGCATCACTCGCATTGGGTGAGCTTCATTTGTTCGTGCCATGCAACTCTCGCCTCTCACTCAAATTAGACCATACTCACGCTTCGTGAATCCTCCTTGAATTTGGAAGTTCTTTCTGCCAATGATCAGGGTACGCCTGCAACACTTCAAGTGCCTATATTGTCTTACAACCTGGCTGAATCACAGGGACAAGGATTCGCGTACAGGCTCATGAAGAGACGACGTTTCATATAAGAGTACCTTGTATTATTCTTGCAATTTACATATACCCTTCTTCATCCATATCATCCCAAGGCCACTCCTCCATAATCTCCTGCCTTTCCGCCTCACTCAGAGCGCCCTTCATCGCACCCTCCTTCGCATCCATCAAAAATGCCTTCGCAAGATCGTAGTCCTCCGACAGAACCCAGCCATTTTCACCGACGACACCCGCCATATTCTGAAACCACTCGAACCCCAGTGAGGCTTTCTCAATCTCCTCTCGTACAATCTTCGTCTCCCTCAACTCTTCATCGTCAAATTCAATCGGGCATCGACGAGACGCTGTCGCTGAAGTCCCACCTCTCGCTTCCACGAGCTCATCCCACCGCTTCCAAGCCTCAATCAACGCAACCTTGAGCTCCAACGTCTCACCCTCCCACAGCGCCCCAGCCTGTTCAAACAGCTTCCCCCTTATCGCATACAACGGGTCCATAAACGCTGCATAATGAACCCCATTACACTCCCTCGAGTTCTTCACATAATGATGATGCACAAGTCGACGACGGAAGATGTATTCTTCGTGATCTCGCCTTGCGTCGCTCATGCCGTCTAGATTCTCTGGTCGAAGAGGGTGAATCATCTGTCGGAAGGATGCGTCGTCGTGGTTCTGTAAACGTTGAGGGATACCGGCAAGCAGGAACATGGGAAGGACGGAAGTGTGTTGCCAGTCGATCAGACCGACGACTTGGCAGGCCGAGTTGATGATGATGTTGGCGAATTGGAGGTCTGGATGACGGATGCGGAATTGGGTGAGACGAGCGTCTTCAGGGATGAGCGAGGGTGCGATGGAGAGGTACCGCTCGAGGTTTTGGATGTGCTCTGAGGGTGATTGTGGTTGGAATTTGAAACTCGGTCTTCGTTCCCGGCGGAATGGTAACAGAGGTTTGCCGAATCGCTTCAAGTAGGCGATCTCCTTATAGGCTCCTGCCACAAGAGCATCTTCTACGCTATGGTCTACAGTAAACCCCCGCGAGTGAGCTGAGATCGAAAGGAAGGAGGAAGAAATGCTTACACGGTCCACGATCCACCTCGAGCTGCGCTCTTCTTCCATACCACAACGGCACCCTTGTGTCAGGCCCAACGCAGAACCGTTCATCCCCTGATACCGGCACACCGTTCATCCCAACCTTCTCCAAATCCTCCCCAAAATACAAACTCCCACCAGCAGGAAACGACATCCTCATCATCCTCACCTCAAGCTGCGTAATCTGCCTGATAACATCCACAACCTCTTCGTCCTTCAGCCCCCTCCAAACATCAATCAAACTACTCCCCTGAACGTACTCCATAAAGATATACGCAGTCTCGGCATCGTTATCCTCACTAGGAGAGTACCCATAGACTTCTGGAACGGGCATCCCAAAGGAGCCGAGGAATTCCATGGTGGCCACTTCACTCGCGATGGCAAAGTATTTGGGAGCTGTTATGGGGTATGGAATACGCGCAACCATCTTGAAGCCGCCTTGGAAGACGACGAGGAACGTACGGTTAAACCCGCCTTCGGCGAGCTTGGTGAAGGAGGCTATGGAGTTGGTGGGACGGTTCACGGATTTAGCTGCGAGTCGACAGAGTGCGTCGACGTCGAAAATGGTTTGGCGTTCTTTGAGACGCAGGGGTTCGTTGTAGCTAGGATCAAGGACCGGTCAAGAACAGGTAGTTGGTGTAGTAGAGAAGCGAACGTACACCCATCGCCCTGAGGTATAATTAAAAAGGTCGGGGTTCTGCGTTTCTGTTGCGCTGGAACAGGACCGTTTAGGAGCAAGAGTCGTCATATGAGCCAGAGTTCTACCCCAGGAGGTAGCAGACACAGGCGGCGTCTTGGCTAGGTTAACCCTCGTCTTTGTTGACCAAGGGTGCATGGGGAAGCGTTTGGGTAAGACCGCGCGCCTGGGACTGTCAGATTGAGATTAGAGTGCTCACGACGCTAAATTAATTGCGTGTAGGCGAAGCAAGACGTACATCATCATCGTCGAGATCTATCGTTTCCTCCCTTATCTCAATACTCCATGCCAAAGCCTAGTCCGATTCTGCGTTGGATGCCGCCTAAGCCTTCGAGTATATCTGAAAGTTTGGGTCCTGATATAGCAACGAAGACTGGAAGAGGAGTGGGATGGATAGTCAGCGCTAAAAGCAAGTTGAGGCTAAATTTGAAACACCTCCGTCATAATAAGCCCATGAGCGCCTATCGGGCCATACAAGGCCAAACTTCAAGGTGCGATCAACGCACTCGCGAAATGAGGCCTTGGACTGTTGTCCACGACGTCCACGTCCGAGGCTTGTTCAGCGAATGTGACAGTCGCCCAGTCCGCACAGCGCTCTTCGTCCTTGGTTGAGCGTGAACCCGTGCTACCCACCCCGCACACAGACGGGATCCAAAAACACAATCATTTTATCGTGTTTCCCACCATTGACATGATACGCACGTGGATCAATTTGTGCCCCATTGCTTCTTGCCACTATCCTCGTTCCTTGTCGTTCGACCCCCAGAGTGCTTGTTCTGCTTGCCCTTGCACGCAGATGTAGAGGAGTGTTGATGTAGGCAACGCTGATCGTTGTACACGGATCAGGATTCTTGTACCACAGGTCTATTTCTCGATTTCCAGGTACGCTGGTTCGTTCGTCGTGTGCCTGATGTGCTCGTGGATGCTCATAGTTTTCTTGCTGGTCTCTTTAGGCTGCAGGTTCGTGAAGGCGTAGCGCTCGACAAGACAGAACATAGCGCAATGCCGAATTATTCTCAGCTATCCAGATCCACATCCTGCCCTCTTGCACACCAACCTATCCAACAAAGCACGATGCCCTCGACACTCCCAACCCACCGAAACCCCCCTCGTCGCACTCATCGCACACCCAATCTCAAGGGTCCTCGTCACATTTTGGCAGACCCATCCTGCCCTGGCTAGCCCTCTCCACCATCCTCACCGCAGGCCTCTGGTTCCTCCCCCCTCTCATCGTCGACACCGGGTCGCTAGAACAGACATGGGGGAAGATGAAACAGCAGGAGCCGTGGGTGAATAATCGCCGCTCCCTCCTCCTTCGCCGTCTGATATCCACCCGGATGGGCGTATGTTGGATATACAAACCATGCGTACCTAAGGGACGAGTCGCTATGATAGAATCGAAAGGTGCGTATCGTTTCTTGTATTTCTCCGTCCTCAAGCTAATGTAAGCGTGGCCGATAGGATTAACAGATGGTCGTTGACTGCTGCAGTGGAGGCGCTCTCGACGATCTGGCTGATGGATATGAAGACAAGTTTTCGGAAGACGGTGCGGATGTTGGAGAGGAAGACGTTTCCCAACGATGTGAGTTTTCGTTATAAGCATTTGGGAGGGACATGCTTTGTCCCTCTGTCCTTCTCTCGCTCCTTCCTACAACGTCGCATCGTCGCTCTGACTTTGAGGTTACTCGTGCTGACCACGTTCTAGATAGGCGACGATATACCCTTTTTTTGAAACCACCATCGGATACCTAGGCGGCTACCTGTCCGCCTACACCTTCTCAGGCGAAAATCTGCTCTTGACATTGCCAGATGATGTCGGTAAGTTCTCTTTCCGCGTCCTTTCTTTTACCTATCGAGCGATCTCTCTGTCCATTCATATCCCGTTCGCCGCTGTGTCTTTCTGTCTCTTTGGACGAGAAACTGATGGTATCATTTAGGAATGCGGCCCTTACCAGCATTCAAGACAATATTTGGTCTACCAGCAGGAAACGTCGAGGCCGTGACGTGCTTCTGCTTTCTCCGTTAGCCCTCCTCTGTCCTTCTTTGTCTTCCCCCTCCTTTTTGAAGGCTCTTCCTTCGACAGTTCCCTTGCACAAATGATAACGGAATGAAGCACAGAGGTATTGGACCGCTCCCCAAGGCCATGGTGAATATCCGCAATTCTTACCAGAGACCCCGAAGCCGATACTGACGTCGAACCACCAGAGTCGCACGAACAACAGTCTCGTTGGCTCTACTCTCTTCTATGAAGATCATTGGTGGGCATTGCATCACATCGTCCCGCCTACATGGCTGCTGCTTTGACAAAGAACGGCAAGGGTTCCCCAACGGTGCGCGTCTTGCTTACCCTACCGTTTCTGCTCTCCTCCACGATGACGATCGCTGATGAGCATCCCGCCATGCTTGTCTTCTCCAATCCTCAAACCCTTCGGTAGGGCGCGTTTGATGACGCTTGGTTATCGTCACCCATCTAGCGCTCGCTATCGCCGTTGGTATCCGGGTTCGGCCTCTTGCTTCGATCACTATGAGCGCCTGTCCTTCCTATCGCACTGCCTTTTGCTCTTGGCCGGCGCCAACTGCTTCTCTCGCGTCCTCCACCATCACCGTGACCTCGATCTTCTGCAGGTATCATTCCAAACGTGCCACCGCCTTCGACGTCAGCACCACGAAGCAGGGTACGGTGTGTCGGGACGGCGTGAAGAAGGCCGACCGCGGAGGGTGAGGATGTGGTGTGCATGGGACAGAATAGAGTTACCTAGATCTGGAGCTGATCCATGAACGACGGAAGGGTGCGGTACAGCTAGTAGTAGTAAACGGAAATGGTTTACTTGGTTGCTTTAAGATCGGAAGGAATTCGGAATGAGATACGTTGTTAACCTTGACCAAATTTACTTCTTGCACATCCGTGATCATCCCATCCTCATTCTGGGTAACGCCAGACGTCGCAGCGATGTAAGTCCTTTAGGTGAACATGCAATTCATACAAGAAGCTGCGGGATAGCAATCGGTGTATTCGAATCGGTTTCTAAGTGAAGAATCATATCGTGTTACCGGTGTACTCAAATTGGTTTCTAAGCGAAGAATCATATGGTGTGCGACGAGAATGCCTCGGGGACTCCTTCCACGCCGCAGACTGTATGAATGCATATGCAGTACATGGCGTCTGTGAGAGATCTTCACAGTTCTAAGCGTCAAACACACCAAGTTGCATACCTCGATCGTTCATTTCACACCACTCGGCGCTTATATGGTGTGTTGGCAGTAGTGCCGCGGGGTGTGCTACCTATGAGCTGTAGGCTGTGGCCAAATCATCGCATGCTGCACACACGTGCGAGCTGTGCCTGTCTCAAATAGGCACCCATCCGCGTGCCTCCTGCTATATAAGAAAGTGTGTATCGTACTCGCTCATTTCCCCTTTTCATATACCCACTTTGCGTTACACAAATCAAGACCTTCATCGAAACCACCATGGACCAAGAGACGTATGATGGCATTGTCTATTTAGCATGTTGAGACTCAACGGTTAAACAGTAGCTCACTGGCACCTCATCACGCAAGTAGTGATGGGTAAGTGATACGTTAGTTCAAAGGAATGGCGACATCTTATAGATTTCGGGCATCCAGCGAACTATATTTAACAGGTATGCGAAACCATTGTAGGGACGACCACCTCAACTTCAACTGAAGTGATTCGGCTAGATATCATCCTCGAGCGCACCGACACGGCCAATGACGATAGAACGCCGTTGAGCCTGACCGAGCTCTGGGTATTTGGTATACCAGACTCAGAGGAGGGAAATTGCTATACCCTCACAAATGGCACTTCGGGACAGTGGCACATGACGGACTTCATTCAGCTGTGAGTGTTCACCATCTTGCTGCTGACTCGACATCAGGACTAATATGGGGTTGAAGACCTGCCGGAGTGGCTGTAATCGACTGTGTTGTAAAGAGCAAAGAGGGCGAAGATGTTGCTTTTGCGCATCTGGATCTCACCAACTCGGCGATGCGCTCAGCACACGCGCACTCGAAGCATGGTAAGAGCTCAACTATATGCATTAAAGCGAATTATATTAAATATTGGATGGACTTAGGGCACATCCAGAGCATGGAAATATATGGGGAGGGTATATGTTTGGTTATATCATGGAAGACAGTGGAAACACCGTTGGATACTATTCTGCCAACTAACGGTGAGTGATGTACCTGGACTAATGGAGGCAGAGGTTTATAAAACACATTCACACAGATATTGGTGCTTTGAATGACATTGGAGTGGATATGATGAGGGAATTTGAAAGGACAGGAGACCTTGTAACAGTCAATGAAGCTATGGCAGTGCTGTATAGAGTGGTGCAGCTCACCCCTGAGGGTCATGCCAACCTGCCAGCTTGCCTCAACAACCTCGGAAGTTCGTTCCAGCGTCGCTTTGAGCGCACTGGGGATCTTTCTGACATTGCTGAAGCCATCTCAGCCAAACACAGGGTGGTACAGCTCACCCCTGAGGGTCATGCTGACCTGCCAGGTCGCCTCAACAACCTCGGAAACTCGTTCCAGCGTCGCTTTGAGCACACTGGGGATCTTTCTGACATTGCTGAAGCCATCTCAGCCCAACACAGAGCGGTACAGCTCACCCCTGAGGGTCATGCTGCCCTGCCAGGTCGCCTCAACAACCTCGGAAACTCGTTCCAGTGTCGCTTTGAGCACACTGGGGATCTTTCTGACATTGCTGAAGCCATCTCAGCCCAACACAGAGCGGTACAGCTCACCCCTGAGGGTCATGCTGCCCTGCCAGGTCGCCTCAACAACATCGGAACCTCCTTCCAGTGTCGCTTTGAGCACACTGGGGATCTTTCTGACATTGCTGAAGCCATCTCAGCCAAACACAGGGCGGTACAGCTCACCCCTGAGGGTCATGCTGCCCTGCCAGCTTGCCTCAACAACATCGGAAACTCATTCCAGAGTCGCTTTGAGCACACTGGGGATCTTTCTGACATTGCTGAAGCCATCTCAGCCCAACACAGAGCGGTACAGCTCACCCCTGAGGGTCATGCTGACCTGCCAGGTCGCCTCAACAACCTCGGAAACTCGTTCCAGCGTCGCTTTGAGCACACTGGGGATCTTTCTGACATTGCTGAAGCCATCTCAGCCAAACACAGGGCGGTACAGCTCACCCCTGAGGATCATGCTGACCTGCCAGGTCACCTCAACAACCTCGGAAGCTCGTTCCAGTGTCGCTTTGAGCACACTGGGGATCTTTCTGACATTGCTGAAGCCATCTCAGCCCAACACAGAGCGGTACAGCTCACCCCTGAGGGTCATGCTGCCCTGCCAGGTTGCCTCAACAACCTCGGAAACTCGTTCCAGTGTCGCTTTGAGCACACTGGGGATCTTTCTGACATTGCTGAAGCCATCTCAGCCAAACACAGGGCGGTACAGCTCACCCCTGAGGGTCATGCTGCCCTGCCAGCTTGCCTCAACAACATCGGAAACTCGTTCCAGAGTCGCTTTGAGCACACTGGGGATCTTTCTGACATTGCTGAAGCCATCTCAGCTCAACACAGAGCGGTACAGCTCACCCCTGAGGGTCATGCTGACCTGCCAGGTCGCCTCAACAACCTCGGAAACTCGTTCCAGCGTCGCTTTGAGCACACTGGGGATCTTTCTGACATTGCTGAAGCCATCTCAGCCCAACACAGAGCGGTACAGCTCACCCCCGAGGGTCATGCTGCCCTGCCAGCTTGCCTCAACAACCTCGGAAACTCGTTCCAGCGTCGCTTTGAGCACACTGGGGATCTTTCTGACATTGCTGAAGCCATCTCAGCCCAACACAGAGCGGTACAGCTCACCCCTGAGGATCATGCTGACCTGCCAGGTCACCTCAACAACCTCGGAAGCTCGTTCCAGTGTCGCTTTGAGCACACTGGGGATCTTTCTGACATTGCTGAAGCCATCTCAGCCCAACACAGAGCGGTACAGCTCACCCCTGAGGGTCATGCTGCCCTGCCAGGTTGGCTTAACAACCTTGGAGCCTCGTTCCTGCATCGCTTTGAGCGCACTCACAGTCAAGAGGATCTGGCTGCCAGCATTTCCAATTATAAATCTGCAGCAACAAGCACCTTTGGGCCTCCAAGGCATCGGCTGGTCGCAGCCAGAACCTGGGCAAATCTTCTCAATCAACATTACCCACAGTCACTTGACACACTACATGCCTTTGATACGGCTTTGAGCTTGATCGCTTTGATAGCAGGCCTTGAAGAAAGTGTTCGGGGGCGCTATTCCCAGCTTCATGATATCTGTGGGATAGTCCTCAAGGCTGCATCTGCAGCATGCTCACTCGGCCAAGTGGACAAAGCTCTTGAGTGGCTTGAGCAAGGTCGCTGTGTTGTCTGGAGCCAGCTGAGCAATCTTCGTACACCCCTTGATGATTTGCACCTCCACAACAGTCAACTTGCACAGAGTGTTGCCAACATCTCAAAGCAACTCGAAAATGCAGGTTCATCTCGGGGCCAGTCACATTTTGACCTATCCACATCTGAGAAAATGTTGCTGGAGGATGAAGCTAGGGCTCATTTGAAGCTTGCAAGACGTTGGGATGAACTCCTCAAAACAATAAGGTCCATTCCCGGCTTTGAGTCCTTCCTCCAACCGCTGCCTTGTTCATCCCTACTTCAACACCTCCCAGTATCAGGTCCTGTTGTGGTCATCAATGTTGATGAGCAGCGGTGCGATGCGATTGCACTTTTGGCTGGACTAGACGAGCCTCTCCATATCCCGCTACCCGATTTTTCCCTGGAGAAAGCCAACAAATATCGAGGTGATTTGAAGGCCAACCTGGAAAGTCAACAGCTCCGCATGCAAGAAGTACAAGAGGCTATGGATGAAGATGTCAGAGGGAGGACCATCAGGCCTGGCAAACGTAAGCAAATGCAGAGTGAGGTTGTGGTGCACAAAATCCTTCGTGATCTATGGAACGAGGTTGTGAGCCCGATATTGAATACATTGGGGCTCTCAGTGAGTATTTCGTATCTATTTGACCTCAAGATCCTGACAGCTTGAACAGAGAGTGGATCTGTCATCTACAAATCCACTCCCAAGGATCTGGTGGTGTCCAACTGGTCCTCTGTCGTTCCTTCCCATTCATGCAGCAGGGACCCATTCAGAGCGTGTGCTGGATTATGTTGTTTCATCATACATTCCAACTGTCACTGCTCTCACCAACAGAGTCAAGGATCATCGACAGATCAACAAGGATATATCAGGATTATTCCTGACGAGCCAGCCGAGTGCACCAGGCACCCGCCCGATCCCTGGAACCACAACAGAGGCCCGATCCATTCACAGAATGGCCACGCATAACAGAGCCAGGGTGACTCTACTCGAAGGAAGTGCCCTTACCATTGCCAAGTGTCTCCAGCACATGGAGAACCACAGTTGTATTCACCTCGCCTGCCATGCATCACAGAATGTGTCCGAGCCACTCCAGAGTCAATTCCTCTTCCACAACGGTTCCCTCGACCTCGCCACTATCATTCAGAGAGATCTCAAGAATGCGGATCTTGCCTTTCTCTCAGCCTGTCAGACGAGTGCAGGTGATGAGAAGCTCTCTGACGAAGCTGTCCATCTTGCGGCTGGGATGCTAGCTGCAGGATATCTTCGAGTGGTGGCTACCATGTGGTCAATTGGAGATGGAAATGCGCCAGAGGTTGCCAACGACTTCTATAGCTACCTTTTCGGTCATCGGGAGGAAGGAAGTGGCAACTCTGTTGATGGGTCGGTTTCCGCATACGCTCTACACCACGCCGTCCAGCAGCTGCGACGACGTCTTGACAACTCGGAGAATTCGCTGCTGGCTTGGGCTCCGTATGTCCACTTTGGTTATTGATTTATGAACCTTTAATTGTGCATTAGTTATTGATATGCCCCTCCTTCCGAGTCTGTTTGATATTTTGTCTTATCATCTTGGTTTTGACCATGCCTATAGCAAGTGTACCCTGAATGTATTCTGTCCTTCTCAAAATTCTTCCTCCTGTTCAAGTCAGTTGTCCCGGCCGGCTAGAAGATACTGTACCAAATGTATCATATTCTGGCCATTCTTGGTACACAACGCGTAGCACGGAGATTTTGTCCACCATCCCGAAGCTCCTATGAGAGCCCACGCGCAGGCTTTGAGAATAAAGGCTTGATCGTCAGCCGGACAAAGTGTAGCACAGCGCGCCAGTCGAGGCTAGTAGATACCTAGAGTCTTATTGGATTGAAAGGCGGTGTGTACTCTACTCATTCACTCAACTGGCAGAGCGCGACATTCATGTACTTTTATAACAAAATCAGCTGTTTGCGCCGGTTGGAAGGGGGTACAGTGATTCGAGTTGAAAAATATGTTCATTCAGCCGATTCTTTTGTAACAACAGTTGATAGTAAGAGCCCTATGAGTAGGGATTGATTCTCAAGCTCTAGCCTTCATTATCAGCAGCGCTATCGCCCCTTGTATAGCCTTATTCTATAGGACTCTTTTAGTTTGTTAGGAGCAGGTGCTTAGTTTAGCGAATAAGATAAAATCTCCATCCCCGAAGTGGCGCCTCCCCTTGAACGCGCTTCTCGCCGCTCTGCCACCTCTCATTCCAACAATCCTCAGGTCGGATAATCTCCCATATACACATCTAAGGCTCGCGCATCACAAACAGAATACCCCAAACTATATCGATTGTTCCTCTTTTCCCACCGTTGTAAAGTGTCGGAGCCTCCAACCAATCCAATAAGCACAATGCCATCCATACTCCCAACCCACCGAATAACCCCCCCCCCCTTGATGCGCTCGTCACACACTCCCAACTTTCTCGTGCTCCCTCATCGCACTCTGGCAGACCCATCCTGCGCTGGCTAGCCCTCTCCACGGACCACCATCCTCATCGCAAGCCTCTGGTTACTCTCCCCTCTCATCATTGACACCGGGTCTCTGGAACAGACATGGGGGGAACGTGAAGCAGCAGGTTCCATGGGGTCAATAATCGCCCGTTGCCTCCTCCCCCAATCGATCCCAACCCGGATGGGGATCTTGCGATTCCAAACGAGGAGGGAGAGGATCCAGTTGGAGAGAAAGAGAAACAGGCAAAGCGGAAATCGAAGGTCAAGAATGTGTTTGTGAGGGCGTATGGTGGGTATAGGAACAGTCCCTACCCGAGGGACGAGTTAATGCCTACGAGTGGTGGCGGAATCACAAGGTGGTATTAGCTTGCCGTTCTTCCTTACGCAAATCTAATGCTGAATTGTGCTCGTAGGATGGTTGTTCAATACTGTGGAAGTTGGACGGGGCACGGAATAAAAGGTGAAGGGAGAAAGAAAGAAGGAAGCGGTGTAGATTGAGATAGATAATCATGGAGATACATTGCATGAACAACAACAAAGGAAAAGAGTTCCATGAGAGATAAATAAACAACGTGCGTATGCATCAACACAAAGCAAAAAGGGATGAGGTGAGGGATGAGGAAATAGGCGGAGGAAGGATGGGGGTGGGGTATGTATACGTGCAGTCAGGGTCAAGAAGTATAGTGGGAGAGTCCGGAACTCTCGATGTCGGACATGGAGCCAGCAGGTGCCAGAGTGGAAGGGGGAGGTACCTGTCTCGCTCATCGAACGAGCTTGAAGTATAGGATAAGGATGATGAGTGCCACAAAGAACGCAATGATCCCTGCGATGATGAACCGCTGCTTCCTCATTCTGTTATAGGCGAGTAAGGGTGGAAGCAGTCAAGCCAGGAGTGGGATGAGCACGACGCAAAGGGAGGAACGAACGATCAGTCAGCGAGCCATACGAGGATTCGAAAAGAAGGGAACACGCACTGTACGATCATCTTCCCGATGGTATTCGACGAACGGTCAATGTTGGCGTCTGCCGTGCCCATCTGTGAAGAGAACGGTACGTGGTCAGCGTCGATTCGTAACGTAGGGGTCGAAGAAAAGGCTGAAGTTGAGGATGAGACCTGAACAAGGGCAGCGCCGGGGAGCTGTTGGCGCCACCATTCACCCCTCCACCGCAAGTCTTCCAACCCAAAGCCACTCCCGCTCTAAATGCAGCCAAAGAACCCAATGCAACTCACCATGTCCCTTGCATTCTCGATCTGCTCCCTCTGCCCTCTCAACGTGGTTAAAATCTCCGCCCCATACGCCTCCGTCTGATACGCAACACTCGTACTCTCCTGCAGCCTTCTCGAACCATCTTGCAGCCTGTTCTGGCCGACGAGGAGACGGTCTCGTTGGGAGGGTTCGTCAGAGTAGGGGTCGTCTGAGCGTGGCGAGGCTGAACATCATTCCAGTCAGTCAGTCAGGCATATGTGTGAGTGAAAGAGAGGAAGAGAGGGAGAGTGGAAGGGGAACGCACCTCGACGGCCACCACCGGCCAATAAATCCGCTCTTCCCGCCTGTGCGTGTAGGTCTTTCGATAGCTTCTTGAATTTGTTCAATTCGGATTTGGCTTGTTTGAGGCGGGAGCTGTATTGGCTCTTGATGGAGTTGGGGATGCCCTGGATTTCGACCTCGAGTTGGGAGACCTGTGGTGGGTGTGGTTAGTGTGCTGAACGAGGTATATAGAAAGCAAAGGGGGTGGGGTTCGTCAAATCATGGATGGGCAGTGGCAGTGGGGTAGAAAGTCGAAACCCAAGGACAGTGATTGGGATACTGAATGCGTGACGAGGAGTGGAGGTGGAAGGCGACATGGAGGGCAGAACGACGAAGGAAGGGACGTACGATATCATCTGCCTCGTCTAGCTCAATCTCCACTCTCCGTAACGCAGCCTTTCGTTGCTCTATAGAATTCTGCGTCAATAACATGCTCCTGAAAGTAGGGTCGAGACCAGAATAGGGCCATGGTGGTAACAGCCATCTCAGCCCTCCAGCACAATCCAACCAGGCGACCCTAATGGCCCCAACGCAATCCCATTGACCAACCGAAACACTAGTCCGTCGACCTTCTTACTCTCAGACCGCTACCATCGCTCCGGAAGAGGCCATCCATAGCCACCCACAGCTCTCGACAAGAACGATAACGCACCTCCAACCTGAGTCTTTGCATCCCCGTCCAACTTCTCCCGAATCCCCTGGATAAGGTGCAGAAAGTCCTGCTCGTACGCATCGAACAGAGATGCGGGTGTTTGGTCCATCTTCGTTGATGTCCTTGCCTTCGGTAATCTGGATAGGTGGATGTGTTACTGCGCCGAGTCCTGGTGGTGGATGGTCGGACTGGTCCTGAGGAATGTCAGATATGACTTGACTCTGGCTGCAGTGGCTGGCCCCTCGGTTATGGCAGAGCTGCTCGCCTACGATCCACTAAAAGAGTAGAAAGAGAACGGAGAGGATTAGATGAGGTGGTGGTTGTTGCTAAAGAACAATGGACAACAGCCGCGCAGGCGGAAAGCACCAACGGGGGCGATGACGATACCCTTGCCTCTTTGGGAAGGCCGAGCGCAGCTGCCGCGTCGGCAAGAGGGCGTGGGACGTTCCGCAATGCTCGGAGCGTCGCTATTCCCACAGCAGGCGCCTATTGAAGGACTCCTTTTTTAATCCTCTCTGTCCGCTTTGGTGCAGGCTTATTGTCTTTGAAGTGAGAGAATTTCGAGTTTAATTTGCTTTCAACAATCACAGGCTTCGCTTCATGTTGTGGTTCTGTAACCACGGCAGAAGCTTCTGCATGCGTCCGTGCCAGTGAGACAACCAGAAACTATACTAGGGCAGGCTCAGAATCTCAATGCTGCAGCCGTGGAGATTGGCTTCTCGAAAGCAACTGATTTCAGCCGCTTGAAGGTGCGCGCCTAGAGCCTCGAGTGGGTTGACCCTTGAATCGAGGACCCCACTTGTGTCGCTCCGGTTTGCCCAAGCTGATCTGCGTCACGACGGCTCAGGACTTTGCTCCTCACTTCTCTAGAATTTTGTTCTCCTCAATATGGGGGAAAAAATTGAATGCTATTTGACAGTCCCCTTTTCAACCAACCCCTCCGGACCAAGCTGGGCCACAGTAGATCGATGAAGGAAGATCTCAGGATTTCTTCGTCTAGCCTCCTCGAACACAAGCCACGCGATGGAGCATCGATTGAGACACCTCTGGGGGGTATATATCACCGAGACTATCAATTTGCCACTAAATGAAGGCTTTCTACATTCAAATCGTGGCTTCCCATGCACAAAGCCGCAGCCACTCGCTTAAGGTGGAAGATTGGCGCTCAAATACTCTCTCTACATCTCTTTTTCAAACTACAGAAGAAAAAAGGCAAGCTTGAGAATGACATGAGCGTCCAGCTTAATAGCGTGTTGTAGAGCCCCGGATATTCTCGTCGAGATCTGCCACATTTTGATTAGTTTGCATCTTACTTTGAAGCACCACGCGTGTGGCGAGCAGTGGGATTGGACTGGAGATTCATGTGTGGCTGGTAGTTAAGTTCTCAACTTACACCAACCCCTCGCAGCAAGGCAAATACTATCTAGGATGTTCACTACCATCTTCCTTGCAGACCGCTTGCGGGTGCACGAGTTTCCATGTTCTCTCCACCCTCTGCGGCTTGCACAGCCCTTGGATTGACTGGAAGCCAAATCGTTATTCTGGAGGGTGCAGCAATTTCGTTCAGCAGGCGCCGTATAATAATGGTCAAAAACATAAACCAACCTGCTGCCCGTCCAAGCCTCGAAAGCCATTCCAGAGGACCTTGCACAACCTCTGCGGTGAATGGAACAACCTCAAGACGTCCATCTGAATCTTTCTACCTCTTCCTCCTACCCGCCGCGCGAACCGATAGAATTCTTCTTCTTCTCCAACAAAAGAGGTAGAACAATCGACCGAGGACGAAGGCGAGCGCAAGACCCCCCACGGCGATTCCAACGATCACACTCGTGTTCAGCTGAGAGCTTGTTGGGCGGTCACTACTAGGCATGGGTATCGCACTACTAGTCTGGATCGTCGGCGGCTCTGTGGTACGGCGGGAGCTTTCGCTCATGGATGCATCCGTATTTATTGATGTAGTAGTACCACTGCCAAACAGAGGCGACTCAGCAGCTGTGGAGAGTCAATCAGTACCAGTGTTACCATGATTATTCTGAACGTCTATGTCGTATTCACTAAAGCTTGGAGCGCCACCGTCGACGGTTGCAAGGTCAATGGCCGCGTCAGCCGGTGCATTAGGAACGATCATAATAGGTGCATAGTCTATTCCAGCTGCAGTGTTGGTATTGGATTGGGCATGACTGGAAACGGTCATGAAGACCCATAGAAAGGTAATAGGCCAGGATAGGCCAGTCATGATGGGTTCGTTAGAGATGAGTGCACTAGTGTATCAACCTATATCCTTGTCAGCACATGGCCTTCAAGTACTTAAAAGTGGCCCGGCCAACTCACACTTGTAAAGGGGCTTGAGAGCGTTTAAAGAGTCCAAGAAGTTGGCGGTCAGACCAGGAAGAGGTTTGCTGTCCTGGCGATGGAAATAACGAGCACGTTCATTCATCAAGGTCTGCACGGGAGAAGGTCCACGATCTTTCTCTCGTCATCAGAGGCGATCCAGGCAGAAACTAAAGATAGACTCTCGCCTGATGAAACGTCAGAAGGTTACTTCCAGCAGACGTAGGCCTCATGCCTCTGTTCTTCTTTCCATCTTCCTCAATACCTCTCTTGGTATTTTCCATCATCCTACCGAAGGGACCGTGATTCTCATTTTCAGGCGGTGGAGTATACCCCCGAGCCAAAAGCTGATTGAAGGTAATGGGTTGGTCTTGAATCCGATCTCTGTTTAATATCGAAGGTTCTGCATGGTGGGGTGAGCTGGCCTCATTCACTGGCGGAACGATAACGACAACTCCCGTTAGTACTAGTCCCGCTCTGTGTAAATGCCCTTTAATCTGCCCTAGACTTTAACAATACTGACCTTAGCTCTACGAAACTTCTCCCAAACTATGCTTCGATAGCTGAATGAGCGCTTGGATAATAAAAAGCCTTGGAGAGAATGGAAGAGACAGGGTGAGTAAGGCCAGGGGCCCAACAGCGCGCAAAGAGGGGGAGGGAGGCAGTTGGGACATTCGGGATCGTTCGCCTTGCGATGGCGTGGATGAAGATATGTAGATTTATATCTTGAGAATATTCTGATTAGCACTTAGTAAAAGCCTCCCACCTTCATGTTTTGTGGAGTTAGAACAGGGTGTAAGCGCCGAGGATAAAAGCAGATGATTTTCTTGCCTCTTTGAACCACGGATGCGGATGCAAGGGCGTGGGAGATTTCACAATCGTTATTCCCACAGCGAGCGCCTATTCAAGAATATCTCTCTCATTCCTCTCGTCCGACTGCTTCGACGCAGTCTTATTGTTTTTCAAGAGAGACAACTTTTGGTGAGTAAGTTTGCCCCCATGAGCGTTTGCGCAATACTTGGAAAGGCCCCTAGGTCGTATGAGACTAGAGCCGTTATTATGCGTTCAGCTTGAATGACAATCGAGTGCACGAGTCAGGTTGTCGGTGCGACTTGCTCTTTGGGGTAGGGACTTCTTGAGTGAATGGCTCAGGAATTTGAAGGGAGGTGTTACGGTGAGCTCATGTGACATGTAGGTCCAAGAGCCTGCCACGCTGATTGTCTGTGCGAATATCAAAATCCATACGGCATTTTCGTATGTCTCTGTTCGTATATCGGTTAGTACACGCGCCTGTCATTAATACAGTGGCCGCGCGAAAGCTGGGTTCGATTCCCAGACAGAGAGCTCCGAAAGGTCTCCCATGGGAGACTCATGGGTTGACCTTTCGTACCTTTTGTTTTACCTCTTTCATCGGAGGATCTTGAATGCCATAAACGCAGAACATCATCCTGTGAAGCGGTGTCATCATGGATGGATTACCCGCGGGCGCCTAATTATATCAGGGACGAATCCATCGAGACTGGTTGTGCTCAGACAGGCTCGAGATGCTACACCTCTCTGCTCATGCTAGCTCTATGGATGTGGGATTCCGCCAGTGATACTTTGCAATGGAGAGGCTTTGACGGCGCAGACCAACACGGAGCGGCATGAGGAGGTTAGACTTGGTGGCTCTGGGAGTGCCATCGGGAACGAGTGAAACCTGAATAGATTTGTGTCTTGATATCACCCCAGACTCGACATACCGCACCCATTCAGACTCAACCACTCGTTAATCAACGCGACGTAGGCCAGGACGGGTTCTCCCCAATGTCCCAAAATTAGGGGTCACAAATTTCGGCATATCCAACGACCCTCCCTACTCACAATCCGATCGCCTCCATGACTATTTAGAAATGCGACCATGAAACACTGCCCATTTTGGTCATGAATAAGCATAACTATGGTTTTCATTTAACTATCGGGAAAACGTGATTGTCCACTGATTCACGTACAGTATTAAAGGGCTGTAGCGTCCTCCCTTCCTGCTGGCTCGTGAGTAAATGAGCAATTACATCCGCATTTAATGTGGCGGCTTATGGCCCCATTGATTGTTCAGCCTTGGCAACTTACAGGGCGTGCGGTAATCCAGGACGCCCCGTACTTGCAGAAGCTTTAATGGGCACTGTGGATCGCGAGGGTGTTCATATTGGCGTTTAGAGAGATACGAGTGCTAATGCATTAAGCCTAGCTCTACTCCCGTCATCCCACAATCTTCAAGGACTGAAAAGTGCTCTACGTGGGGCTTACGCTTCCAAAGGAGGGTTATAATAGTGCACGGCACTGTGGTGGTTAGCCTCAGAAGAGGTTTGCTGTACTCGTGGTGAGAAGGAAGAGCGAGTACATCAGGCTCTACGTAGGATACTACAATCTATCTCTTGTCATTGAGAGATTCCTCAATAGCTTCCCGCCATATTTTCGGAGTTTGAAGCCCGGCGCTTCTTGATTCCCCTGAAGCTTCCAAAAGGCAATTGGCGCTATCAGCCAGTGAACACAGTAAAGGATTATGCATATAAATGCTCCTACCACGAAAGTCATTAGATTATGCAGGGAATGAATGCTGGGTCAAAGAGTGGTTAGTACGAAAGGATGATAGGCGCTCAGCGGAGAACGTCTATTTCAGGTTCATAGTACTATATACCCTGGCAGAACCCGTGCTGTTGATATACTTAAAGCAACACACTCGATAGAAATGCTGACATGGGACAAAGCGAAGTCATAAGAAGATAAGCTCACCAGTTCTCCGTCTCCTCCCTCCTCAGAGATAATCGCGTCGTTGCTTAATACACAGGTTTCCTAGTACTTCGAGCTTAACTCTTCTCCCAAACAGACCCCGTTCATATCTCGCTTATGCGTTTCCTCTTTCAAGCAATGATCAAGGTCACGCGGGCAAAGTATCTGGTCGGAACCCGCTACCCAGCAACGAAATTTGAGCGCCAGATTTTGAATACATATGGGTGCTTGCACGTGGCCGCAGACCATTTATATACAGCAATCCCAATCGACGAGCAGCTGGCTGTTCAGCAAGACCTCTCTCCTCCCACAACGAGGACTTGTCTTACATGGTGAGCGCTCTTCTTCCCTATGGCCTTATCTCAAGAGTAGCAGCTAAACAACACGATAGGAAGGAGAGAACCGCGGATTGGTGGTCAGGGCAAGGGGCGCAATCTACAATGCCCTGAATTACTGGGGGCTAATACCAGGTGGTGAATCCACTTCTGCTACGCCTGCAATCAATCAAAGCGTACACAGTGTTAACATCACTGGAGGGAATCTAAGCATCGTCGGAGGGAATGTGTACCACCACGAACACTACTACCCTGACAGCAGAAACATCCCGAACGCTTTGAAACAAATTCCCAATTTTCGCAAAATACATGTCGCAACCTTGGGGAAAGCAACACCAGGAACCGGTGAATGGATCTATCAATGGGATATGTTTATTGTGTGGTTGGATGCCAATGGCTACATAAAGATACTGTGGGGTTTTGGCATTGGTGAGTTGCTTGTAGATGCGGACGGCACACTTGCTGATAGCTCTCAAAATGAACAGCTGGCGCTGGTAAAACAGTCTTAGCGTACGTCTCTCCCACCCATTTCGTTTCGTACGCTCGCCATTGACCTCCCATTGACTAGATAAATTGCCATCAACGCTGGAGAGGCTCATGCGAAGGCATCCAAATCCCCCATCTGCGTCGGTTACATCTATATCCGCAATAGCGACCACTCCCAGGCTACAGTTCGAGACTTCCTCGAAGTCTTGGTTAGGCAGACCGTCGAGCGCCACTCCAATTGCCTCCCTCTCTTTAACGAGGTCTACGGCAAACACGTCCAGGAGGAGACGCAGCCAACCGAAGCAGATCTCCTTGGCCTCCTGCGTCGCTTTACAGGGCTCATGACGGCTACCTTTTACTTTATCGAATCTCTTGACGAAGCCCCTTCGGAGATCCAGCTCGATCTCATCGAGAAGCTCGCCTCTCTAAACGTCAAGCTATTCATTACATCTCGGCCCATGGATACCATTGCGTCTCACTTCCCCGACGCTCACCGCTTTCCAATCGTCCCTCGTGATGACGATCTCGACATCCATATCTCTCATCATATCGCTCAAATTGTCGAGCTCCGTAATATATATGGGAGTGAAGGACAGTCATGGCAGAGGGATGTTGTGACAGCGATCAAGAAGAACTGTGGTGGAATGTGAGCAGATACCTCCAGCTTCCCGTGTTAAATATCTGCTGATCAATGACAAGGTTTCTTCATGTTACACTCCAATTGGATGCTCTTCGTGATTGCACGAGTGTGTATGAAGTCAAGCAGACGCTGACGGACTTCCCACCTCGAATCGAGGATTTCTATCGGCAGACGTGGAACCGAGTCACAAGCCAGACCCCGAATAAAGTCTCACTGGCGAAGAGGGTTTTGCTCTGGCTGACCTATGCCACCAGGTCACTGACCCTCGAAGAGTTACAGAACGCGATCGCTACGTCTCCCGTATCTCACATATTTGATCCCAGCCGACGCGTTCCCAACAAGATGCTGATGGAGGTCTGCCAAGGCCTTATTTCCGTCGAAGGACAAAGCAATCTAGTGCGTTTTGTTCGTAAGTAATTTATTTACCTCCAGCTTATTTCGTATTTGATTAACCTCATGCTACTTTACCTAGACTCGACTGCCAGAGTAACGGTGGAACGCTTCATTAGTGAATCCTTCCCACATCCGCATTCAACTCTTGCCGGAGTTTGCATGGCTCGCCTAGCAGGCGGCGGCTTCCAAAGTTCCTCTCTGAAGTCTAGGGAGGAGCTTGATCGCGCCTTACACTCCGATTCCTTCCTTTCATACGCCTACCGATCCTGGGCTATGCACGCCCGCGCATCGCTCGGCGAAGGCTCAACAGCAAGTCAAACTGGCGGAATTCATCAAGGGATGCTCTGCTTTCCCTGTATGCCTACACGGTGGCGGATTCTTCGACTTACTGGGACCACTTCACGTCGCCGCCTATTTCTATTTCCTATCGCACTCGCTGGCCGTATCCGAGATTGCGATAGTCTCAACACTCCGACAGAAAACGAACGTGCAACACCGTTATGTGTAGCCTCCGCTCGCAATTCCACACAAGCGGTGAAAGATCTGCTCCAGTGCCCTCAGGTTCAAGTCAACGCCTCTGACAAAATGGGATGCACACCATTGATGCTCGCGGCAAGGGAAGGGTACACTGACGTTGTTAAACTGCTTTTAGTGCACCCCGAGATTGACGTGAACAAGGAGGACGAGAATGGAGCTAGGGCTTTGACGTGGGCGGCAGGTCAAGGCCATGAAGGTCCTTTCAGACTTATTGTCAAGCATCCGGAGTACCAGTTTGAAGAAACAACTCCGTCTGTGGCGAAGTTCAGGGATCAACACCAGATGGTCGCCCTCTGGCAGCTGATGTTGATGGAGGCGTATGTAGCTGAGAGGTGGGGAGCAAACGATGAATCCGACTCAGACGAGTAGAAAACATCGCCCCTCTGAGAAGGGCATCCTATTCAGAGACATTGTATGAGTTTAGTTCCAGAATATATTAGAATTTCCACATACTTGAGTGTCTGTCGGTATGGATGAACGAGAATATCCCTCATTATTACTATGAAATTATTTATGCTGTGTTTTGATATCATTTCGGGGCTTTATACTCTGGGGGAGATGACGTTGCCATTAAGCGCCGGGTGAAACTGAGTTTCGAACTCCGACGGGCCACTGAGGTTCACTGATGAACAGCCACCGTCCTTCCATCCTTCGTCGCTCTTCTTCCAGTGCCTTCACTTTCACAGACATCACAAGCAGAAAGCGGCAACCCAAGGCGATTGAGACACGAAATTTGAGAAGATAGGGTGGATTGCGATGATTCCGTACGTCGAGAACTGGTTCCTTGCGTCATTTGTGAGCCCTGGATGTCTGACATCTCGTTGGTCCAGTCGAATCACGTTGAGACGCTCATTTGAGCTCTGCTCAAAGCTAGTGCCAGTGCAACCTCTCGGGTGGGCAGCAAGAACAGCGACCTTCGCAACAGCTTCGACTGTCGGTCTGCGAGGGAGATCTGTCTTGCCGAAAACATTCCTGTCGGAGATCGTTTCGTTTTCCAGACGCTCACTGTCGAGACTGGCTACCAAGGAGGACGATTTATTCAACTATACATCGGGGCGATGGATGTAGGTGTCATACATTCCTCTCGGTCTCTTTGATAATGAATCATGTTATTCTAGCTATAACGAAGCCCTTCGTCTCGAGGAGCGTGAACTCGTCTTTGACGTCGATGAATTCATGCGACTCGCCTCCAATTCTGTGGATCGTCGTTCGAGCGACATCATCGAATTTTCAAAGCTTGCCGAAGGAGATTGTCACCGGGTCTTCCGCATCACCTTCAGTGACAACTTCCAGATGGTCGCTCGCATCCCATACCCTGTAACCGGCCCCAAGTACTATGGTCTCGCCAGTGAAGTCGCCACGATGGAATACCTTCGCATGTCTGGCATTCCTGTTCCAAAAGTCTACGGCTACGATCCTAGGGAAGACAACGCCGTTGGGATGGCGTACATCTTTATGGAGTACGTCGAAGGGAGAAGCTTGAACGACGTTTGGTCGGACTTGGAGGACAAAGAGATCGTCGATGTTGTTCGCCAGATTACGCAGATCGAAGGGAAGATGTCGAAGCTGTCTTTCCCTGCTGGAGGGAGCTTATACTTTGCGAATGATCTTGAGAAGGTTGGGCTTCAGGGCGTACCTGTCCCCGGGCATGAACGCTTCCGCATTGGGCCTGATGCAAGGCTTCTCATGTGGCATAAAAAGCGAGTACAGTTGGACGTGGATCGTGGCCCATGTAAGCTCTCTTCTTTCCTTTCGTGAATTTGAACTAAAAGAATGGATTTTCATAGACAACAACGCCGAAGACGCTCTCGTTCTGGAGCTAACAAAGAAATTGCTTTTCTGAAGGAGTTCGGCCAACGAGTGCGGCCGACACGACGTCACCGATGGACTGCCGTCAAATTCGAACTACAGTCACCCTCGGATCACATCCAGAACCTCGAACGATACCTCTCCATCACCGAAGCTTTCATTCCCGAAGACCCTGACCTCCAACGATTTTCCATCACCCATCCGGACCTCGATATCATCGACAACATCATCGTCAACCCTGACTGCCAAATCGTCAGCCTCATTGACTGGCAGAACACCGCCGTCCTTCCTCTTTGTCTTCTTGCTGGGCGTCTAATTCACTATGGCCACTTGAATGAGAAGCGCTGGACTGAGACCCGTCGCGGAGATGAATCAGACGAAGCGCGGGAAGACAGCCTGCGCCGTCTTCAACTCTTGCAGCATCACTACTTGAAGAGCTCTGAGGAGTTCAACGAACCACATTACAAGGCTTATAGTGAATCTTTGTTTAACCCTTCGATGGCGGCTCTTCGACTACAGCAGTCTTCCATGGGAAGGAGAGACGATCGAGCTCACGGCGCTCCTTATTGCGACTTGGAAACTATGGACCGAGACCAGGCCTTCCGTTCAGTTTCCTCTTGATTTCACTTTTGAAGACCTACTTTTCGCCACAGGCGCCTTGCTTCAAGCCTATGAGGCAGATAAATTGTTCGACGAGTTCCAGGCTACAGCAGGAATCGGCAAAGCTGGGTGGGTTTCAAAAGAGGATTACGCGCTTGCAAGGGTGATGGTGGACGCGGGAAGGGAACTAATAATGGGTAAGAAGAAGCAGCTTATGGGCCAGTGGCACTGGGATGATATCGATGAAGAGACGTTGGCAGGATAGTTTCGTGTGCATCTTGTATTTACCCTTTCAATTATGCACCGTGTTGAACTTGAGGGTATAGAAGAGGTACTATACATTCCATGCACCGAATGCGGATGACAATGGGTACCGTTGAAGCGTAAAGCTGGGAAGAACGTGATGAGAATCTTAAGCGCCGGGCCACATGCCGTTTCAAACTCCGACGGGCGAAGGTTCATAAAGAACAGCCACGCCCTTACTTCCTGCGTCCTTCATTTTTCAGTTGCCTTGACTTGCACAATCTGACGACCAAGCTGACCTCCGAACCACACAGCAGTGGAACTTGGTACTTGGGAGAATACAGTGTACTTCAAGAATGTTGTACGTCTCGATGTAGTTCATTGTGTCGAACACTGGCCATCTAAATTCGCTTTTTCCCGTCGATTCGCGGTCTAATAGTGGCTCATTTGGGCGGTTTTTCAAAGTATGTAACTCCTGTTCGGGTGACTGGGAGGGCAATGCCTACGTTGGCGACAAGCCCAAAGGTCATCCTGCGAAATTTATCGGTCTCCTCAAGCCCATCTCTATTCAAGAACTCTTCGACACCAAGGCGCTCATTCTCGAGGCAGGGGTAGACCCAGAGAGCGAGTTGTTTAACTACACTTCAGGGCGTTGGGGTGTAAGTCGGATGTATTGTTCTTTCTACCATCTTGTGTTAATATTATTTTAGCTACAAACGACGCCCTTCGTCTCCAGGAGCGACGGCTCGTTTTTGACGTTGACGAATCATGCAGCTCGCTGCGAAGTCTGTGGATCGTCTGGCAAGGGACATCATCAGCTTCTCGAAGCTCTCCGAAGGAAGGTACAACCGCATCTTCCTCATCACCTTCAACGATAGCTTTCAAATGGTCGCACGCGTTACCTATCCGCTGACTGTCCCAAAGTACTACGCCGTCGCGAGCGAGGTCGCCACAATGGAGTACCTTCGATTGTCTGGTCTACCCGTTCCAGAAGTCTATGGGTACTGCCCTAGCGAAGAGAATGGTGCTGGGACGGCGTACATCTTCATGGAGTACGCTCAAGGTAGCAGCCTGGAGGATATGTGGTTGGAACTGAAGGACGAAGGAATTGCCGATGTTATTCGTCAGGTTACGCAGCTCGAGGGAAGGATGACGGCGCTAAACCGTTCCCTGCGGGTGGGAGCTTATACTTCGCGAAAGATCTGGAGAAGGTTGGGATCCAGGGTGTACCCGTTCCAGAGAATGAGCGCTTATTGTGTTGGTCCTGATACGAAGGAATCGCTATGGTACGGTAGACGAGGGAAGCTGGATGTGGATCGTGGTCCATGTAAGCTGTTTTAATCCTCCAGTCCTGTCGATCTCGGCTAAGATATGGGCCTTTCTAGACACCAGCATTGAGCATGCTCTTGTGGCAGGGGCTCACAAGGAGCTCGCTTTCCTTGAAACAGTTCGGTCGACCTTATTACCCATCCGACGCGCGAAAGAAGGCCACCTACGATTTCAAACCACAGCAGCCTCAGCCCACATCCAGAACCTGGAGCGGTAACCTCTCCATCGCTTCGTCTCTTATTCCCAAAGACCTTGATCTCCATCGGTTTTCCATCGCAACACCCTTACCCGGATATCAGCCAACCTCATCCTGGACCCGCGAATGGCCAAATCGTCAGCCTCATCGACTGGCAGCACACCTCCATCCTCCCATCTTCCTTCTCGCTCAACGGAAAGATGATGCCAAAACGATCACTCCGCCGACCCCTTCTGGAGACACAGAAGGACCCAACTCGCCGTATGGCCGTCAACTCATGGAGTACCACTATGTCAAGAACTCGGAAAGTTCAACGAGCTGCATCATAGAGCCTTTGCTGATCCTTTGCATACACTCCGTGTGCGGCTGTTCAAGGAGTCTTGTGCGCCATGGCAAGGCGAGACGCTGCAGCTCAAGGCGGCACTCCTCGAAACTTTGGGGCGGTGGGCTTGAAGTAAAGGCAGGAAGGGTGCATCGTCAACGTGTGGCTCGCAATGTCCTTATCATTCGACGAAGAAGATATTGCCAAGACTGCGGTTGCTATGCATAAGATGGTGTCGAACATAAATGGGTTTGAGGGGTTTTCAAACTCTGGCTGGCGGAATTGGTAATGACGGATGGTCCCAGTGGAAGAAGTACGACGAGGCAAGGGTGGTTTTGGAGCTGGCCCAGCGGGCGGTGATTCGCCATGCAGCAGAGACCAGCGAGGAATGGAGGCAGGCGGCGGAGGAGCATTGGCTCTTTAACGATATGGATGAAAAGGAGTATAGGTAGATTTAAACATAAGTACCAATGCAAAACTCTTGTGGTCTATCAGAATCATTGGATCTTGGTAGTTCGTTGGGTCAACCACCCCAATTCTTTCGAGCGCCAAATAGCCCCGTCACCTGCCCCGTTTTTTTACGCCAACACATGTCTTATTTGAGGGAATATGTCTAAAAATGAGACATAATCGTGCTGAGCTACCTATATCAACCGCTGTATTTAATGAGTACCATTAAACCTTTCGGGGGGCGTGATGAGAATCTTAGCGCCGGTTGACCACAGTTTCGAACTCCGACGGGCGAAACGTGCATAATTGAACAGCCACAGTTTTTCACCCTTCGTCGGTCTTTTGCAAGTGCCTCGACCTTCAGAATCCGACGATAAAGCTTTCTTGCGAACTACACGAGGCCGTTGAAGCTTAGGGTGTATTGCGATGATGTTGTGCGTCTTGAACTGGCTCATCGTTGTGAACGATGGATACTGACATCGTGTGTGCAGTCGAATCGTGTCGAAACGCTCATTTGGGCGTTTCTCAAAGCTTGTGCCGACGCAATCTCTTGTGCGGGTGGCAGGAATGGGGGCAAAGGTCTTCTTGCGAAAGCTATCGGTCTCCCAACTACCCCTCTGCCGAGGAGCACTTCCTCGCCGAGGGCGCTCACCTACAAGCCTGGACAGCAAGGCAAGCGAGCTGTTCAACTACACTTCAGGACGATGGGTGTGGAGTTTCATGATTCTTGTTTGTATTAGGTGGTTCTAAAGTTGATTTAGCTATAACGAATCCCTTCGTCTCCAGGAGCGGAAGCTCGTCTTTGACGTTGACGAATTCATGCGACTCGCAGCCGAGTCGGTGGGCCGTCGTCCGAGCGACATTATCGATTTTTCAAAGCTTTGCGAAGGCGATAACAACCGCATCTCCTCGTCACTTTCAACGATAACTTTCAGATGATTGCGCGCGTCCCATACCCAGTAACCGGTCCCAAGTATTACGCCCTCGCAAGTGAAGTGGCCACGATGGAATACCTTCGTTTGTCTGGTCTCCCCATTCCAGAGGTCTACGGGTACTCTCCTGAAGAAGACAACACCGCTGGGACAGTGTACATCTTTATGGAGTACATCCAAGGCAGTAGCGTGAGGGAGGTTTGGTGGCGCTTGGGGGACGAAGAGATTGCTGGTGTTGGTCGTCAATTCGCTCAGCTCGAAGCGAAGATGATGGCGCTATCTTTCCCTGCTGGTGGGAGCCTATATTTTGTCAAAGATTTGGAGAAGGTTGGTATGCAAGGTATCGCCGTGCCATTGCCAGCCAATCCGCGTTTCTGTGTTGGCCCCGATACCAGACTCCCCTTGTGGTATAAGAATCGAGAACAGATGTACGTGAATCGTGGACCATGTGAGCTCTCTTCCTTCCTTCCGTTAATGTGAGCTCACAAACTGGACTCTTTAGACCACACCGTCGAAGACGCTCTCGTTGCTGGAGCCCGCAAAGAAATCGCCCATCTGAAGCAGCTCCGCCGCCCTATACCGTTACCCACGCGACGTGAAAGGTGGTCAGACTACAGTGGAAATCACAGCCACCCTCGGATCGCATCCAGAACCTGGAGCGATACCTCTCCATGGCCTCGGCTCTCATCCCCAATGACCCTGATCTACATCGTTTCGCCTCTGCCATCCGGACTTTAGGATAAGCAACATAATCTTAAACTCTGATCGCCAAATCGTCGGCCTCATTGACTGGGAGCACACTTCCATCCTCCCCCTTTTCCTCTGTCGCTCGATGTCTGGGCATCTCCAGCAGCACGGCCTCGATTCAGATGTCGCCCCAGGCCCCCAATCCAGATGGACCCGACATCACTGTGCATCATGCTGATGTATACCGTCGCCAACTCATGAACAACCACTACGTAAAGAGCACGGAGGTGTTCAACGAGCAGCATCAGGGCTTTCAGCGATCCTTTGCACGTCTTTCGTGTGCGTCTCTTCGAAGAAGCCAGCGCACCGTGGAAGGGTGAGACGCTCGATCTCAAACTACTGCTTATCAAGGCTTGGAGACGGTGGGATGAGCTCAACAACGCCCGAGGCGGTACCACTTCTCCATGCCCCTTCCACTTTGATGCTGAAGACCAACGTTCCACCCTCGAATTCTCCTCGAAAATCAATGACATTGAACAATCCTTCGACGTGCTCCAGGCTAGGGCAGGTGTTATGAACGAGCTGGATGGATCCCAACGGAAGAGTACGAGGATGCAAAGATGATTTTGGACACGGCGAGGGAAAAGGCGATGAGGAGGAATGGATTGACGGAGCGGCAGATGCGAGAGTTCGTAGGACCCTGGCCTTGGGATGATATCGACGAGAGGATGCTGGCAGAATAGCTTCATACCCGTCCGATGCGAACCCTCCTCTCTCTTTATGATAAATTTTGGTATGTGATTCGTACATTCTCATGTTTAGCTACGTTCTTTTTTATATAAAAACCCCTTAAATGTTTTGCGAAGAGGTACCCTCAGATTCTCTGAGAATCTCTGTTCAGGAGAAAGGTCTTCCCTGAATGTGAGAAGGTACAGCGCAATTCCTCGAATACATGATACAGTGTTACCATCGACCGTGTTTCATACAAAGTGGGTTATCAGGCTGTATTTGGCACGTTCAATAGCGTTGCTCCCCGAATCTATCCGAGCTCCTAAACCACTACCGCCAGCACATTAGTGGTATGCACGGATCCGGGCTTTGGGTTTACGAGGAGCCATTCATCACACTTTGGCACTTGCATCCACCTTTGTGCCAATGAGTACCGTGAAAGACTGCATGTGCGCAATAAGCGCCGGATCAAGCCTGGTTTCGAGCTCCGACGGTCGAGCAAGCCCAAACGGACAGCCACCATCCTTCCTTCCTTTATCGCTCTCTCTCGGGTACCTCGACCTGAAAACTCACAAAAATCAGACCAAGACGATATAAGGCGGTTGAAATCGGAAATTTGGGAAGATAGGGTGTATCGCGATGATGCTGTAGGTCCCGATCTGGCTCATCGTCTTGAACGCTGGACATTGACATTGTTTATGCAGTCGAATTGCGTCCAAACAATCATTTGAGCGGTTCTCAAAGCTTTTTCCAACGAAATACCTTCTTCGAGTGGCAGGAATGTCGACGATCACTTTGGACACAGCTCGGGCCCCTACGGCCGTTCTGCGAAAGCTATCGTCCTTGTCGAACCCATCTCTGTTGAAGATCGCTTCGTTGCCGAGGTGCTCGTTTTCGAGCCTGTCGAGCACAGAAAGTGAGCTATTCAACTATACTTCGGGACGATGGGTGTAAGTATCATCTAGCCTTCTTGGTATATCATCCGGTGATAATGTCAGTTCAGCTATAACGAAGCCCTTCGTCTCCAGGAGCGTAAGCTCGTCTTTGACGTTGACGAATTCATGCAACTTGCCGCCAGATCTGTGGATCGTCGTTCGAGCGACATTATCAACTTTTCAAAGCTTGCCGAAGGCGATCACAACCGTATCTTACTCATCACTTTCAATGATAACTTTCAGATGGTTGCCCGAGTCCCATACCCAGTAACCGGTCCCAAGTACTATGGTCTCGCCAGTGAAGTCGCCACGATGGAATACCTTCGCCTGTCTGGTATTCCTGTTCCAGAAGTCTACGGCTACGATCCTGGGCAAGACAACGCCGTTGGGATGGCGTACAGTATTTCTGGAGTACGTCCAAGGGAGCAGCTTGAGAGATATTTTGTTTTGACTTGGGAGACGAGGAGATTGTCGATGTCGCTCGTCAAATTACGCAGCTCGAGGCAACGATGACGGCGCTTTCGTTCCCTGCTGGTGGGAGCTTGTATTTCGGAAAGATCTGGAGAAGGTCGGATGCAAGGTGTCGCCGTGCCACTTCCAGCAGCTGTACGCTTCTGCATTGGGCCTGGATTGCTAGGTCTCCCTTTTTGGTATAAGAAACGGAGCACATTGCACGTGCATCGTAGACCATGTAAGCTCTCCTCTTTCTGTCTTCCAATCGGCTAAGATATTCCTCCTCATAGATCCCAGCGTCGAAGACGCTCTTTGTTGCTGGAGCCCGCAAGGAGGATAGTATACCTGCAGCAGTTTGGCCGTCCAGTACGACACAACGCGACGCCAAAGATGGTCAAGCTACAACTGGAATCCACAACTTCCCTCGGATCACATTCAAAACTGGAACGATACCTGTCCCATCACTTCGTCTCTCATTCCCAATGACCCTCAGCTCCAACGGTTTTCCATTGGCCACCCAGATCTCAAATCAGCAACATTATTGTCAACTCCGATTGCCAGATCGTTGGTCTCATTGACTGGCAGCACGCCTCCATCCTCCCCCTTACCTTCTTGCTGGACGTCTAAAGAATCCCGCCGACACGTGCTTGAAGACTATGGCGTCCCCGCTTGTCTCTTCTGAGACCCCCGACTCAGGTGAATCAGACAGCACTCAGCAAGAAAGCCAAACGATCTGCGCCGACGCCAACTCTGCGTCGCCACTATGTAAAGAACACAGAAGCATACAACGAGCTGCATTACAGAGCTTTCCGGACCCGTTGCATCTTCTTCGTGGCGTCTCTTCGAATGGACCGGTCTCCCGTGGGAGGGTGAGACCCCTCGAGCTCGACGTATTCCTTCTTGAGGTTTGGCAACGGTGGGACGAACTCACCAAAGCCCGAGGAGGGACCACGCTAGACTCTGGGTGTCCCTTCGACTTCGATATTGAAGAATTACTTTCTAACCTCAATTCCCTTTACTACCGTCAAGGGAGTAGAAAAAGAGTTCGGCTCGATCCAGGCTTCAGCAAGAATAATCGGCAAAGATGGGTGGGTTGCAACAGTATGATTATGAGCATGCGAAAATGGTCGTGGATGAGGCAAAGGAGGAGGTGATGAGGGATATTGAGGCGACGGAGGAGAGGCAGGAGCTTATGAGACAGTGGCCTTGGGATGACATTGATGAGGAGACCTTGGCGGCGTAGCTTTATACGTGCCCAATATGAGCCGCCCTCTCTCCATGACAAATGTTGGTATGCCAGTTGTGTCCATTCTCATGTATACCTACGTTTCTTTTGACAAACATGCCCTTTGAAATGTTTTTCGACGAGGTCTATTCGAATTCACTGAGGATTCCCAAATTACGAGTATGGTCTATCTTCCTTGTGAGCGGCTACATCTAACATGGTCGTGATTGGGCTTACTCGTCGCTCGATGTGAGTCTTGCTGTCCTTCCAGACTGTAGTGAACATACCATTTGAACGGCCGACAGTCATCCAGATACACAACTTGAACATCACCTTGACGCGCAGGTTTGTATCCCGAAATGAATGCAGGAACATTGGCCTAGAAATGACGCGGATGAAAGGTACTGCAGACTGAAGGAGTAGATGTATGTTGTGTTACATATGGATGAGGATTTGTGTTTTATATAATCCTCCCACCCTTGTGACTCTTCGGTGCTTGGGTTGCTTCGGGATAGAATGACTCGCAGCCACAATCAGATCTTCGCAGAAAAAGGAAAAGAAGCTTAGATGCGTGTCGAAATATCCCCGGTGCCTTGAGCGCTTCTTTACCGCGATTGGCAGCAACCTCTGACAACATTCTATTTCTTTCCTTGCATCACCCTTACCTCTCATTTCCGCCCGTCTCTCTGCAGTGTGATATTCCTCTCTGGACCTTCTTATTTCCACTGCTTTCACTTTGTCCTTTTTCTTGAGGTACAGAAGGTTTCCTGTAAGGCCCTATGGTGCACGCAGACAATTTACCGCCGTGTTGTGCGATGGGAGAGAGTATATTTAAGAAGATATGGGATTCAAGGAGTGCCGAAGAATCTAGTGGAATATCCACATAGATGTTCCAATCAGTGAGCCCTTTTTGTTTCCAAAAAAGAGCGGTCAGGTCAGGTTGTGTCTGACACATGTCTTTTCACGCCTCATTCGTCAAACCCAATGCTGCCGAGCGCCTAAAATACTACAACGAGCTGTGATTCGCCCAACACTTGGAATTCGAGCCCGGCTTCGAATGTATGGAAGTAAAATATCCTAACATAGTACATACATTCGGCACTCGTTTCAATGAGTGGCGTGAAACCTTCAGAGGGCGTGATAAGCGCCTGATTATGCTCGGTTTCGAACTCCGATGGGTGAGCGAGTCACCGGACAGCCACCGCCCTTCCTTCCTCCATCGCCCTTTCGGAGCCGCCAAGACTTGCAGAACCATTCAAAAGTTGAGGTATAAAACTAATGTTGAACCATATAGGGTGACTAAAGCTTAAAATAACAACGAGAAGCTGGATCTTGATAATGTTGTACGTCTTGAACTGGTTCGTCGTGCTGGTCATCTAACACCGCTTTCTCCAGTCGACTCACGCCAAGGCTCACTAGAGCTCTTCTCGCAGCTGCTCCCCGTGCAATCTCTTGGGCGGGTGGCAGGAACATCGACGGCTACCTGGCCCACAGGCCCGAAGGTCTTTCTGCGACCGCTATCAGTTTCGTCGAGCCCACCTTTGTGGAAGAGCACTTGGTCCCCGAGACGCTCATTTTCAGGCCTGGTGAGCTCGGACAGCGAGTTATTCAACTATACTTCGGGAAGATGGGTGTAAGTCTCATGCAACCCTCTGTATATCTTCGGGTGCTGAATACCATCTTAGCTATAACGAATCCTTCGGCTCGAGGAGCGTCGAACCCCGTTTAACGTCGATGAACTCATGCGGCTGGCTGCCAAATCTGTTGGTCGTCGCGAGAGCGACATTATCGACTTTTCAAAGCGCGCCGAAGGCGATCATAACCGCGTCTTCCTCATCACCTTCAAGGATAGTTTTCAGATGATTGCCCGCATCCCATACCCTATAACGGGTCCCAAGTACTACACCATTGCGAGCGAAGTGGCCACGATGGAATACCTTCGCTTGTCTGGGCTACCCGTTCCACTGGTCTACGGGTATTCTCCGGCGAGGATAACAAGGCCTTCACACCCTACATCTTCATGGAGTACATCCTAGGGATTAGCGTGAAGGATGCTTGGTCGTTCTTGGCGGACGAAGATCTTGGCGATATAGCTCGTCAAACAGCGCAGCTCGAAGCAAAGATGATGGCCCTGTCGTTCCCGGCTGGTGGGAGCTTGTACTTGGCAAAAGACCTGAAGAAGGTTGGGCTAAAGGGCTTGCCCTTGCCGGGTGATGAACGCTTCTGCATTCATGTGGATACCAGAGTCCCTTTATGGTTCAAGAAACGATCACAGTCGCAAGCCTTTCGTGGACCATGTAAGAATCTTTCCTTCGTTTCTTCGATCTGGCCTAGCATGCTGAACATCGTAGATCGCAGCGTCGAAGAAGCTCTCGTTGCCGGAGCATGTAAAGAAATCGCCTTCCTTGAGCAGTTCAGCGCTCCAGCACAACCTATACGACGTGAACGATGGCCGTGCTACAATTTCCAACCACAACAGCCCTTGGATCACGTGCGGAACCTGGGCGATACCTCTCTATCACCTCGTCTCTCGTACCCAACGACCCTGATCAACAACGGTTTTGCCTCCGCCACCCAGAAACCAAGATAAGCAACCTCCTCATAAACGCTGATTGTGAAATCGTCGGTCTCGTTGACTGGGAGCACACCTCCTTCCCTTGTTCCTTGTCGCTCGGCATCCAGACGTTTCCTGGCACCCTGAGCAAGAGAACATCCAGCAAGAGAGTGACGATGATCAGTATCGCCATCGACTCATGCAGTATCACTACGTAAAAGCCACAGAAGAGTACAACAAGGTGCACCATAGAACGTTCACGGATCCTTTGCATTCACTTCGTGGGCGTCTCTTCGAATCGGCCAGTGCTCAATGGGAAGGCGAGACACTCGAGCTCCACTTATCCCTTCTCGAAGCTTGGACCGGTGGGACGAACTCAACAGCGCTGCAGGCGCAGCAACACCGACCTCTCCGTGCCCCTTTGAAGTTTCGGATGCAGAGCTCTTTTCCGCCATTGACCTCGCCGAAGAAGCCTGCGATGTTGAACGCACTTTCAAATCGGTCAATGCTAAGGCAGGCAAGTAGGTGAAGCTGGCTGGGTTCCAATACAGGATTACGAACGGGCAAAGGTGGTTTTGGATGAGGAAAGAAAAGGCAATGGGGGGATGAACGAATGGAGGAGCAGAAGCAGCAGATTGTAGGACGGTGGCCTTGGGATGATATCGACGAAGAGCAGCTTGCAAAATAGTTTTATAATCCAATGAGAAACCTCCACTTTCCACACTGGTCATCTCGTATGCTTCACGCTTGAAGGTTGCGGAACCACTCGCGAGGGGCATGCCCAGCCTGTGCAGTGACAGATTTATATGGACCCCAATGGGCTGGCCCGGCTGGGATAGTAGTACTGCTTTCATGATCAGGAAGGTACTTATTGCGACATGAAGCGAGAGATGGGGACTTACCCGATTCGAGAGATGCTATCCATACAGATAGTGGTGATTGAATCGTCTGATCCAGCCGGCGGCACGCAAATACACAATTTGACCGTCGCAAGAGCGACGAGCAGGGCACATCAAAAGCGAAAACACCCTCCACCAAGCAAAAATGAAGCCGAGACCCGTTTTTTCCCGTGGTGGACCTAGGGGGTGTCCAAAAGAAAATCCCTCCGAAACGATTCTTCTAGAGCTGTTCGACGATACAAACAGAGGCTGGTACTTTTTCAACTCCATGAGGGACAGCTTGAAGGGGATGGTATGAAATTCCATCCGTGAGACTACGGGCGATGCTAAAGAGCACGTCTCCACGATGATCTTTGTCCAGCGACTTTTGCAAACGGGTGTGTTGAACAAAGAATTGATGCCATGCACGCACGCGTTGGCTACAGTTCCCAGCATAGTATGCTTCAGGCTCTAAGGGTACACGTGTTACCGTCGCGTGTACATCAAACAACCCAAATGTTTTACCTTCTTGAGCAATACGTCTGGCGTGGCATATATACGATGGCGCTCTTCCCAATCAGCCCTCTGGCACCTCCTGCCGCAATATACCACTGATGAGCATTCGCACACTTCCGAATGTGTCGCTCGCCCTCTGGAACCGAGCACGGTCGCGGTAATGCTGCGATACGATAGATTACGTCAGCCAGTGAGGCGGCAACATCAAACCCTAAAGACCCTGGAAAGGATGCACTCACCGTTTGGCTATCGCAAATGGTACTTTGCCACGAGCTCTTAAAGTTTGCAAAGAGATTGGCCCAGCTATCCAAAAGGCCTCCAAGCTCCGATGCCCAGTGATCATGCGTAGAATCAGGCCGGGCGTCCTTGACCTTCCCTATCTCTAGAACAAATGCTCCGTGAAGTATTTCCCAGCTTTCACCAGATATGGTTTCAAAGGCGCGCTGTGCTGCGCGAATCAATCCAGGATGGCAAAGGGAGTGGAGAGTCGCAAAGAGGACCACTCGAGTAGCAATGACATCAGACTTCTGGTGGGCTTCTTTGAACGAAGGGGGAGATCGTTTCCCAGATATGAGCGGCGTTTAAGGCAGCTTCAATGATACCATTGTTAAGGATTGAACGATAGCGTTCTTTGAGATGTGACGCTGGCTCGGGAAATTGTTTGGACAGAGGAAACAGCTAATCATCCATAAGAGTTTGACAGTGATGGCATGGGAGGGGCTGGCCTTGATAATAAGTTGCTTCTATCCGGAAAGCTCTGTTGCTAACCGAGACAAGAGTGCGTGTGACGAGTTCAATATACCCTGCCTTGTAGAAGGCCTGGTACAACATCTTCTGGGTCTTTGATGGTCGAGACTGGGAGAGCCCTTCCTTGCAGTGTTTGTGGCGCTCTGTTCGTCGCCAAACAGTAACAGTATGATTTTGCAAAGGTAGAAGAGAACCTGGTATCCAAACGCAGTGGAGCACTGTTGACCTTCGTTCCGAGTGTAGAGTTGTCGAATGCGCGACAGAACAGTCTCCGCCAAACGAACGTGGCGATCGGTCTGCAGCTTCCCGTCCGATTGCAGTTGGTGGTAGAGCTTATCCATGATCCGCGAGCGAATGTCACCGCGTCGGAGAGCTTCTCGCATTGTTGCAGGGATGGTACACATGAGGATAGTGTCGTTCTCGTGGCCATCGATCACGTTGAGAAAGTAGTCGCATGGCGGGTACTCATCCCAAATCGTTGCTTTCGGAGGATTGATATCACCGTATTGAACCAGCCACACCTTAACAACAAGATCCTGAATTCCCGGTTTTTCCCAGGTAGCGTCATAAAGTGCTGTGGAAAGGCCTCGAATAGCGACAAGAAACCTGCAGAAGAGCTCGAGATAGAAGCTTCTGCATGTTCCAGATAGACGAGGGTGACTGAGGAATGACGGCTCGTGAGAGAATCTGAACCAGGTGGTAATTCCGTTGAGTTGTTGAGTCACCCTGTTTATGACAGTGTCCTTGAGTTGCTTGACTCGAGGGAGATGGGAGGAGTGCACGTCTTGAAGGAGATTTTGCAAACCGATGAGCGAATGGAGGCCACGTTCTGCATGGTCTAGAGCCGCGATGTCCCCATGGACGATTGCGTGGACACTTGGAACGAGGGAAGGATTGAGGAACGAAAAGTAGATCTCCAGCGCGTGTCAGGGAAGCAATGCGAACCGGTCTCAGTATCTAACACCAGAGGCAACGATTCACCGCTGAAATATTGCCCGATCGCGCAGATGCGACGACCTGATCAATCAAGGGCATGTCAAGAACGGGTGAACCATCAGAGTGACAGGTAATTCACCTTGTAAATTGCGGAGGGATTGGATGAAGCGAGAAGGTCTGAAAGATCTTCATTCGTTGAATTTGGCATCTGGATGGAACTCAAGATCTTGCAATGCCTTCAGCAAGCTGGGTTGACGTAACCTGGAGGCTGCAGATTCGATGATGGCAGAATGTGACAAAGAAAAATCGATAGCCATGGAACTGATCATGAGAGCACTCGTATTTGACAGTGTTAGTCGCCAAAGGTTCAATGGCATGGTAGGATTTTTTATGAATTGGCCGGCAGGGCTGCTGCAGCAGAACAGGGTACTCGACTGCTTATTCCACCGACCATTTGGTCTCGAATTTGACAATGTTGATTACCAAAGGTTTAATGATACAGTGGTAGGAATTTTTATGAATCGGCCGACGCGGTGGCAACGCCGCTGAAGCAGAACAGCATACTCGACTGCTCCCCACCTGTCATATGGTGTTGTCACTATAGTTTCTGTACATTGCGGTCCTCTGGTGAACCCGCGAGTTGCACTCAGTTGCATACCGATGTACCAGTTGCACATGCTGTGCTTTCGAGATAGTATGATCCTAGTATACTACACAAGAACAGTATTCATAAAGCTTCGACAGAACTATGGTGGTTCTGAGTTACGGGCTAATGCTGAAACTGAGAAGAGCGCTTACCCTATGCGAACAAGGCTATCCATGCAGATAGCTGTGAAGCCGTCATCTGATTCATCCATCGGCTCACAAATACACATTTGAGTGTCATGAGGACGACAATGTCGGGCATTTGAAACGTGAAGACACCCTCTACGAGTCGAAAATGAATCCGGTATCCGTCTGCATGGTCGATGGTTGGTGGGGGTGTCCATAACAGAAAATCCTGCCTGAAAGATTGATCTAGTGCCCTGCAAGACGAGAGCGCTAACGGATGATATTTGTCCGTTGCGAGGAAGTTGACCTTGAAGGGAAAGCGGTGGAGTTCCACCCGGGCGATCTTGGCCGAATTTGATGATTTCAAGATGGCCCCTGCAGGAGCCGTGAACGAGGATGTCCTCAATGAAATGCTGATGCCATGCCCGAGTGGGGGGCTACAGGTGATGGAATCGATGCCAAACCCTGTCAATATTAGTGAGATGCCATGCATATCCTAGAGACAACGGCCTATTACCTTGGCGAAGCTCGAGCCTGTTGAAGCATTGATTGCGGTGGCGATGTTGCCAGTCAGACTTCTGGCACCCCGTGCTACAGTAGACGACAGCGGAGCATCCAGCGCAGGTACGAACCAGACGCTTAGAAAGTGAGAGCGAACCGTGCTCGAGGTAATAGGTATGCTACAAAAGGATGGCAACGTTGAGAGTAGCAAATCGAAGATGGGGAAATATGGGACCCACGTTTTGGCTGTCGCAGCGCATTCTTGGCCACGAAGTCCTAAAGCTCGAAAAGAGGCGCTTCCACTGAGACACTAGAGACCTGAACTGCGGCCCCCAGTGGTCAAAGGGCGAATCAGGGATGTACCTCTTCACCGGTCCAATCTCGCCTAGGCAGCTTCGATGGAGCGTCCCAGCGCTCCGTCGAAAAGAATCAAAGGCGCGTTCTGTTACGCACACCAATCCAGGGTGACAGACGGCATGCAATGCTGCAAAAAGCAAGGCTCGAACAACAGTCATATTCACTTGATATTCGGCGTGCGATTCACGGAACGAGGCAGGAGCTTGTTCCCAGACGAAAGCTGCGTTAGCGACAGCCTCCAAGACCCCGTTCTGAAGCATCGCCCGATATCGTCCTCGGAGGGTGACAAGTCGGTCGGGGCGTAACTTAGGCAACAGGAAAGCACTAACAATCCAGATCCCGAGAAGGGAGGTTGGAGACGACGGGTTGTTTGGGCAAAAGGTTTTTCATCCTCGAGTGACCGATTGCTGATGGAAGCCAGAGTGCGTGTGATGAGTTCAATATACCCTGCCTTATAAAGGGAACTGTAGAGAGTTTTCTGTGTTTTCGACAACAAAACGTCGTCACTTTCATTCCCGCCAATCAAGGCCAGTATGACGTTGCAAAGGGATGAAAGGCATTTGATCGCATAGAGGGTGGAACACCGTCGTCCCTCGCTCCGGGCTTGGACTTGTCGAATGCGGGATAGAACGGTATTTGCGAGACGAACATGACTATCGGTCAGCAGCTGCCCGTCGAATCCCAGCTGATGATACAGTTTTTCCATCACCTGAGGGCCTTTCTCGTGTCCAAGAGCGCTTTCCATTAAAGCAGGGGTCGAATGAAGGAAGGAAGCGCTGCTGTTAGGGCCATTGATTCCATTGAGAAAGTAGTCGTCGGCTTTGCACTCGCCAAGCTCCGCCAATTGTGATGGATTAATGTCGCCATTTCGAGTCAGCCAGACGTGGACTACGAGGTCCTGGATTTTCGAGGTCCCCCAGACGGCATCTTTAAGAGAGGGGGAGAGGCTCCCAGCAGCTACCATGAACGAGCAGAAAAGTTCGAAGTAGACCACCCGACCTGCTCCAGAAGCTACTCGTGGATGGGCAAAAGACGATGGAGTGAGGGCAAACCTGAACCAGTCCGCAATGCCCTCGATTCTTTGAGCCACAATTGTCCACCGCCTTGTTGATGAACTGCTTGACCATGGACGCTGAGATGAAGTGTACATGCGTTGAAGCATGTTTTGGAGACCCATAAGAGAATGAAGACCGCGTTCGGCATGGTCGAGAGCCGTGGAGTCCCCGCTGAGGATGGCGCTTGCATATGGAATGAGGGAGGGATTGAGGAAAGATAGGTAGATATCCAAGGCCTCGGGAAGGCAGCGCGAGCCGACCTCCGTCTCAATCATGAAGGACAAGTATCCCACTGATGATACGTCTCCCAATTTTGCGGCCGCAATGCCCTATCGAGTCAATGCCACGTCAGGATAGTAGTTTCGTTTGGATTGAGTGGACACGCAACGAAATATATATCAGAAGGATCAAGCAAAGAAAACATGTCCAAAGTGTCTTTTGCTTCGTTTCCCAGTGCTGGAGGTGTCATTGAGGTCAGATATTCCAGGGTACAAAGACGAAAGAGATAAAGTTCATCACGGGCCTTGCCACATTGTCATGTTTACATATTGTATGTTTTGTTCGGCACCCCTGAACGGATGATCCCATTGATTGGATGACAAAGTGGCGGTTATCGCAGTGGGCAAGCCAGATCTTTGTTGGTGAGTGTAGGTCGACTCGTCCTACCTAAGTGATGCATCATCGTGAGCTAAAACCTGTCCACAGATCTACGCCGAACCTAGATTAGTTGTCCTCAAGTCTCTCAATGAGCTTAGAGGAGGTGAGGGGTAGCCCTTCTAAGCACCTGCTATTACGTGGGCAACCCCCGCCCATTGTTTTGCCGAGTGATTGCGAGGACTGGTAAGGAAAGGGCGAAGTCCGTTTCAAATTCGAAAGCATCAAACCTGTTTGTTGCTGTGAGCTTCCAAAGATACACGGCCCATTCGCATCTAGCCGATTGGTTGGACCTCTTATGCTTGACCTCAACCTCCCAGAGTGAAAACCACTTGCGAGATGTCCTTTTTCTTTCATGGTTAATCTTGTATCTTGAACACAAGCTCTCTGGGCTCCCTCCGCTTCGCCTTCGCCTGATCTTTGAATTCAATATCTCCCCATTCCGCTCCCAACTAGGAGGACACGAGACAATATTTCTGGGCTCTCTTTATACCGTTCCATGTGCCTTTCATGGAGCATCGAGGCGCTCGCAATACACTGGTCTCGAATATCCACTTTCTTTGGCTCACTTCTCACTGCCTATTGCCATCATTCAATTCTAAAGGTTTTGCCGCGAAAAGATACAATTAGCTTCATCCTTGGTCTAATTCATCTGCTAGCTCCCTCAAGATACAATTCAAGCCTTTTTAATTGTATACGACCCTGGGCTCTGGGCGATTCATGGACGCCTGTGCCTTAATGGTAGGAATCTATGTCCCGTGTCATGACTCACCAATGTCGTTGCTACTCGGCACGAGGTTCACCTATGTGGATATCACATCGATTCACCAACGCATCTTCGCCACCCCATTTCAAACCCACCCCAGCACTTGAGATTGAATGAACACAGCAAACTCTGATTGGTAGCGACAGGTAAGTAAGGACTATCCGGATTGCCTGCGGAATCATCTGATGTTCCCTGACGGCATGCGCTTAATCCTATATAAGAACATTGCGAAATCCGCCTTGAGCCCAGCAGGGAGCCCTGGTGTATTGAATGGCAGATGCCACCCTCGTCTGGATTGGCATCGCCATTGCCATCTGCGTCGTCGTGGTTGGCGGCGTTTTACTTTGGCCCCATGTATGTCGTCAACGTGAGTCCAGATCGATCGCTCATTCTCGCCTTGGAAGCAATCCAGCGTTTGAATACTGATACTATTGCTCTTGCAACAGTTCGCCAATATCGCCTTCGGACGTTATCCTCCACCCCGACTGGGCTAGCGACCAATGATTCAAACGAGCTTCGTAATCTTCCGCGTCAGGAGCCCATCGCCGAGGACGGTCTACCGTCGTACGGATATTACATGACTGGTCGACGAATACAAGACCCGGCACGACCCGCCCCAGCACTACTGGTCGAAAGCTATGATTCTGCTGCATTGCAAGGACGCCTTGCTTTTGCTGATCGACTACACCATCTTCTACCATCGACCAAGGCTAAGAAGTGTGACAGGCGGCACCCCAACCAGCGGGCTATAGAGAGCGGGGGACCAGGGACTATTAGAGAGCATGTTGAAGAAGCAACTGGAAGCTCCCTTCCTCCGCCGTACATGCCGGGCATTGGAGAGGTTGAACAGGCAGGGCGTTGAAACGCCTACTAGGTATGCGGGGGCAGGGGGGAGCACACGAAGCTACTGCCAATGTAGTTGATGAGAGTTTAAGCCCTCCGGTCAGAGCATACCTTGGTGATGAACCTGTACGATGATGTAGGGACAATTGGGCAAAGGACTTCATAAACAGATCCGTTCGTGTCAATACCCCTATTGGGACCTTTTGGCCATCTGCAGTCTACTTATACGTTTCCAGACCATTGCAGGACCGATATGGTGTTAAAGGCACCTCACACATACATGTCTTTGCTAGTATATCGGTTAGTACACGCGCCTGTCATGTCCCACGACCGCGCGAAAGCTGGGTTCGACTCCCAGGCAGAGAGAATACCTTTTTCTTAACCATTTTCTGTCGATTTACAAATACTCTACGATTTGAGTCCAATGGATCTCTCCAATCCTTCTTGACGCAACCCCTCGAGACTCACAGCAGCCAATATGCGAACAGAGAGGTGCTCACACACGATATCATGTAATGCGAGCTTCGATACAGCTCGAAGAGGCCAGCGAAGGCCAGCGAACGCTACGAACCTTGTTCTCCTTTGATTTATCAGAGATTCATCCGGGAGAAGACCTCGTGGGGCTTGGTCTATGATCTTCGAAACCATGACTCTAATTATGCCCGAGGTGATGTGGTACTTTGAAAAGACGGCAGATCCAGTCGTATGTGTAATAAGCGTTAGCTACATGGTCGATTCGTAGATAATGAAGGAGTACTTCCTTCGCAGCGCGCGCTCGACATTCAAACTGAGGACATAATCTTCGTTTGCCCCTTGACCCACCCGTATCCTCCTATTCTAAGTTTACCCAGTCGTCACTCTGGCAACCGCCCATACATAAAGCCCTGAGAACGCATTCTAAAAGAAGCTCCCTTGCAACAGCTCCCAACATTGTATCCCATCGTTTATCCTAACGATCCTTTCTAAGGAGTCTTCGATGGTCTTCTAGCTTCCCTCTCAATATGATGAGGCGGATGATGACGATGATGAGCAGGCTTGCGCAGGTGCCTTCGGTGGCTGATGGTGACCTGGGAGTCTCCAGTGGATCATCATGAGACTCGTCTCCCCACTCAAAGAGACAGCGATCGTTCCCGGGTTTCGCGTTCTGAGCGCTGGGCGCTCAGTCGGCCTCCAGGGACCATCGTTACAGCCTCTTCTTTGGGGCTCTGGTTCTAAATTGCCTCTTCTTCTCTTACCTTCAGGTCGTCCTCGACTTTCTGGGAGATTTGGAACCCCTTACTGCCTCTGAACGCACCGGCCGCGGGGCGAGCACGTTTGTGGTTTCTAATTAGACGCCTAACGAAGAAACACGAGGCTCGTGGAACCGCTGCACACCACAGCCTTCGTTTTTACTCTTTCTCTTTCCACTCGTCCACTCGTCAACACACGCTTTGCACGCCCCTAACCCACCGAGCGGGAATTTAAGCCAGTAGAAACAATGGAACCAGGAGAACAAGCAGCTCTCGGCCTAAGCATCGCAGGACCTTGCGTTATTGCTGCTATCCTATGTGTAACGCTCATACGGTGGTTTATGGCACTGAGACGGAATTCAGGTACGTTTTTCAATGAATGCTTAACTTACTCTTTTTTGTTCGACTTCTGGTCCGACTCAATCTTGTAAATTTCGCCTTCCATTCGTCAGAAGCCCAATCTTTTCTTTTGCATATCGATTATGCTCCCGGATTTCAACTTCTGCGTTCCCTTGAGCACTTCCAGCCGCTTTTTGGATCTTTTCACGCTTGTTCTTCACTCCTAATTGACCAATCACATATAGTCATCCAGCAACGTCCTCCAACCCTTCGACTGCCAGAAGCGTCAGCGCCCAACGAGACCCGTCGAGATTCCCGCGCCTCCAGCTTCTTCGACTCTAAAGCCCCCATTGACATTGACGAGGATCCCGATCCTCATAGTCGATTTGGAGGTCCCCCAAGAGCACTTGCATCCAAAGGAATCAAGACAGGGGGGAAGAAAGCTATCCCAACAGTCGACATCGATATTGAATTGGCCACAGTGGCAGATAACAGCAATAACAACCCCTACATGGGCCACTACAACTTGAAGCGCCCACGACCGACGACGACGACAACGCACTTGGACTTTTCGAAGAGACTAGACGTCGACATTGGAAAGTCGAGTTTGTCGTTACCTACGCTCGAGTACTCTCCGAGAGGGGGATGAGATTAGAAGAGAGGTAGAATGAGTGTGAATGGGTATTCTGGTGCCGGGGGATACAGATGCGTGTTACATATGGCAATGTAATATGGGCGAATAAGAAACCGAGGACGCCTGCAGGCTGCGCTGTCCAACTGAGAACACAAGCAATAGACACTGTAAAGGACAAGGTATATGGCTGCATCCTCGCAATGGGTCCGGTCGCCCAAAACAGCACATAAAAACATATATCGGCTTTACGGGGATCGAATCCAGGAGCAGTGACGCCAGACAAGACCCTTGGATTAAGCGCTGCTGAAACTTGGCACGGGCAGCTAGTCCAGTGGGCCTGTTAGCATCGCTTGGCGCTTCCCTGGTTGGATCGTCAGTCACTTCAAAGTGATGACAAATGGTAAACCATGAGCATCCTACGGGCGCATTGACGATGTTCACAGCGCTGCGAACTCAACCATGTTCTTGCTCAGTCCTTCTGTCTCGTGAATTACCAAATCCTGATCGTCGACGGCGGGTCAAGGCCCCTCTAGTAACGGCTCTTTTCATTTTTCCAGTTGTTTGTTGACCCTGCTAGCGTTCGCAACTTGAACAAGGGCAAGCTTCGACGCTAGTGTGTTCCACTGCTCTCTTACTTACCTTTGGACTGAGCACATACAAAAGTAAGGTGTTGACATCAGCGGCCCTCCGCAGAGTGCGTATTGACATATAAACTCCCGGATTCATCCATTCTTCAATACAAATTCATGTGAAACACGGACTCCTGAGGGAAAAATAACCCACATTTGACTCGGGTGGCACTTGCGAGGCTAGATGACGGCGAGCTGGAGAGGCCTTCTTTCGAGCGGCCTAGGTTGCACTTTCCACAGAAAGATACATCGGGATGGCTATTCGGTTAGATCCATTTTGCTACAACTTGCAACAGTAACGATCCATCATGAACAGCAGGTCTTTGCAGGCCGACATGACATTATTTCTGAATCTATTGAATGTCGGCTGCAGTATAGGACATGAGAAACTCACCGATGGTCAAGCGAATTCGGTCAACTGAATATCTTGACTGTCCGCGACGCCCTTTCCAACTGATTTAGCACCATCTCTAAAATTTGACGCCGGTCGAGGTGACACCAGTGGTTTTCACGGTATGTTCAGCCCGTTACTGCTTCTTTTTATCTAGAAGAGGACGGGCTGTGACGTTTCGTCTGGTCATGCGGGAGCACCAGCCCCACGAGCGTCCCGACTCCCCTACATCCTGGTTCTGGAAAATGTTTCGCGCATCAAGTCCTGCTATCTTTGCACTGATCGAAGGGAAACGCTTCTCCCGCACCCCTTGGTCAAGAGATTGAATTGACGGTATGTGAAAATTTGAATGCCGGATTTATGCCGCTCCAGAGAGGAACGAGAAGCATACTACGGTGTGATCGTTGATAAAGCCGGCTTTTCCTACGTCTCCAGTCTGGCGACTGGATGTCTAGGGATCAAGTTGTTCAACACAATTTCAGACACGACAGACTCGCATTGATGGTACCCGCTCCCGAGTCGTGTCGGAAAATCTGTGGGCCATGATAATCAGACCTCGATTATCATGGTGAAAGACTCAATGATAATCAAAGGATCATCTGCCCCGTCCATGATTATGACCTTTTTGAGGGAATTATCATTGACGGCTTTCATGATAATGTGATGATCATGGTAAAATCAGTTATGGAGTTTCTTTCGTGATGAAAATGACATCTTATATTATCATGTCCCACAGGTTTTCGGACACGGGTGCACAATGTCGAGTCACCCCCAAGAACGACCAAGTCTTTCAAGCCGTTGACTGCTGTGCTCCCTAGAGGGGCAAGTGCTTTGATCTCCGCGAATGGGCCTTGGACAATGGTCTCGACTTTGATTGGATCCATGTAGTTTCTTCTATTTAAAGAGGTCAACCCGTAGTCTTCTATATGTGTGATGAACCGTTTTAAACGTGCGACGAAGCCTATGTTTAGCGCCGGCGCATGTTTCCATCTGAAGGAATGTTTACACCAAGCTTGGCTATCCCTAGGTGCGCGTATGCTTCCGGGCTCTGTGACGAGGATAGTGGCAGAAACTTCGTGAAAGAGCTTGCGCTTTGCGCACCAGGGCTCCGAAGTAGTATTCTTGGATCGAGAACGATGGACGGCCTCGCAGTTGAACAGCTGATCGAATTTAGCTTCATCATTCTGTTGTTCCGGGAGGTGGACCACGATACCCTCGACGGGGCAATATGAGGGTGCATTGGGCCATGGCCTCTGTTGGTGGCTCTTTGGTCTCACCGGAGGTGTAAAAGGTATAAAGACTCGAGGAGGTGAGCTCAACTTTCTCATCCAACTCATCTTCTCTCATACTCAACAGAAACCAATCTTCGAAATCGTTCACCTTTATTCTTCCACCTCTTCAAATAATTGAACATGCAGCTCTCCTCCATCGCCATCATGATCTTTGTCACTGCAGTCTTCGCGGCGCCAACCGAGTCGCTCTTTGGCTCCGGTCTCCGTATGCGCGGTGAGGTCGACCAGGGCGATGGCTTCTACCTCGCTGTCTTCCACAACGGGACAGATGTCGCAGACGTCCAATTCACTGCTCTGACTGACCTCGCATCCACCGAAGCGGTCACCACCACTCCTGCCACCATCAACACCAGCTTGCTCAAACGCGGGACTACCTGCTCCGGCCGTCGCTCAATCAACCTCAACGATCTCAATAACGCCAACGTGCAGCTGGCCAACAACGCCAACGCGCAGGGCTCGTACGGTAAAGGTGCCAATGGTTGGGTAGGTCTCGGCTCTTCTTCCTGAAGCCATTGAAAACCAACATGTAGAAACTAGGTTCATCTGGGAGGCGAGACCTCGTTCTTCTGCAACTATCAGGCCAACTACCTGACTTATGGGCTGATCATCGACATGCACACCGTTGTTAGCCACTACTGCGGTCAGGATGGCTACGGTTATGATCGCAGGACCAATGGTGGTGGTGCCAATGACCTTGCTGTTGGCCGTACCTTCCGCGGTGACGGCTTTTGTTAAATAGCCTCACTGAATGCCCCCGGAGGAATGAATTGCAGCAGCGTGTGCAACAAAGGTTGACGGGGAGTAGAACTCCTGTAACGTCTCTCACACGGACTCTTATCTTATTTGATGCCTGCCCTTGCTTTGTTCATTTCACATGACGTCGAGTTTAGATTCTACAGTATATAAGCGAAAACCCGTCGATACAGATTCCCTAGTCAATCCTATCGATTTGCACCGGTGAAACCAGATCCATCGCACTAAAACACCAGGCCGGCACTCACCGAGTAGTGAAGGCCAAAAGAAAGTAATTCAATGATGGGCGCGCGAAGGTAATTACCGATATACAAACAGGGATTTGACCTGGTTGAGTCGCAGCACCGTTCAGGCAGTTATCAGGCAACGAAACGCATGCGCATCCAATAGAACGCTCCAACAAAAGCGCAAGGCGTCTAGAGTTATTCCACCCGTAATATATATGCCTGAAGAGCGAGAACTCAAGGATGGCTAGGAGGACCACAGGTGTCAACCACTGGGTACTGGGCTACCCCCCCGCCTGAGAGTCGAACCCAGGCGTAGCAGCAAATGTTGATTGCACGCACACAGAGCAGTATGCCGAAGCGGCGTGCTTTGTTTTCTTTGCCGTTGTTAGAAATGCGGAAAGTAACGCCTACAAATAGCAGCCCTCCCTGTTTTACTCTCCTAAACATCATCCTGATGAGGCGTGGCTCGGAGCATGAGCAGATATAAACCGGGAAAATCGTTGGTTCATTGCAGGGACAATTTACAAGCACCTTGGATTAAGCGCTGGTGGGATTATTAGAGCCTAGTGAGATTCGGATTACATGGCCGCTTCACACCCCCTCGGATGGTCCCTGGGAGGGTCAGACCTGTGCCTGTCCCCTCGGCAAGCTTTGAAGTTGTCTGCTGAACCTCGCTGCATCGGAACAGTGAAATCGAGATGGGCTTGACCGGGAGTCGAACCCAAGCCAGACACGCTTGATGTGCCTTGGGATAAGCGCTGGTGGAGTTGAAATTTAAAGTCCAAGGGATGGTACCTTTACGGCTAAATGGTCAGGCTGGTGTTAGTTGGCCAACTGATATCCTCTCCAGTTCAGCGTCGTCTTCAGGCTCGTGAACCAGCACGCTCTGTCTCACTCGATCGGTTTCTCAGAAAGAGGGCCTTTGTTTGTTCGGACCAAACAGTAGTGCGCAGCCGCTCTCGCAAGCATCGAGCCTCGTGTTTGGTCCGAACAAACAAAGAGTGATGAAGAGGGAGAAGGTGCGGGCGAGAGCGTGCTGGTTATAGGAGCCTGCGTCGTCTTCTGCTTGTTCCTTACGACGCTACGTTCTCAAGTGACGACCAAACTCACCGCGCGGCACACGTTGAGCTTGATGGGCCAACTTGCTTATAGTAGAGTTCCAAAAATGATGAGGGGATTCCATCGATGTTAGAGGCTCTCTGTCTGGGAATTGAACCCAGCTTTCGCGCGGAAAGTGCATTTATTGAGGCGGCTGCAATGACAGGCGCGTGTACTAACCGATATACGAACAGAGACATGTGAGTGGAACCCCTTTGCTCGCTATCAGCATGACGCAACGGATAAGATAAGATCTCCATTTCTGATGAGCCTCCTGGAACACGCTTCTCACCGCTCTTCCACCTGCCATCCCAACAACCCTCACAGCAGATAATCTCCTTCATCTGCAGCGAGTGAATGTGACCGTCACCAACACAACACTCAGCGTCGCCAAGCCTGGCGCACCTACCCCGCACACAAACGGAATATCCAAAACGCTAATCAATTATCGATTATCAATTATCAATTATCCCTCTTTTCCCACCATTCAATTTCTCACCACTTCGGTCAATTGGCGCGTTGTTACTTTTTACTACTATCGTCGTTCCTTGCTGTTGGAACGTGCACCGTTCTTCCCCTTCTGCGCGGATGTAGAGGAGTGTCGGTCTAGGCAATGATGATCTTTGCAAACGGGTCAGAGCGCGGAGAGAGATTCTTGTCCTATAGGTCTATTTCTGGATTTCCAGGTAAGCTGGTTCGTGTGCATGATACGTTGGTGGGTTCTCATAGTTTTCTTGCAGGTTCCTTTGGACAATACGTCCATGAAGGCATAGCGCTCGTTGTACAGAACGCAGCGCAACACCCAACTATCATCATCGACCTAAACAGCCTACCCTCCCACACCAACCCACCTAAGCTGGATGATGCCCTCGACGCTCCAACCCACCGAAACCACCTCCACGCATTCGTCGCACATTCTCAATCTCGTGGCAGCTCCTTATCTCGCTTTGGCTGACCCATCCTGCGCTGGCTCGGGCTCTCCGCCATCCTCATCGCAGGCCTCTGGTTCCTCCCCCCTCTCATCGTTGATACTGGGTCCCTTGATCAGACATGGGGGAAGGTGAAGCAGCAGGTGCCATGGGTGAATAATCAGCCTTTTCCTCCGCCTCCACCTGCTATCAACCGGGATGGGGATCCTACGATACCGAACGGGGCGGATGGGAATGAGGAAGAGGAGGAGGAGCCGGTGGATCCTGTAGGGAGAAAGAGAAGTGGGCAAGGAGGAAACAGAAGGTCAAGAATGCGTTTGCGAGGGCGTATGTTGGATATAGGAACCATGCGTACCCAAGGGACGAGTTGTAAGTTTGTAACATCTTGTGGGGTCCCGCGACTAATGCGGGATTGTTCAATAGGATCAACAGATAGTCGCTGACTGCTGTCGAGGCTCTCTCACCGCTACGTTTGATGGATATGAAGGCAGATGTTTGGAGGACGGTGCGGGTGCTGGAGAGGAAGATGTTGCCAACCTGGTGAGTGCTCATTTAGGCGGGATGTTTGCTGTGTAGCTTCGTTCCTCCATTCTCCGTCTGGGGCTTCCTCCAACTCCTGTTTCAACCTCTCCTGCATACATGCTAATCCGCCTTCGTCCTTCCTCCAGACAGGCGACTACATCCCCTTTTTCGAAACCACCGTCCGATACCTAGGCGGCTATATCTCGGCCTACGCCTTTTCAGGTGAGAAGCTGCTTCTTGACTTTGGTAGATGATGTCGGTATGTCCATGCTCTCTTTCTACTTGTCTATCCATCTGTCTATCCACCTCTGTCAACCTCTCTCGCTATCTTTATGTCCATCCACCTTATCTCTATGTCTTCTGGACAAGTAACTGACTGTATGGCTTAGGAATGCAACTCCCACGAGCATTCAACACGATGAGTGATCTACCAGCAGGGAACGTCACGGCCTGGCGTCGACGGTCGAAGGCGAGGGAATGCGTGGGATGATACCCGCAGACGATCGAGGTCGCAGTCATGGCGGAGGAGGCGAGAGAAACATTTGGCGCTGGCCAAGAGCGAAAGGCAGTGCAATAGGGGGATGGGCGCTAATAGTGATCGAACCATGAGACCGGACCCAGATCCTGACAGCGATAGCTGGCGCTGGTTGGGTGACAATCACCAAGCTTCATCAACCGCACCCTACTGAAAGGGTTGAGGATTGGAGAAGCCAAGCATGGTTGGATGCTCATCGGCGATTGCCATGGTGGGGAGAGGGGGAGCTGGTAGGGTAAGGAAGTCACACATCGTTGGGGACTCCTTGTGGATTTTTGTCGAAGTAGCAGTCATGTAGGTGGGACGGCGTGATGCAATGCCCATCGACGAAAGAAGGACAGAGGAGGGAGAAAGCGGAAAGCGGAACGAAGCAGGGTACGTTGGGAGACGTGAAGAAGGCGACCATGCGACCGTAGAGGGTAGGGACGTGCCATGGGGTGTGCATGGTACAATATAGAGTTACACAGATCTGGAGCGGATCCATGAAGGGCAGGACGGTGTAGTACAGATGGTAGTAGTAATGGTCACTTGATGCCTCGATGACTCCTTTCACGCCGCAATACTATATGAATGTGTATGCAGTACATGGCGTCTGTCAGATACCTGCACAGCTCTGGACGTCAAACACACCATCTTGCGTACTTCGGGCGTTCATTTCATACCAATCGACGTGTATATCGTGTGTTAGCAATGTGCGGGTAGTACAACCCCTGAGCCGATTCACAGCGCCCAAGGTTTGATCATGCGACTAAGCGATAATCGATAATGGTGCATGAAGGCCGTGTAAATGGGGTGCTAGATGCCATTGAGTTTAGATATGGGCACGGGGTGTGCTACCTATGAGCTGTAGGCTGTGTTCGAATAGTCGCATGCTGCACACACGTGTGACCTGTGCCGATCCCAAACAGGCGCCCATCCTCGCGACCCGTTGCTTCCTGCCATATAAGACAGTATCTACGGCACTCACTCGTTTCCCCTTTTCTCAACGCATTTTTTTCCCTTGCACAAATCAAGACCTCCATCGAAAGCACCATGAGCCAAGAGAAGTACGATGCCATCGTCTGTTAGCATGGAGAGACTGAAGCGTTAAGCAGTAGCTTACTGGTACCTCGTCTCGCAGTGGCGATGGGTAAGTGATAAGTCAGTTCAAATGAATGGGCGACATCTCATAGATTTCGGGCCATCTAGCGACCCTTTATCTGACAGGTATGTAAAGCTATCGTAGGGATGGTTATCCCAGCTTCAACTGATATGATTTGACTAGACGTCATCCTCGAGCGCACCGACACAGCCAATGACGATAGAACGCCATTGAGCTTGACAGAGCTCTGGGTATTCGATATACCAGACTCAGAGGAAGGAGATTGCTATACCCTCACAAAGGCGCTTCGGGACAGTGGCACATGGCAGACTTCATTCGGCTGTGAGTTTCACCATCTTGCTGCTGACTAGACATCAGGACTAAGATAGGGCTGAAGACCTGCCGGAGTGGCTGGAATTGACTGTGTTGTAAGGAGTGAAGAGGGCGAAGATGTTTGCTTTTGTGCATCTAGATCGCACCGACTCGGGGATGCAACCAGCACGTATGCACTCGGAGCATGGTAAGACCAAATCATATGCACAAAAGTGAATTATATCAAATATTGGATATACTTAGGGCACAGCCTGGGCATGGAAATGTACAGGGAAAGTGTATGTTTGATTATATCATGGAGGACAGTGGAAATACTGTTGGATACTATTCTGCCGACTGAAGGTGAGTGCGTCTCTTGAACTAATAGAGACAGAGGTTTATGAATCATATTCACGTAGATATCGCTGCTTTGAATAGCACTGGAGTGGATTTAGTGAGGCAATTTGAAAGGACAGGAGACCTTGTGACTATCACTGAGGCTATAGCAGTGCTTTATAGCGCGGTGCAGCTCACCCCTGAGAGTCATGCCGACCTGCCAGGTCGCCTCACCAACCTCGGAATCTCATTTCGGCGTCGCTTCAAGCACACTGGTGATGTTTCTGACATGGCTGAAGCCATCTCAGTTCAACACAAAGCAGTGCAGCTCACTTCTGAGGGTCATGCTGACCTCCCAGCTTGCCTCAACAACCTTGGGACCTCATTCACCCGTCGCTTTGAGCACACTGGAGACCTTTCAGACATGGCTGAAGCCATCTCAGTCCAGCACAGAGCGGTGCAGCTCACTCCCGAGGGTCATGCCAACCTGCCAGGTTTCCTCAACAACCTCGGAAACTTGTTCCGGCATCAGTTCGAGCGCACTGGGGATCTTTCCGATATTGCTGAAGCCCTCTTAGCCCAGCACAGAGCAGTACAGCTCACTCCCGAGGGCCATGCCAACCTACCAGCATGCCTCACCAGCCTTGGAAACTCGTTTCAGTGTCGCTTTGAGCGCACTGGGGATCTTTCTGATATCACTGAAGCCATCTCAGCCCAACACAGAGTGGTGCAGCTCACTCCTGAGGGTCATGCCAACCTGCCAGCTTGGCTCAACAACCTTGGAAACTCCTTCCTGCGCCGCTTTGAGCACACTGGGGATCTTTCTGACATTGCAGAAGCCATCTCAGCCCACCAAAAAGCGGTGCAGCTCACCCCTGAGGGCCATGCCAACCTGCCAGGTCGCCTCAGCAACCTCGGAAACTCATTCCTGTGTCGCTTTGAGCGCACTGGAGATCTTTCTGACATTGCTGAAGCCGTCTCAGCCAAGCAGAGAGCAGTGCAGTCCACTCCTGAGGGTCATGCCAACCTGCCAACTTTGCTCACTAACCTTGGGACCTCACTCCGGTATCGCTTCAAGAGCACTGGGGATCTTTCTGACATGGCAGAAGCCATTGCAGCCCAACACAGAGCGGTACAGCTCACTCCTGAGGGTCATGCTGACCTGCCAGCTTGGCTCAACAACCTTGGAATCTCATTCATGTGTCGCTTTGAGCACACCGGAGATCTTTCCGACATTGCTGAAGCCATCTCAGCCCAACACAGTGCAGTACAGCTCACTCCCGAGGGTGATGCCAACCTACCAGGCCGCCTCAACAACCTTGGAAACTCGTTCCAGTGTTGCTTTGAGCACACAGAGGACTTTTCTGACATTGCTGAAGCCATCTCAGCCCACCGCAAAGCAGTGCAGCTCACTCCCAAGGGTCATGCTGACCTGCCAGGTCACTTCAGCAACCTCGGATGCTCGTTCCTGCATTGCTTTGAGCACACTCACAGTGAAGAGGATCTGGATGCAAGCATTTCCAATTATAAATCAGCAGCAACCAGCACTTTTGGCTCTCCACGGCACCGGCTGGAAGCAGCCACAATCTGGGCAAATCTTCTCAGTCAACATCACCCACTCTCACTCGACATTGTGCATGCCTTTGATATGGCTTTGAGCTTGATTGCATTGATAGCAGGCCTTGAAGAAAGTCTTCGGGGCCGCTATTCCCAGCTTCATGATATCTGCGGAATAGCTCTCAAGGCTGCATCTGCTGCATGTTCACTTGGGCGAGTGGACAAAGCTCTTGAATGGCTTGAGCAAGGTCGTTGCGTTGTCTGGAGCCAACTGAGCGACCTCCGTACACCCATCGATGATTTACGCCTCCACAACCAGGAACTTGCACAGAGTGTTGCAGAGGTCTCAAAACAACTCCAAAATGCAGGTTCATGTCGGGTTCAGTCACATTTTGGCCTATCCACATCTGAGAAAGTGTTGCTGGAGGATGAAGCTAGGGTTCATTTGAACCTTGCAAGACGTTGGGATGATCTCCTCAAAACAGTAAGATCCATTCCTGGCTTCGAATGCTTCCTCCAGCCGTTGCCCTGTTCATCCCTACTTCAACACCTCCCCGAATCAGGTCCTGTGGTGGTCATCAATGTTGATGAGCAGCGGTGTGATGCAATTGCACTTTTGACTGGACAAGACAAGCCTATCCATATCCCACTACCTGATTTTTCCCTGGAGAAAGCCAACAAGTATCGAGGTGACTTGAAGGCCAACCTAGAAAGTCAACAGCTCCGAATGCGAGAAGTAAGAGAGGCTACAGATGAAGATGTCTCGGGGAGAGCCCTCAGGCCTGGCAAACGGAACCAAATGCAGAGTGAGGTTGTGGTGCGCAAAATTCTTCGAGATCTATGGAACGAGGTGGTGGGCCCAATATTGAATACATTGGGGTTCTCAGTGAGTATTTAGTATCTATCTGACCTCCAGATCTTGACAACTTGAACAGAGAATGGAAGCATCGTCTACAAATCCACTCCCAAGGATCTGGTGGTGCCCAACAGGTCCTTTGTCATTCCTTCCCATTCATGCTGCAGGCACACATTCAGACCGTGTGCTGGATTATGTTGTTTCATCATACATTCCGACTGTCACTGCTCTCACCGACAGAGTCAAGGATCATCGACAGATCAGTGAGGATACATCAGGATTATTCCTGACCAACCAGCCAAGTGCACCAGGCGCTTCCCCAATCCCTGGAACCACAAAAGAGACCCAATCCATCTACAGAATGGCCACACAGAACGGAGCCAGGGTGACTCTACTCGAAGGAAGTGCCCTTACTGTTGACAAGTGTCTCCAGCACATGGAGAACCACAGCTGCATTCATCTCGCTTGCCACGCATCACAAAATGCGTCCGAGCCACTCCAAAGTCGATTCCTCTTCCACAACGGTTCCCTCGACCTCGCCACTATCATTCAGAGAGATCTCAAGAATGCGGATCTCGCCTTTCTCTCTGCCTGTCAGACAAGTGCAGGTGATGAGAAGCTCTCTGACGAAGCTGTCCATCTCGCGGCTGGGATGCTAGCTGCGGGATATCGTCGAGTGGTGGCTACCATGTGGTCGATTGGAGATGGCAATGCGCCAGAGGTTGCCAACGACTTTTATAGCTACCTTTTCAGTCATCAGGAGGAAGGAAGTAGTAGCTCTGTCAATGGGTCAATTTCCGCATACGCTCTACACCATGCCGTCCAGCAGCTGCGACGACGTCTTGACAACTCGGAGAGTTCGCTACTGGCTTGGGCTCCTTATGTCCACTTTGGGTATTGATTTATGAACCTTTCCTCTTGTGTTTGTTATTTATATGCCTCTCCTTCCATTTGGTCTTTTTTGTCCCATCGCCTGGTTTTTGACCGTGTCCATAGCAAGTGTACCTTGAATGTATTCCCTTCTTCTCAAAATCCTTGTACCTGTTCAATTCAGTCGTCTGAGCCAGCTAGAAGGAAGCAGAGGTATCATATTCAGACCACGTTCAATACGCAATGTGTGCCTCGGAGACGTTGTCCATCGGTCAGTTTCATCCCGAAGCTCCTATGAGAGCCCATGCACAGGCTTTGAGAATGAAGGCTGGATCGTCAGCCGGAAAAGGTGTAGCACAGCGCACCAGTCAAGGCCAGCCGAGATCTAGAGTTTCCTTGGGCTGAAAGGCGATGTGTATCGTGCTCCTTCAACGCTCAACTGGGAGAGCGCATCATTCATGTGCTTTTCAATTTGCGAGATCGGCTGTTCCAGTCGGCTAGAAGGGAGTACAAGGATTCGAGAGCCTTGGTAGTAAGAGCCTATTAGCAGGGATTGATTCTCAGGCTCAAGCCTCATTATCAGCAATGCTATCGCCCCTCGAATAGCAGCTTAACCTAAACGTTGCGAGACAGAAATCAACGATGGATTTGGGTTGATATGCAGCAAGTTCAAATTCAGCCTTAGCGTTGTTCGTGTAGTAGAATTTACAGTGATGACAGGATCATTCGATTGCTTCGCTGAAGCACAAAACAGCGGTTGTTAAAAAGCAAGTGGGTGCTCAGCCCGGTTGGGCAAAATAAATGATGTGCACGATCGTGTAGGAGGCTCTTTGACTGGGAATTGAGCTCAGCTTTCGCGCGGCCATGGCGAATGACACGCGCGTGGACTAAACAATATACAAGCAGAGATATGTTGAAGGGCCTCTTTTGTTATCACCAGGTGCTTAGTGTAGCGGATAAGATAAAATCCCCCCGAAGTCGCTCCCCCTGAACGCACTTCTCGCCGCTCTTCCACCTCTCATCCCAACAATCTTCAGATCGGATAATCTCCTTCGTCCACGTCTGAGGCTTGTGCAGCGAATGTGACCTCCGAAACCATACAGTGCTCGTCTAAGTTCTTGGCTCAAGCCCACACCCACGCTACCCACCCCGCACACACACAGATGATCCGAAACACAATCAATTTATCCCTTTTCCCACCATTGATATTGAACCACATCGGCCAATTTGTGCCTTGCTTCTTGCTACCATCTTCGTTGCCTGTCACTGGACCTTCCACAGTACCTGTTCTGCTTGCCCTTGTACGGAGAAGTGCTAGTCTAGAGAGTGCTGATCTCTACAAGCGGGTCAAGGCGCGGCGAGAGATTCTTGTCCTGGAAGTCTATTTCTGGATTTCCAGGTACGGTGGTTCGTTCGCTCTTGTGCCCGGTACCTCTCATAGTTTCTCTGCAGATTCCACTGGAACTAAGAGTTCATGAAGGCATAGTGCCTTCCAAACGGAACTACGCAGATCTACAATCTACCCTCCTACACATGAACTTACCCAAACCAATAAGATGCCCTCGACACTCCCAACATACCGACGAAACCCCCTCGACGCACTCGTTGCACACTACTCCTCTCCATCATCATCGCACTTTGGCAGAACCATCCTGCACTGGCTAGCCCTCTCCACAATCCTCATCGCAGGCCCCTGGTTCCTCTCCCCTCTCATCGTCGACACGGGTCACTCGAACAGTCACGGGGAAAGGTGAAGCAGCAGGTGCTGTGGGTGAATAACCGCCCTTTCCCTCCTCCTCCGCCTGATATCAACCCGGGTGGGGATCCTACGATTCCGAACAAGGAGGAAGAGGAGAACGAGGAAACAAAAAGTCAAGAATGCGTTTGCGAGGGCGTATGTTGGGTATAGGAACCATGCGTACCCCAGGGACGAGTTGTTGCCTACGAGTGGAGGCGGAATCGAAAAGTGCGTCTGCTTCCCATGTCTCCCGGCCCGTGAAGCTTATGTATAATAGGATCAACGGATGGTCACTGACTGCTGTTGAAGCTTTGTCGACGATGTGGCTGATGGATGTGAAGACGGAGTTTTGGAGGACGGTGCGGATGTTGGAGAGAGAGACATCCACGAATCATGTGAGTACTTACCGTGGCCATTTGGAAGGGACTAGCTTCGCTCCTCTATTCATCACCTGGTGATTCCTAGAATCTGTGCTCGAGTCTCTTTTGCTCGTCGCTCTGGCTTTGTCGGTGGCCATGCTGACCTTGCTTCTCCCTTCCAGACAGGCGACTACATTCCCTTTTTCGAAACCACCATCCGACACCTCGGCGTCTACCTCTTCGCCTACACCTTCGCTGGCGAAAAGCTGCTTTTGACTTTGGCAGATGATATCGGTGAGTCTACCTTCTCTTTCCACCTATCTGTTTATACATCTACCCATCTATCTACCTCTGTCTACCTCTCTTACTGTCTTTTCGTCCATTGATCTCTATATTTCTCCGTCACTCTGTTTTCTGGGCGAGTAATAGCTGATCGTAACACTCAGGAATGCAGCTCCTGCCAGCTTTCAAGACGATGAGTGGTCTACCAGCAGGGAACATTATGGCTGTGACGTGCGTGGGCTCTTCTTTCTGCTTTTCTCTTCATCCATCGCGCCCTCCCTTGCATCTTCTCTTCCTCCCTTCCTTGTTCTTACATCTCGTCCTCCTCTCTCACATCTTTTCTACTCCTCGATCCACCGTCCAAGTGCTAACTCGTCCCGCATCACAGAGGCGAAATCCACCCCGGCGCAGGCGTCCTCGCCGAAATAGAAAGCTGTCAACTCGAGTTCAAGTACCTTGCTAAAGAGACTGGGAGGGCCGAGTATTATGAACGGGTGAATCCTTCTTTTCTTTCTTTGAAGTATGCTTTGGCTTCGGATACGTACATCGCCGTCTTTGACAATGCGCTTCTTCCCTATACATCCTGCTTTCAATGCACGGCGAGCTTAGGAATCGCTGACACGTACCTACAGGCAGAAGGCGTTATGCAGACGCTACAAGTAGTGAGTAAGCGCCCTTTGACCCCACTCTTGTTTGCCAACCTTTTATTGTAGTTGCACGAATGCCATCTCCATATTCGAATGACGGTTGTAATTTGCACGGCAGCACCGAGAGGAAATAATAATAAAATGTTTCACCACTCTCTGAATGGCTTGATAAGGACTTGAACCCAGGACGAGTTTCGCCTCTTAAGTGCTCAACTTTGGCAATTAAGCGCTGGCGTAACGGAGCTTTTCTAAGCACCTCATAGACTATGAGGCCGTTTGCTTATATGTCTCGATCTGTGGTTTATCATCTACCGCTTTTCGAACGTCACAGTGATCATCAGCATTATCATGTATTGGGTTCAGGCAAACTCCTGAGCACCAGGTGCCGATACTTGACCAGAGAACAAGAATAAGCAACTGTACCCGGAACGTTGACGGTCAAAGGACGAGGTCCGCGCCCAAAAGGATTCCGTACCTTGTCGCAGACTGTGATATGGGCCGGACTGGGAATAAGTGCCGGTGGAGTCTCTTGCGAGGAATCCTACGATTAGACTATCAGGCTCCGTCAGTCGCTGACTACGTTGCTGGCGTCCTCATGCTGGCTATTACCAAAGGAAAGCTATTACAGTTGAAAGACGTTATACTTATGGCGATAGGTTTCTTAAGGAATGCCAACCCAACTCCCGCCGTGCATTCAAGTTCTCACACAAGCGCTTTGAATGTTCAATTAAGCGCTAGTGGAATTCTATACGGGAAGCTTGTGTATACTGCTAGACTATCAGAGGCCGTTTAGACCTCGTTTAACATCACGCATCTTTGTGTTTTGGGTTTAAGCAAACCACAGAATACCAAGTGCTTGTACATACATACGTTCCTGAGACCTCGACGAGAGAACGAGACTATTGCTACCTACCCCGCCCTGTACCTGGAACTTGGACAACCAAAGGGGGACGAGCGGCCCTAACCCAAAGATAAAATAAATACGCATTTGCAATCCCACATAGGCGTGACCGGGAATCGAACCCGAACAAGCAAAGCAAGCGCCTTGCAGGTAAGTGCCCGTAGTAGAGTCCGACTCGTCGACTATCAGGCCTACTAGTACCAGGCTCGTTGACTTGACGCCTAAAGAGATCTCTTCGAATTCGTCGTCGTCGTCTTCCGCTCGTTTTTTTAAGCTGTACATCCTTAAACGGAAAAAACTCATCGCGGGACGTTCAGGCACCGTATGACCGTACACCTGCTCAACCAGAAAAATGTCGTTAGCCTGCTTCAAGTGTAAAAATCCGAAGCGGTTGCTATTAGCCTATGTAACTCTCTGTCTGGGAATCGAACCCAGCTTTTGCGCGAACATTAGATTTTCAAGGCTTCGATATGACAGGCGCGTGTACCAACCGATATACGAACAGAGATGTGTTGGCTGTTTGGCATGAGCATAGACGAGCATTCAATGGTTAGAGAGCAGCCCTACTTAACAAGATGACATCCCTCGCTTGCAAAATGTTTCGCTTTGAACAATCAACGCTTCATGCCACTCTTCCTTCCATCGGAAAGTCCTAGGCTCCTAGCTTCTTGTACACAAGAAGTTATATAGCTAGCCTCTACAAAAGACGAAATAAATAACCGACATTTCCGTATTGTGTTAGGCAGACATGAGCAATGGTCAAGATGCATGCATATTAGGGTAATAGCATGAAAAATGAAACAACATTTATCGGTTATGGGCCTGACCGGGAATTGAACCCGGGACCTCCTCGAGATTGCGCAAGCGCCCTAACAAGGAATCATACTACTAGACCATCAGGCCGGTGAGTATGTTTCTATCTGAGCACTTAGATCCCGCAGCGGCTGGACAGGGGCGTGCGAAGAGCGTTATCCATGCATGTCGGACAATTTGAGTTGACCTCATGATTATGTCCTTGCCGTCAGTCGTGATCAATTCAATTCATTCAGCCTGTCTCTTCAACTGTCCGCTTCCTGCATCTGTCGATCTTGCTATCCGACGACGACGAGCTCCCGCTTTCACCTAGGGTGGTTTAGCAGGCAAGGACGACGAGAAGGAACGGGATAGGCTGGTCAGCCATCCTCATTCACAGCGGCTCGTCAAGCGCCCACATCCCAAAGGGCTCAAGAGTCAAGAATGTCGTCCTCCTCCTCTTCACCCAACACCGTCAAACTCGTCCTAGTCGGCTCCTCCGGCGTAGGCAAAACAAGCCTCCGAGGCCAATACATCTCTGGCCATTTCTCAACTGGCTACAGAGCTACCATCGGTACGGACTTTATCAGCAAAACCGTCAAACATCCTTGGAAAGAGGGTGAATCTGTTGTCTTGCAAATCTGGGTGCGTTCTTTGCTCTTCCCTCTTCCTCGACTTGGACAGGGTTGCTGATAGAGGGTATGAATAGGACACGGCAGGTCAAGAACGCTTCTCATCCCTCTCCTCAGCCTTCTTCCGAGGCGCAGACGCCGTCCTCTTGCTCTTCGACATCAACTCTCCAGCCTCTCTACACGCTCTCAAGAAATGGTGGTCCGAATTCTGCGATAAATGCCCTGTCGAACCAGACGAGGAACATGACTTTTGTTGTGTCGTCGTTGGTAACAAGATGGATTCTATGGAAGAGGAGGGGCAGGAAGCTGGAGTGACCAAGGAACAGGCGATTGCGTTTCTGGATGAGCTCGTTCCTCCGTTCGTGGATTCCCCTGTCACGAGGATAGCACCGCCATTGGAGATAAGAGACCTCCCACCGCCTACAGCTGTTCCGCCCTCCATCCCTCCTACACCGCACCCTGCCCCAGCCCAACGTACCCTCTTCTTCAAGTTGCCGTTCATGCGGAGCGTACCGAGTTTGCCTGGATCGAAGCAGGCAGCGGAACCACCACCTCCCGTACCACCACTTTCTAGCACCGAGGAGGAGTTGACACCGGCGCAAAAGGAACTCTTCAAGTTGCCCTTTATGCGCAGTACACCTTCCTTCCACTCATCCTCGACGATCTCACCTCCACCGCCTCTTCCCCTTGCTGTGCCAAACGACAATGAAAGTACACCAATCAAACCCGCTTTCCTCCCTGGACCTCCACCTCCTCAATTCAACGCTCGAAGGAGCAACGGCAAAACTTACCCACACGGGCTAAACGCAACCTCTCCACACGGAACCATATCCTCCATCTCAAGCGCAACATCGAGAAACTCGACCTACTTTACACCCAGCTCGTCATTCTTTGATTCATACCTCTCCGCCAACGCCTCCAGTCCGAATGGCACCGCACCTCTCAATAGTCCAACAACGCCTAACGGACGCCCAGCCGCAGATCCAAAAACGCCGAATGGACGTGCACAGGCGACACCGGTAATGCAAAACGGCGCTCTCCTCAATCCTCACGAAACGGCCAAACCAGAAGTGTTCGCTACGCCGATGGTCGGGCTGTCGCCCGCTTTATCGACCGCGTCCACCTCGTCCTCATCAACGTTTTCGTTCCAGTCGGATAGTGGGATGAGTGGGTACGAGAGTGCTGTTTCGACTTTACGAGGGTTGGGGTCTCCTGACGGCTTGGGCTCTCCCGGGATGGAGAAAGCGAGCAAGCGGAGAGACTCGACTGCGACTGTCACATTCACACCTACAACCAACGGCTCCTCATCTTCATCCTCGGCTGCACAACGCGAACGCAAGATCTCAACCCTCTCAACTCTCTCCACAGCCTCTTCTACATCGACGGCCTCGTTCAAATCCATGGAATCAACTTCTTCGACGAGCAGCAGTACAAGTAGCGGTGCCAAGACGATTACGCCTTCGTTACTTGCCGTTGGAGGAGGGGTCAGTAGGAGTATGAGCGCTGGGACGAACGCGACCAGTGTCTCGGCTGGGAGTAGCGGGAAAGGGAAGGGTAGGGAGGGAGATACGAGATGGGGTCCTTTCCTCCCACTCTCTCAAAGCTCTGCCGACAACGACGAGGATGGAGGTACTGCAGACTCCAGAACGGACAACCGAGGTACCCAAGCCGGTCAGGCAGAGGAAGATGACTCCTTTAACGAAGGAGATTCCTTTGAAGACTTTTACGACGACGAGCAAGACTATGGCCCCAGACTCTTCTTCACCTCCGCCAAGAACGGACACGGCGTCTCTTCCGTATTCGAATACGTCGTCCAACGTGTCTGTGCGGGGTGGGAGGCGCAGGACAATTGTGATATCTTGAGCGATCTGCCCTCTGATGGAGCGGGAACGTGGACGAGAGGAGGACCACCACTGCAATCTGGAGGAATTGCAGCAGGAAGAAGAGGGACACAAGGGCAGACCCGGGCTGGAAGAGGAGAAGTAGGAAGACGGACAGGACCAGGAACAAGACACAGAGATCCAAGCTACGACGTCGAAGATTGGAACCGTACACCTGAAGGCCGACAAGGAAGCGGGATATACATGGAGAACCGAGTCGGCCAACGTGGGTCGTTGAGGCGGTTGGACGTTCTTCGTGGTTCGGTTGCTGGCTCTGTCAACGGGAGGGGAGGAGCAGGTCGAGGAAGAGGGAGAGGACAAGGGAGAGGGGCGGGAAGGGGCAGGGGGAGGGGGAGAGGAACAGGCGGGAGAAGGCAAGGTACCCATCGAGATTCCGTCGACCTCTCGAATGGAAGAGATGGGAAGAAGAGCGGGTTGAGTGGGTGTTGTGTCTAACACTTGACGTGTTTGCCAGACCCTCGCCGGACCTCAATACAGAGACAAGGGGACACGAGAAATTCGCTATTTGGACCTTTGCTTGAACGACTCTCTCTATATGACGAGTAGAGCAGGTTGGGCGGGCGGGTGGATCTTGCGTTCAGTAATCGATGGCTGGTCCTCCAGCTGGGAGAGGCAGGAAATGGTTTCGCCATTCGCTGGCGCACCATAGCGAGACGTGGGAGGGAGGCTGTTATCACTTATTCGTTGGCTTCTTTGTTATTCGTTGGGTTTTAGTGGGGTTTTTCAAGTTATTGCCACTCTTTATTAGCTCGAGCTTGTTCGTATTCTTATTGCATTATCTATGTGTCTTTTCTTTTTATCTGCCTTTATATATACCCGCTGTTTTCCTTGAGCCTCTTCGAAACTGAGATATGGATGCGTTTCGCTATCCTTGTTCGTCCTTCCTGGGACCAAGAGCCTCGCTCTAGACATGGCCATCGAGCTCTTCTTCGACCTTTCTCTCAAGTTGGACGACAGTTCAGAGGTGGATAACCAAAACCGGAGGGCATAGCGGGAGACGCAGGGCTCCTCCTCCAACGAACCTCTCCTTCTCTCTTTCGACCATACTCTTCCTGGTGTGGTGTATTGAAGAAGATATCCGTCGAATTGTCCATCTAGACGATGATAAATTACAATTTGAGCAAAGTAAAAACGGCTAACATAGCCCTTGGGTATCGATACAGTGATGTCTGAAGTAGTTTCAACATGAAAGATGCAAAATGCAAAAGCGAACGCGGAGCAGTCTAGTTTGTAGGCAGCGGGTGTCCGCCAGTCGTGAACACCCAACTTGACAAGTCGATAGAGTTCGAGTCGTCGAAGAGGAGGTACAGGTACTTTAATGTCTCCGAGAGGAAGTAACTGTACAAAGAATTAGCGAACGAGAAATGAGAGAAAGATCGGTGAGACGTACCTTGGCTGATCGTCCTCAAGCGAAGGCGTAGCGTTGTCAATGCCATAAACACTGCTGTATCCATGCGTTGTCTTGGTGTACTGCTCAATCGACTGGAAGATGGCCCATCCTCGATCTCTCCACGCCGAATTCTGAGTGGCCTTGTAGAGGATATACAAACTCTCAACAGTCTACAACGCACCCTCTCGTCAGCATTCCGTTTCTCCAAATCGGCGAAGGAAAGAGCGACAACGCACCTCGGGTCTCAAAGCCCACTGACCAGGGAACAAATTCGTATAATCCCTGGAGCCAGCCTGCTTCTGAATCGTCGGCTCTCTCAACCCAGGCGGCGTAGCAGGCTGAGCTCCTCCCGCCCTCCAACTCTGCAAAGCCTCAGACCACTTCTGACCACCCGTCGCAAACGTCACCACATCCGCTGCCAACCCGCTCGTCTGGTCTGCATTGACTGCGTAACAGGTATATCCCAACCCCTCTGCTGCCCATCGATGCAGCTCCTGTTTTGCCGGCGGGAAGAAGGCGGAGATCTGTGCGGGGGTGAGCTTGGTGGGGAGGAGATGTGCTCCCAGTGCGAGTGTGCCGGCGAGAGAGCAGGCGCGGTGTTCGAGTCTGCGTGTGGGGGAGAGACCGGTGGATAGGAGGAAGAGGTCGGTTACGTAGAGCAGGCCGCGGTTCGGTGAGAGATAGAGCATGTTCTCGATGATCGAGTCGGCGGATTTGATATCTGCTCTCGGGGGTTAGACGATGAGAGCTAAAATGGGAGAAAGGAGAACGTACATTGTTCAACGGCAGATGCATCGCCGTTCATCAAGAATTGCTTGAGGAGGTAATCATACGCTCCATCCACGTTCTTCGCAACTGTATAATAGTCTGTACAGCATCGTCAAATCAGCTTCCTATTCCCTTCATCCAAGGAAGAAAGACAAACGTACTTCGAGGGAACGACTGTCCCGTAACAGGATTCCAACTGTCATCGAGCAAATCTTGGTATTTTGAAGCATCGTAAACAACGCTCATCACGTCCTGTTCCTGTTCGAAATCATTCAAAACAGGTCCTCGGGCGCTACCAAGATAGCGAACAACACCAGCCTTTTGTGCATAGACGGGGTTGCTTGCTGCCCTAGACAGGTAGGAGAATTCGACTTGGTGGGTGGCGATTTCGGTGAGAGTGAGTGAGCCTTGCTGAGTCGCGCCACTGTTTGAGGAGGAGCAATTGAGATTAGGGAAGAAGGAGGGAGAGACGGAGCGTACGTTGTTGGGTTCACGCCGGCAAAGGGGAGGCCCGAGGGTGTGTTAAAGGCCGGTAGGAGAACGGTGGCGAGGTTGTCAGCCAGAGTCAAGAGAGAAGCGTCTCCTGAAAGTGCGTGGGCAGAGAGGAGACCACCAAGGTACCGAGTCACGGTCTCGGCGAACGGAATATAGTCGTTGGGCTGTTATGGTGTCTAGTGTCAGGCGGTAGTGCTCTTTCGACTAAGCGTCAAGCGATACTGACACTTTGGTCAAAGGAACGTCCTTGGAGCATCTGAACAGCCAAGTTGAACTCGGTTTTGAGATCCATGAGCCATAGTGTTGATAGAGAATCGACGAGTGTGAGTGACCACGCATTCTTTCTGGAAGGTATGTTAGTACGATGCTAAACATTCTTGTCCATGTCAACTTACTTGTTGACGCCACCTCCGCTCCTGGGTAGAAGTTGATCTTGAGGGTATGCATGTGCTCTGTACCCATTATAAGAGTGTTGGAACGCCGTCTTGACCTGTGCCTTCCGGGCATCCCAAGTAGGGTCCGCAGAGACGGAAGACACAGCACATAGTGCAGCTACCAACAGGCTAGCCCATTTTGAAGATCCCAGCATTGTCGATAGGGAGAGGATATCGAGGCAGCGGGAAAGGATAAAGAGACCGTCTTGACTTTTCCGACCTGGGTTTCAGCGCGCCTTTTAAAGGTCTACTCGTATTTCGGCGGCATTTGCGGTGGGCTTCTGCCGTAAGATGTCATGTTTACGACACATCCCACGGCAAGTTTGACCTGGACCTCCGCCCGGAAACGTTTGATTGCGAAGGCGATCTCTATCGCCAGGGGTTCTGCACTGTCCCTTTCGATAGAGATAGGAAAGAGAGGATAGGTTGAGAAGGTTGATAGGTACGACTAGGCGACCCACTGCGCGCAAGTGATGGATAGCATCCACCTGCGAAATCATGATCGCTAATGGAGAAAAAAAGACCATTAGTGACGTCTACGTACCTTGCAATTGAGATGAGCCGCAGAGCTTGAACCCGGCATAGAGAGACGGGTAGAACTCGTGCTAAGATCATGGACCTAAGGTGCCTTTTTGGACCAGGAAGAACCAGCCAAGAAATGTCTAAAAGCGAGCATTAAGCTTCAAAGAGCTAGTATGAAGGCCCCAGCCAGCGGTCAAGACATTAGTGGCGCTCCTCATTTGCAATCGGAGCTACATGAATCTTGCCAAGCGGTCGGTTTCTTGAGGCATTCCGCTCGTCTGAGCAGCGACACTGTCAGTTCCATCCAGCTTGAAGCATCATGTGATCCTTTGCGTCAGGAAGGCTAGGGCTAGAGGGTTTGCTTCCGTGATATCTTCGATTTCTTTGCGAAGTGCTATCCACCTCATTGTCCAGCTTGATGAGGAACACGCAGCATGCAGGCATACCCCAGAAGTTCCTCAGAGATATCCCCGCAAACCACATGAAGAACGTGTCTTCTCCTGGCTTGTCGGTGCGTTAGATATTGGCCCACTACTTCTCCATGGATCAAGGCCCTAGACCAGTTGGTTCGAGACAGCTACTGAAATAAGCAAGGTGTAACAAAGAGTAGAGACGAGAGTTTACTCTTGAAACACCAAAAGCTTCGCGGCGACAACCGATAGGTGATATGATCGGCAGACCGAGGCGCTGATGGGGCGCCTTTGGAGTTGGCGCCCAAATGTTCTGAGCGCTTGGCTACCTGCCCTTGCTACCTCGTCCAGACTCCATGCAGGCTCTCAAGTTCTTCCTTTTTATTCTACCGTATGGGATGCTGAGTATCCCGGGATCGAGTGAGTCTCCCCGATAATAATCGAATAAGCCGACGACGAAGGCACAGATAGCGGTATTTTTCGAGTTGGTTCTCTGAAAAGGAGGTGATGTAGAGAGCAAGCCTTTCAAATCTTCTTTGAACTCTCTAGCCACATAATACAGCACTATTGAACGGTATCCTTATTGAATTCTTATGACGGCGCTGGACAGGGCGGATTTTTGCGCCTTGCCGCCCGCCTGTCATCAAAAAAGCCAACCTACCCCGCCCGATGACTCAAAAGGTCGAATTGGTCGGTCTCGCCTTGGGCATTGGGTGTACCCCTTTTGAATATTCAAATAACTGCGAGACTCCTTCCTTAACGGAGATGGCATTTTCTTCCGCGGATGCTTCTTCGAGGCAAAAGACAATGAGATGGGGATAAGTTGCATTATCCCCAGCGTTTCTGATTTCAGAATCTGCTGAGCAGATCCATTGGGGGCATTCACAACAAATGAGCGAAGATGTAGGTCACAGGGCTCAGCGGCGTAAGTCGTGCATGAAAGCAAAGCGTAAGTAGAGTAAGCTGGTGGTCTGATGGAGTAGCAGCAGTCCACCTGATGAGGGACTCAGAGGGAGGCCTACATGCGCGCAGGGTTCTTTTCTGTTCCGTGTCAAATTCACGACAAGCAAGCAGCACGTTTTTCTATCCTGGAAACCCGAGGTGGGAATGATACGTTGGCCAAACAAAAGGGCCGTCTGGTGCTGTAGGCATATTGACGATACAACTATTACAACAGAGGCTCAAGCCTTGAGATCTTCCGAAGCTCGTTTAGTGATAGCTCTAATGACGCTTTGCTGAGAATTATGACCCCTGAGACATGTTTTTATCCCAAGAACCTTCATTGTACGACACAGTTGCCTGAGCACAACGCCATTTTGTCTTTCTTGAGGTTGGATTGTGATTCTGAGGTGTTGGTATGGCTGCTTCCCTGCACCTGGCTCGCTCAATCTCCTTCAGAAGCTTTCATTTTCATCCTATAACCATACTTGAATGCTGGCTTTACACTGAGCAAAAATTGTAGAACGTATTCGCATACGCGAATGCTCTCTGTCTGGGAATCGAACCCAGCTTTCGCGCGTTCAAGGAGTAATGACAGGCGCGTGTACTAACCGATATACGAACAGAGAGATATCACTTCATCCAACTAAAGCAGAGTACATACCACCAACAATACTGGAGACGAAGCAATCGCTCGGGACGTCACATTTCTTATGACCCTGAGAAAGCTTGTTCAGGTCTGCACAAGACTATTGGGCAAAGAAGTATAAGGGAGAGGTTCCAGTGTCCTTCGTGACCACATTAGTCCAGTGCTAGTACTAGGGAAGCATGGGCGGCCTGAATTTCATAAAGTGCCACGGAAAGGAAGTCCTTCAATCAGTGCAACCACCCTGTTTTAGGTGTAAAAGCCATTCGATCATGACAGTGCTCGTTTCCCATAGGTATGTCTGCCGATTTGCGTATGATTTTGGATGACTTTACGTTAACATTGGCAGACTGGCAGTATGGCTAGATCTGTGACTGGTTCGCCAGGGTTTACCAGTTTGCCTGACGTTGGCGCTTGTGGCGACGGTATTCGCTAACTTACTGGCCATAATTCAACACAAGTTCAAAAGCTGAACTACTAGAGTAAAGACATTACGCAAAAAATGGGCCTAACCGGGAATTGAACCCGGGACCTCCTCGAAATTGCGCAAGCGCCCTAACAAGGAATCATACTACTAGACCATCAGGCCGATGTGCATCGAAACGGACATGTTCAACAAGATCAAAGCCCTGAATTACACTCCCATTGTGAGTGATGGCTTAAGCTCCTTGAAAAACTTGAAACTACAGAATGCCAATTATCGGGCAGAAGTAACAGGAAAACCCTTCGTTGATACATATCGAGAAAGTACACTTCACATGGATGTCAAGTATTCTAGTATTCCCCAACTCATGGTACAATGTCAAGGTCGAGCTACAAGAAAACAAAACTTTGGTAAACTGGCTCAAGAGTTCAGTGGAATAAGTTCCTACACCTCAACCTGACCGTATGGGAAGAGCTCAACGCATACCTCAGTCTGACCAGGGAGAGAAGGGAGGTTCTGGAACAAATACCTCAAATTGATAGCCAAGTTCCGCTTGAGAATCCCCGTTGGGTTAGGATACAAGGTCTTGACGGTTTGGTTCAAGAAGTTGTAATAGAGAGCGCAGAAATTGGTAAACGATCCAGAGTTTGGATCAAAGGTATAGGTGTTTACTGCGCCTTGGTTCTTTCCTGGAACCAGTGGGTGGGCGGTAAAGACCTGGACAATTCCGGAAGGAGTGGAGGGAGTGGCTGGGCGCCAAAAGTCCTTTGGGAAGCGGTTGTTCACAAAGAACTCTGTAGCGTTCGAGACGTGAAGGCCAGGGCTGATGCCATTGACGCGGGGAATGCGGCCGTCGACGAAAAAGACATAGGGGAAGGTTGATTCGGCGTAGGCGGTGAAGTAACGAGGAGAGGTAAAGTCAAACTGGGGGTTCTCAGCGATGGACTGCTGGTTACGCTGGTGGCGGAGTTCTTGAGCAACCGTGAGGTTGTAGTAGCCGTTTCCATATTTGTTGCTGTATTCGACGAACTAGTATCACGGCGGATAAGCGCAGGCGTCGAAGGTTATCTTTCACCAATCACATACCTGTGCCCAAAGCTTATCATTTAAGCTGTGATTGTCACCAAAGTAGGCGTCGAGACGAGTGGTACTAGCATCGCCCTCAAAGACGCCGTGCGTGTTGAGACCGCCTACAAGGGCAGGTGGAGGCAAAGTGCCGGTGAAGATCGTCTTGCCACCAATGCTAAGCAAGTCGGTGATAGGGTTTCCGTCGACAACAAAGGCGGCGTAGGTCACGAAGCGAGCAGTGTGCACTTCCATATTGAAACCTGCATATTGGATCCGTCAGAATGCTTCCTTCGACATGGAATGAAGGCGATATACCCTCCATGCAGGCGGTAACGATCTGAGCAGGGGTTGCAATGCCGTTCCGAGGAAGATACTGGGGCAACATGTGAGCCACAAGATAGAGGACACCCAGCTCTAGCCTGACTCACGCCGTGATTAGCAAGGGTGTTCAAGCCTGGGCAGGGGCCACGGATATCCAAAGGAGAAGGTGGGATGTAGGGGTGAAGCCAGTCGTTGACCAGCTTCGTGCCGTTGTTCTTCAGGGGTCCAGGAGGAGTTCCAGGGAGAGTGGGATCCCAGTCCCCGGCCGCATCTTCGACCTCTCGCTCAGATAGACTGGCGGGTGAACCATATGAAGGGAACGCTATAGCAGGGCTAGAGAGAGCGCTGATTAAAAAGACGAGGGTGGAGAATTTCATGACTGGCTGATGAGAGTGGTGATCCTAGCTCGGGAGGAAAGCCACGCAGAATGGTTCTGGTTCTGGATGGCTTTTATACGCAAGTAGTATATAGGCGCTCTTCCGCTCGACATTGCCCCGCATATCCTCCTGGGCGGTGTTGACAGTTCAGCATGTTTTTGAGGGCATCGGCCTTTGCTCTTGCACTGTTTGAGTACATGCCCAGCTGACTTTCCGTGTAACCGTAATGGAACAAAGAAGCCAAATTCTGTTCTTGGAAGCACCTTCTGGCGTCCAATAATGGGAAGCGCCCACCTGGTTTGATGTCAGGCGACGGTCGGTTATTATTGCTTAGTTCGGGTGTCCAACCGTCTCCATGTGTCTACATGGTAAATGCCTCCAGTATTATTGGCTGGCGTAAGGCAATCCTTACCATTCGCTCCGCAAATTTTGGTCATCGAAGGTTGATTCTGGTGGTAGAAAGATTATATTCCTGACCAAGAGACGCCTTCTAGCATTGTTTCGCGATCTCCTCACAAGATTTCCTCGTTCCATTCGTCAGGTTCAAGAGCAGGAAGCTCTCGATTTGCCTCTATGACAGTAAGGCATTATAGTATACCTGGAATAGACACTGGGCCAATCGCAGACGGTCAGCAGTTGGAATGTCCCGGAACGGGCGGCCAAGCCATTCGGCACAATATGGTTGGTACTTCAGAGACCAGTCAACTCTCAGAAAGCATGATGGCTCGTGTTTTTACAAGAACTTACAGAAGATGCAGACCCCATGCGGAGAAGATACAGTTGGTTTCTATTCGGTAGGCACCTCTGAAATTATAGAAGGCGTAACCAAGGAACGATGATAAATATAAGTCTGTGGCTCAGGCACTCAGAACCCTCGACGATAACGCATATCAGGTCAAGCAGAAGAGAATCCAACTTGTCTTCTGACCAACATCCGAATCCGTCGTCTGCTGCCTGTAGCTTAGCTTGGTCGCAACCTAAGAATGCACGCAGGCTTTCATAATCCAGCTGCGAGCGGGTCATCATAACCTCGAAAAAGATACTAAGTACTCACAAACGTGGAGACTTGATGCGCATACAACAAGCCAGCGGAATAACCTCGTTTAATTCCCCAATTGTGATTTTAATCTTGACTGAGTCCACTTGATCTGGACTCCTTCATTCCCGTATTAGCTTCTTACATTCAATCAGCCATACGACCAACCCCGCGCTTCTCATAACCCTCAATGCAGAGCTCGGACCGAGTTGCATTTCACTTTCAAGACTAGCCAGAAGGGAAAGCGCAAGTCTTTAGAATACGCATCGCTGGTACTTGCTTTTCATTTCAAGACGCAGCTAAGCTGTCCGACAAAGCTCACGGATATCTGGGCATTAGCAACTAGCTCAATTAAAGGAAGATCGACAACTTGAACCTGAGGGATCTCCATCATCAGCGGGCGACTAAGCGCCTATCCCCATTCGTCCCCGACAGAACGCTGAAGTCCGTGATGTCCATCTCACCACACAGAAAGAAGAAAACGCATAGAAGTCAACAAAACACCTCTGAAAGCAACGCCCATAAAATCCTATAAATATTCCCTATAAATCCAAAAACTAGTAAGCAACCCTAAATCTCTCCCTCTCCCTCGACGTCCAGTTAAACACAGGCAAGGGATGTGCTTCGGTGTTGAACACCCACTGATCAAACTTGATCGGGTCTTCGTCGTCAAAGAGGAGGTAGAGGTACTTGAGCGTCTCGGCGAGGAAGTAGCTACAGAGAGATGAATGTTAGTTGGGGTTTTATCACAAGCCACGAGAGGGCGGAAAGAAGACGGCAGGTGCTAGAAGAATGCAAGGCTTCGACGGGTAGCAGAACTAAAACGACCAACCAACGCCACGAAAGAATTCCTTGAAAATCACAGGGCAAATGCCAGGATCATTCAATGAACACCGGAGGAGAAAGCACCGGGCAAGAAGGAGCGGACGAATACATCCCTCCTTTGGTTAGAACCGGAAAAGAAGCCACCGGAATCGATTTTTCCTGACACCCTGGGAGTAGGTCCAACGAAGCCCGTCCAATACACTTGCGATCACCGAAGAAACCCGACCTCTCGCTCATGACCAACTGGGACACGAGCCAAGCATCTGGGAGACTAACTGGCAGCCAGCAGCCGAACAAGCTACAAGAGGAAAAGAAGAGAAAAGCAAGGCCAAAAGAGGATAAGGCCAAAAACGCCGCAGAACTCGTTCAAAACGCACCTAGGCATATCATCTAACTGCTCCGGCCCACCCTCATCCTCTCCCCGATGCACATAACTCAAACTCGAATATCCAAACGGTGTCTTGGCCCACTTCTCGATCGACTCGAAAACCTTCCAGCCTCTTTCGCGCCAAACCGGGTTCTTGGACGTTTTCCAAAGGATGTAGACTGATTCTAGTGTCTGAAATGTCGTTTAGATGAGCTCATGTAATGAGAAAAACCGAGCGAGGAAATGGGTACGCACCTCGGGTCTCATCAACCACTTGTCCGACCAGGCACTGTTATAATCTCTCTTCTCCATATCTCTCTCAGGCGGAGGTTCTCGCACCCCAGGCGGTTTACTCTCATCGCCCTTGTTTGACATCTGACGGGGCTTGATACCCTCTTCCTCTGGAGCATCCTCCTCGCTCGACTTCGCATCAGCCCCATCCTTCTTATCCATAGCCGAATCATTACCACCCGCCTCCCACCGTTTCATAACATCCACCCACTTTTCAGGTTCAGCACTGGGTCCCTCTTTACCTCCCCAGCGGAACCAGACTTCGTCAGGCCCCACACCGCTCGCCTGGTCCGCGTACAGAACCCAACATGTATACGCTAGTCCCTCTGTAGATGATGTTAGCGTCACAGTTAAATCACGGTTTTGTCATAGTAGTTAGGGAGAGACAACGAGAAGAGAGAGAAGAAAGCAAAAAAGGGCGACGAGAGATGGAGGAACGTACCAGCAGCCAGCCGATGTCTCTCCCTCTCCTCCTTGGGAAATTTATGCTCCAACTCCCAAGGCGTCAACCAAGGTCTTTTTCCATCGTTCGCCTGGGGCCTGTACATTTATCACTCTTCTATTCCTTCCGAAAGATAGATAGTGGCAAACACACCTTGTATGTAAGCCCAACTTCAAACCCTCCGGATCCGGCGGCGCAACAGGCGGCGCCTCGAATGTATGCAGAGGGATCTGGTACGCTCCCAGCGCCAAAAGACCAGGCAAGAAACACGAGAGGTGTTCTAGTTTATGTGAGGGTCTGATATTCGGTTTTTGCCGGTGCTTTAGTCCTTGGAGAGCCATCAGCGTTGGTCTTGGTAGATCCATCAGGGTTGATGATATCATCTTCGGCGCCAGCTGGGGTGTAGGGATACTCGACTTGGAGATCGGTCACGTATAAGAGTCCTCGAGTGGGTGAGACGTAGAGGAGGTTGTCGATGATGGATCTCATCGTTTCCAAGTCTGTGGCATTCGCTCGTTACTTGGTGTTCTTTTCTGAAGCGAAATAGGGAGTAGCGAAGAGTAGAGGCGGAAGAAGAGAGGAAGAGAGGGAAAAGGGAAGCGAGTCGAAGGGGGAAGAAAAGGAAAGAAAGAGAACGTACACATATCCAGAGCCTGTCGATCCCCAGCTTGCAAAAACTGCTTCAAAAAGTACTCGTACGCGCTATCCGCGTTGCCTCCGATAGCATAGTGCGTCCCGATGCCTTTGCCTACAGGCTAGTCAAAGCAGGATAGATCATTAGCAGCTACCGTGTAAAACAACGGAAAGAGGGACAAACCTCAGTGATATCCCAATGTTCCAATAACAAGCCTTGGTAGCGTTCAGAGGAGTTGTATAAACTTTGCATGACACCTTCCGCCTATATTTCCGTGTCAGCGAATCCTGTCGTCGTAGATCAAGATGACATGCATATGGACGAAGAAACCAAGAAAAAGAAAGAAAGAAGAGAACGAAAGCAAAACATCACGCACCCGTTCATAATACTCGGCCCTCCCAGTCTCTTTCGCAAGGTACTTGAACTCGAGTTGACAGCTCGCGATTTCGGCGAGAACGCCTGCACCGGGGCGGGTTTCACCTCTGTTAAACGATGCGAGTTGGTCAGTGTCCTGCATGAGTGTGGTGGGAGCAGACGATATGCATGGTAGGACGGAGGGAGGACGAGATGGAGGAGGTGGAAGAAGAAAAAAGAAAAAGGAGGAAGAAAGAAGGGGATGACGCGTTGAAGCGCTGAAGGGGTTTACAGAAAGGAGAGGACACGCACGTCACGGCCATAACGTTCCCGGCTGGAAGACCACTCATCGTCTTGAAAGCTGGCAGGAGTTGCATTCCTGAGTGGTACAGTCAGTTACTCGTCCGAGAGACAGAATGACAGAGAAGTGAATGGGCATCAAGATAGAAAGGTGAATAGACAGGGAGACAAGATAGAAAGTGAACACGGGCTCACCGATATCATCAGCCAACGTCAAGAGTAGTTTCTCGCCTGAAAACGCGTAAGCGGAGAGGTAGCCGCCTAGGTATCGGATGGTGGTTTCGAAAAAGGGTATATAGTCGCCTGTCTAGAAGGGGGTCAGCATGACAAGCCAGATCGACGAGCAGAAGTTGCAGGAAGGACAGAGGAGCAAAGCTCGTCTGCCCAAATGATCATAGTGAGCACTCACGTGGTTGGTAAACGTCTTCCGCTCCAACATCTGCACTGTCCTCCAAAACTCTGTCTTCATATCCATCAACCACATCGTCGAGAGTGCTTCCACAGCAGTCAGTGACCATCCATTGATCCTACGGGCACAATTCAGCATTAGGTTCACGCGAGGAAGAGCGGCAGGTTACGCACTTTTCGATTCCACCACCACTGGTAGGCAACAGCTCGTCCCTGGGGTAGGCATGATTCCTATACCCAACATACGCTCTCGCGAACGCATTCTTAACCTTCTGTTTCCTCTGTGTCCATTTCTCCTTCTCCCCGGCAGGATCTACCGGCTCCTCTTCCTCCTCGTTTGGAATCGTAGGATCCCCATCAGGGTTGATACCAGGCGGAGGTGCAGGCAAAGGCCGATTGTTCACCCACGGCACCTGCTGCTTCACCTTCCCCCATGTCTGCTCTAGAGACCCAGTGTCGACGATGAGAGGAGAGAGGAACCAGAGGCCTGCGATGAGGATGGTGGAGAGGGCGAGCCAGCGCAGGATGGGTCTGCCAAAGTGCGATGACGAGGAGCCCCGAGATTGGGAGTGTGCGACGAGTGCGTCGAGCGGGTTTCGGTGGGTTGGGAGTGTTGAGGGCATTGTGGTGGTTTGGATAGGGTGGGTTGGCTTGCGTGTAGGAGAGTAGTGAGCTGAGGATAGTTTAGTGTTCTGGTTGTAGAGCACTACGCTTTCGTGAATTCGTAGTCCGAAGGGACCTGCAAAGCAGCTGTGAGCGTCCACCTACGTATCAGGCACACGAACGAACCAGCGTACCTGGAAATCCAGAAATAGACGTGTGGGACAAGAATCTCTCCCCCACTCTGACCCGTTTGCAAAGATCAGCGCCGCCTAGTCCAACCCCCCTTTGTATCCACGCGCGAGGGGAGGCAGAACAGAAGCTATGAGACGCCCAAATGACAAGAAACGGAGATGGTAGCAGGAAGCAAGGCACAAATTGACCGACGTGGTCAGTGCAATGGTGGGAAAAGAGGATAAATTGAATCTGTTTCGGGTATTCCGTTTGTGTGCGCGCTTGGGCGGTAGCGCGGGGTCGGGCTAGAGCCAAGTTGTATCAATGATGGAGAGGTTTTGGTGGTCGCATTCACTGCACGAGCCTCAGACGTGGAAGAAGGAGATTATCCGATCCGAGGATTGTTGGGATGAAAGGTGGAAGAGCGGCGAGAAGCACATTCAGGGGGGTGGACTTCGGAGGTGGAGGATCTTATCTTATCCGCTATACTAAGCAACCGCTGATAACAAACTAAATGAGGTTGTATAGGCAAAATCTATACGAGGGACGACGTCGATAGCAATGTTGATAATGAGGCTTGAAGTATAGAGCTTGAGACCCAGTCAAAACGTGCACTTGAGAAAATCGGATATCATCGGAGCGTGCCTGAGATCAGCGGGATTTGAAGGAGACTCAGAAAGACTCAGAAAGTGACCGTCATTCCGATTTTCATCTGAGGCTTTCTGAAACCTCTGGAGAGGCTAGCTTGCCTTTATCTGAAGCAATCGGAGATCATGCGAAAGCATATGAATTCTACGGGTTATTTAGGATAGACAGTAGTTCGTAATCTACGGAGGCAATGCGAGTTCATCGGAATTATTCTGAATCATACTGAATGTCTTGTTCTGGGTATATCCGTAGCCATCTGGAGAATTCGGAGGGCCTCTGGGCCATGCTATTGCACAGACCAAACTCGAAACACGTCAAGAATCACGGCAAGTCCGCACTGCAAAAGAACGCTCTAATTTCGTCAATCCTCGAAAACGCGTGGGGTAGATGTTTACGTACCAAATGAAACCGAAAGCTTTAGCGCTTTAGCCTGAGCCCAACACACCGCGACGTCAGAATTGGAGGTGTTTGAGCTTTAGAGACGATGCATACCTGGCCAACCTCACTAAGCCTTTCCCTTTCCCTTCGTCCCCGCAGCTGTTGTCTTCTCAGCCGCCTTCTCAGCCTTGAGATCGGCTCGCCTTCGGTTGGCAGCATTCTCCCAAGTCTGAGACGTCATGTTAGTTTGTGAGTGAGTAAGCTGGTACGCCAAGCTCTCACCATCTTCGCCTCGTCATCCAGCTTCAGGAACGCGTCACGCACCTCAGCGCTTGTGACCGGGGACTTAGCCTTTGCGGCAAAGTCTTTGCCAAACTCATTCCTGAAAAGCGGTTAGCAGTACTCAGGGTGAGTTCGAGTCGTATCATACGCACTGGGCGCTCCCGACGTCATTGCGGTATTTCCAAATTGCTCCTTTCTTCTTCGTTTGCTTCAATGCCTTCTTCGGGGTTGGCATGTCCGGCGGGGGGCGATAAAGCCTTTGAACTGACCTTCATCGACGTCAGAAGTTCCATCTGCGCGAAAAGAATGCACGAAATCAGAACGCAAAGTCACGCAACTAAGATGAGCTTCGTAATTACAGCAGAACCACCTCCCTTTTCGTTCCCTTGGTGGATGGATTGGGTCTCCAACGTGATCTGAGAGACAGATGGCCCAGGTACTGGTGGGGGTGATGAGCGAACTGGAGGCGAGTGAGGTTTGGGTGAAGGCGTGCGAGGCTTGGGTGAAGAGGACGGTGGTGTGCGAGGTTTAGGAGAAGGCGTGCGAGGTTTGGATGAAGAGGACGGCGACGTGCGAGGTTTGGATGATGGGAGTGGAGAGGAGTGAGGCTTGGGTGAAGCGGAAGGAGACACACGAGGTTTGGGTGAAGGCGTGTGAGGCTTTGATGACAGGCCTGGTTGCACGACCGACCCTGGGGCTAGAGTCGACTCAGCAGAGTGAGCATTTGGCGAAGGTGGCCGATCTCCAGCAGAAGGTGGCTCACCGTGGCTGACGTTCAGGTTGGGACGAGAGGGCATTGCTGAAGGGCTCTGGAGACGAGCAAGCACTGGTTGAAAGAGGGGCTGGAGACGACTGAGCCGAGGATGAGACTCCTGGCTGAGACGTGTCCATCTCACTGTGCAAGTCAAGGGGCTTTTGCCTGGTTTGTCTCTTCTGACGTTGCTGTGGTACTGAGACCTCCATTTTAGGTTCTGTAAATTTCGAAGATAAGCCTAGGGATGGAAAGGAAGTCTTTCTACGCATCGATCTTGGCCTGCTTACGAGGCTTATCAATGTCGATGTCGACATCGTCAGAGTCGGAGTCGACTGCAATGATCTCAGTGTCCTCAGGAATGGAAGATCATTGCCGTTTCGACGATTCAGGCTCTAAAAGACGACGTTTGAGCGCATATAAAGACCTATTCAGGCAGAAACTCACTGTTCAAGTCGTCCATGTGTTGATCTTATCTTATGTAGATTAGATTCGACTCGCGACTCTCGCGACTATCCGACTCGGATTATCTCCGACTCGGGCTCTCCTAGATATATACTTATGAGGCTATGCGACATCTAGAGTATTCGTCATTCTATCGTCTTCCCAACTCATACTGACTCATACATACATGTGACTGCTTATACTGCTCTATTATTAGTACACGCAATATGTATATAAGGACGCTCGTAGCTACCTCAATCTCTATCACTTTAACCTACCAGTTAAGCCTACAAGCTACTCGGTAAGACATCTACTCGCTAGTCGCAGTAGTGTTCTTCAGGTTATGAGCCCCGAAGCTCAGTAGTCGCGCTGTAATGGCTGCACTACAAACTTGGTCGGCGCTGTAATGGCTGCCTCCATAGACTGCTACTAGTCTGCGCTTAACCGCTGCGAACTATGCACGTCTAACCAAGTGGCTGATAGGCCGAACCTATGCCTTTACTCTGCGCTGTTATGGCAGCAGAGATCTGCGCTGTAATGGCTGCAGAGTGGGGCAAAGAATGCGCTGTTATGGCTGCTTTCTTTGATTTGTGATATACGTTGCTGACGAACCTTGTTTTGACAGATCTCAACTATCAACATGTCTTCTAACAACGCTCACAACAGTATCCCCATGCTCGATGGTACCAACTACCTGGAGTGGGCCATGCGTGCGGAGCAGTACCTCCAAATGCAACGTCTAGGATCCTACATCGATAGTACTCGTCCCGATGGTGCTGCTTCAGATGCCAATGCGGCGGAGAAGCTTGCTCAGGAAGAGGTAATCGAAAAATGGGACAAGGATGATGACCAGGCCATGGGAGCTCTTCTCCTTCGTATCAACAGAAATGTCTGCGCACAGGTTGCGGGCAAAAATACGACGATGGCGTTATGGGACGCTCTCAAGGAGCTTTACGGTAGTCCAGGCAATGCTGCGATCTTCGCGGATTTCTCCCGAGCCATCAAGTTCCATATCGGAACTGGAGATCCTCGCCCTGCGATTGCCAAGCTCCAGAACTACCTGGGTCGTCTTGCTACGAACAACGTCTCGATCGATTCATTCATCGAGGCGATGATTCTAATCAGCAGCCTTCCTACCAAGTACGACAACACTGTCGCCATCCTTCTTAACAATAACAAGAAGGATCTCTCCTTCGAGGTCGTCGTTAAAGCCATCACGGCCGAGTACGATCGCGTCGCCAACCCGGCTACCCTCAACAAATTCACTGGTATCAAAAGGAAAGGGGGAAACCCTAACTTCCGCCAGCAGCAACAGGGGCAGCAGAAGGATTCCGGCAACTCGGGTAACCAAAACTCGGGTTCTTCCCAGTCCAAGGGGAAGAAGCGCGGATCCAAGGGTGGTAACAAGAAGAAGGAGAAGGAAAGGAAGTCGCAAGGTCACTCCCACATGGTTCAGGCCGCCTTCTTAGGCGACCATCTCGTCTCTCCCGCTCCTCAGGAGCATGTGCCTCCCCAGGCCAAGGTCTCGGTCCTCTCATTCGTGAAGACCGGACCCTCTATCGTTCAACGCCCAGTTGATCTAACTCCATCTACCCATCTCCCGGCTTCGGCTGCTAAAGCCAAGGTCGCTCCATCCACCAACACCTCGTGCTATCCCGACGTGGAACGCGCCAGGACGAACTGCGGCCTCCCAAACGTCAAAGATCGCTTGAGCCCATCGAACAGGCTGAGGTGCACGAGGCCAGCTCGCCTCTGCACCGACTCCCATCTCCCCCACTGGCACACGGTGGATCTGGAGAAGGGATCGACGTTCCCCAAGCAACCATGGTGCATCAATCTCGATTGCCTATGGAAGGGGACGGCTCACAAGCACTGGACGGACTCAGTGACACCGACGCCTTGGGGGAAGACGACGACAGCGTCTCCCTCGGCGACGAAGGCGAGGACCCCTCGCTATTCGGCGCCCCCAAGACGGTCTGGGAGAGGATCCGCGACGGCGAATTGGAGGACCCGCTCCACCCCGACGATGAAGTCTCCGACTGGGGCTCCGACGACGGGATGGGAGGCGAATCTCCAGATCGTAATGGATCAGATCGCCTTTCAGATGCAAAACCATCCGTCTACCTACCGGATTGGGACGCTCTGAGGACTGGTCACTACGACGACGATAACTTGTTCAATTAGATATGAATATGCTAGAGGACGATGTATTCTTAGAGTATTGCTGTGCAATTAACTCTATCGTTTCGATTCACGAAAAAAAAAAAAAACATTTCATCTCCTTCTTTGATGATTGCACGAGTCGTGGATCGTGTGTCCTTCTTCGACAGAAGAGTGGATCAATCCAAGCAATCAAAGACTTCGTTACCATGGTTGAAACAATATACCATGAGAAAATCGAAGAATGGCAGGTGGATGGTGGTGGAGAATTCATCAACGAAGAACTCATAGCATTCTTCAAATCAAAAGGAATCAAGCTATCGATCAGCGCTCCGTATATGCATCAGCAGAACGGACGCGCTGAGCGCTTCAATCGCACTATCATGGAGAAGGCTGAGTCAATGCGTCACGACGCTTGCCTACCTCCATCATGGTGGGAATTTTCTGTTCTATACGCCGTTTACGTGTATAACCGGACACCTCTCAAGCGTCTTGGTTGGATTACTCCACACGAGGCTGTAGAAGGAGAAGTTCCGGACGTCTCTAAATTAAGAGTCTTCGGATGTGGTGCCTGGGTGTATATTCCCAAGGAACAACGATCTAATAAGCTCCTTCCACGGTCGGAGTATATGATCTTCCTAGGATTCCCAGAAGGCATGAAGGCGTATCTCTTCATGAGATCGCCAAAGGAACGTTCTATTCAAGGCGACTACTGCTCGCTTTGATGAACTTCACTTCCCAAGGTGTCCTGATGCAAAAGCACCTCAAGACCAACCACGAGTTGAAGACTACCCACCTTCCTCGTTTGGCAATGATGGACCTCCATCTGAATCTGAAGATGATGATGACGATGATGATTTCCTTCCTCGTCCATCAAACTCCCAAACCCCTAAAAGAGGTAGCGGTCCTGATCGTGCCGACGATCGGAACGCTGGTGAACAACCAGCCGACCAGCACCCGCCGAACCCCGCACCGGGAAACGCTCCTGGTGATGAACCAAGGAGATCTGCGCGGAATCGGACCCAAACCAAGTCTCAGCCTGGCGATGTCTACGGAAATAAAACTCCAACAGAAAAGCATCAGACGGATCGGAGAAAAGCACTTGATAAAGATGACAGACGGCCATCTGGATCTAATCAAGGTGCTGCAAGCAAGGAAAAAGGTGTTCCCGCGCCAAAACCTGCTACTCCCGTGTCCGAAAGTGAATCTGATTCAACTTTTGACATACCTGAGGACTTAGAACGCTTGACGCGTGAAGGGGGAGTTAATTTTATGCATTTCCTGCTTTCTAAAGCGGTTTTGCCTTCAGTTCCTTCAGTCGATAGCGCTCCACGTGAGTGGACGTTTAAAGACATCTTGCGGATGCCACCGCAGGAGAAGAAAGGATGGATCGATGCTTGCAAAGATGAGTTAAAGGCACTCTCTGAACGCAATGTATTCGAAATGGTCGATCTTCCCAAAGGTCGTAAAGCGATCACCAATCGCTGGGTATTCGACGTCAAATCTGACGGTCGTAAACGCGCCCGACTTGTTGCCAAGGGTTTCCAAGAAATCGAAGGCATCGACTACAACGAGATATTCTCACCGGTGGTTCGTTTCGAATCAGTCCGAACCATGTTAGCCCTCACGGCTCTCAAGGATTGGCACATCACCGGAGTCGATGTCAAGACCGCATTCCTCTATGGGAAACTAGATGAGGAAATCTATATGCGTCAACCCGAAGGCTTTGTCATGAAGGGCAAAGAGCACAAGGTGTACCGGCTCCTTCGTGCTATCTATGGTCTGAAGCAAGCGTCCCGTGCATGGTACATGGAACTTGCAAAGTCGATGAAGATTCTTGGCTTCAAACGACTATCGACCGATACCGGGATCTTCATCCTTCAGGATGGACATGGTGGCTTTGTCATCATGATTGCCTACGTCGATGATCTCATCTTCGCGGGTCCTAACAAGAGACTTGTTAATGCCAAGAAAGAGGCGTTCAAGCTCAAGTGGGAATGTCGAGACTTCGAAAATCCAACCGAGTTCTTACGAATGAGGATCAGACGTGACGGACAAAATATCCGTCTGGACCAATCTGCCTACCTTGGCACGGTCCTGGAACGTTTTGATATGAAGGATTGCCGACCGGCACCTACACCTATGGTCGAGGGTTATAGGCCTCTCGAACATACTGGACCTGTCGATACGAAACGACGCCACTATTTCCAGTCGATCATTGGATCTCTGCTCTACTTGATGCTGGGCACTCGTCCAGATATCGCCTACGCTGTTGTAAAGCTGTCTCAATTCGCAGCTAATCCTTCCGAGGAACACATCAGCAAAGCCAAGTACATCTGCAGATACCTTCGAGGAACTATGGACTACGCTCTGGTTCTTGATGGCGCATCCCAAAATGGGTTGATCGCCTACTCGGACTCTGATCACGCTGCAGATCTGGTTGCACGCCGATCTACGACTGGAAACATGGTGATGCTGGCAAACGCTAGCATTAGTTGGATTTCCCATGCTCAAAAAACTGTCGCTAATTCCTCCACCGAAGCTGAATACATGGCTGTGTCTGACTGTAGTCGACAGGTGATGTGGTTTAAGCACATGTTCAAAGAGCTTGGTATGCCGATCATCGTACCTATCCCTATCTGTTCCGACAACAACGGTGCTATATTCATCAGCAACAATCCTATTCAGGAACGTCGCATGAAGCACATCGATGTCAAGTTTCACTACATCCGTGAACTCATCGAGAATGGTGACATCGAAGTATTGCGAGTCGATACCAATGACAATATCGCAGACATCTTCACCAAACCGTTGGGACGTGTGAAGTTTGAACACTTCAGGGGACTACTAGGACTTGAGTTCTACTCGTCTTAGTCCAATGGGTACACTCGTTAGGAGATGCACTCATTGAGGGGGAGTGTTGATCTTATCTTATGTAGATTAGATTCGACTCGCGACTCTCGCGACTATCCGACTCGGATTATCTCCGACTCGGGCTCTCCTAGATATATACTTATGAGGCTATGCGACATCTAGAGTATTCGTCATTCTATCGTCTTCCCAACTCATACTGACTCATACATACATGTGACTGCTTATACTGCTCTATTATTAGTACACGCAATATGTATATAAGGACGCTCGTAGCTACCTCAATCTCTATCACTTTAACCTACCAGTTAAGCCTACAAGCTACTCGGTAAGACATCTACTCGCTAGTCGCAGTAGTGTTCTTCACCATGTCATACAGCGGCCTGCGAAAGTCCTTGCGGGTGGACAGGGTATCGGGATATTTAGCAGTAGCAAAAAATTCGGCCTTCCATTTGTCGTCTGCATTGGTAAACTCTTTGAAAGCGTCCATGAGGTGGGACAGGACAAACTCCCCGACTTCAGGGTCTTTCTTACTCCAGGTCTTCGGTTCAAGGCATGCATATACAGTCTCGCCGACCAGCTCCTTGAAGTACTTGGTCATGAGTGCGATTCTCGAACTGTCAGCATAACATCCGTCTGCGCGCTGAAGAAAGCCGAGGCTAGGAATGGCTCCGTGAGGAAAAGCAAAGCCTTGAGGACGCTTCTTCCACTCGTCTATAGTCCAGAAAGTGATCTTTGGAGGGCGTGTTACATCAGGGGAATAGGGAGTGGATGATTTGCCGAGATCTATGTTATCAGCATCCGGATCAAGGATAGATTTTGTCAGTGATTATCGCTTTTGATCGCGGGATGAACATCCACCAATCAAGGGCCCCCAGGCTGTGCCAGTACGGAAGCCTGGTCTGACCTGACAAGGCCTGACAGGAGAGTGCAATTCAGATCAGTTATGTTCTCAACCGTTGGTCATATTCGCTGAGACTTCCTCAGAGTTCTGTGTAATTGAAAGTGTAATGGCAGGCTTCTGGGGCCTGTTGTTCTTATGCTCAAAGCCCTGGCAGGGTGAGAAATATTGTGATAAAACTCTCAGCAAGCTGTACGTCGACCATCTTACTGGGAGCCTCCGGCTAATAAGTATCTTCTATGCATTAATACAGTCGTGGCCCATGGTATCCCCTTTGAGTTGGTATGTCAGGAGATAAATCGCGGTTCCCAATCGGTTTGTACCAGATAATAAAAATGGTGTAGATTCGAGGAATAGCTATATACGTAAGATACAAAATCATCTACAATATACTTCTTGATAGCCCTCGAACGCTAGCGAACATTCCCACCCACATCGTAGACGCGTCCAAAGCTCCGCCATATCCCAACGAACATGATGGCGCGTACAGGCTAGAGGGCGTGGTGTTCAGTCAGTTATCGCTCCAGGCTTACATCGTCAAAGGTGCGTACCTCTTCAAGAGCTGCGATAGATTCCCCCCCCCGTCGTCGCAGTCGTCTATCGCATACTCACTAATCCTGTGGTCATCAATAGCTCCCCGCCTAGGCCAAAATCGAGATATAAACCGCACCTGGTCACTCTGGAGCCTGGCAACTGTCAGAGGCACTCCGCGGGTCGAGATTGGCGTCGCAGACGTCATCCTGGGGAGTTCAGCAGTCCCGCCTTTAGCTTTTCCTCAACAGACGATAGACAGAGACCAATTCAACGTATTGACTCACTATGGTGACCTTGAATGCCTGAACGATCCCCCGTCGAGCACAACATCCAGCCAAACTGATACGCAGCCCCAAGAAGGCTTGAATGCGCGAGCAGACGCAGAACTAGATAAGCATGAGCCGACGAGGTGACTAGAACACGGGAGCAGCGGTCGAGATGAGACGAGACGAAGGTCGTCTATGAGTTTGATAGGGGACGGTGGTGGTCGGGAGGAAAGCCTGTCAAGGCGCGCGCCAACTGACATCACCAGCTTTGGAGCGGAGCTTTAATTGACTAGGACGAATTCAATGTCTCGTCGTAGCGTCCCAGGTCACAGCGCATTCTCTTGCATGGCATGTACCATAATTTTGGACCAGATACAAGTACACTACAATAATTATGCACCCTTATCATGTGCGTAGAATAATTTTGCACCCATGCAATTTGTATACAATAATTGCATAGCATACAAGCCTTGTACAATCCTTCCACCGGTATACAAGCCCTGTAAAATAGTTCTACAGACATTGTATGGTATAAAATACTTCTACATCCTTGCCAAGGATCCAGGTTTCTCATGATGACTGGGAACGGGTAGCGGCGAAAGTGGTAAAGCACGGGAATATATTACATCAGCGCGTATGTTCAAACGGTGTACATGCATGTAAGGCAATCAGACACCCTCTGATTAAAATAATGACTCAGACCCGCCGATGTCCACTGTGGTACGCTCGACCTTTCCATTGACAAAAGGACCTGTTTGGAATGTTTCCGAGAACCGAACATATCTGGGGCTCGTCCCCGGGTATCGTTACTAAAGTAACTTGCAGACTTGGCGGGGAGTTGTGAGGCTCTCCGAGAATAAAGCTGTGATTTCTCCCAATGCTTCGGAGGGCGGTCAAGCTATCCCGGTTGATGTATCTAGCCTGAGGGGTGAGACAGTGAAGGGGAGGGGAGTTCAAAGCCACGTACTGGTTAACATGGTAAAACAGACTGCCAAGTACAGGCTCAGCGCTATGACTGGGAATGAGGTGACACGAGCGCCTGACCTGTGGGTCTGGATCCCGCACCACCGGTGCTCCCCCGGGATGGCCCAGTGGGAAAGGCCCAGCAAGGAAGTCAGAAGATGCAATGCGACCCTCTGCCAGTGTATCCAGGAGGTGTTGTAGCCGAACGAGTTCGAACTGACGAGATCCGGTGTCCAGGGGACATGGACCAGTGTTTGCGATGTTTGCATGGATGTGGAAAGGGCCACAGCAATTGTTCGCACTACCGGGGATTCGAACAATAGCAGTATCCTGCCCCTCAGTATCCGTCGCAGGGTGCGGGTGTTCAAAGGCCATGTTCTCATAGCCGATGATGTCGTCCGTTCGCGAAACGTAAGCAGTCTGCAGCGTGAAGCGCGGGTGGCAAGGTGAAAACGGCGCGATGGGTACCGCCCATTTCGAGATGACGGTGACCTGGAACGGAGTTGGTTCCCTGTGTGGTTTCGACATGAGCCAAAATTCGTCAAATAGTTCGAGTGGTAAAGAGACATTGCTGAAAGAAAGACGGTGCAACAAAGACATACGTTGAACGTTACACCTTTCGCTCCCGCTTCAGTGACTTCCGAGTCTTGGGAGCTGTACCCGTCGCCACTTATAGCATCAGCATGGGCCATTTGGCCTTTCGTATACACAGGATTTACACAGTAGTGGCCTGCATCCTATTGAACAGACAATCGCGAGTAGTTCAGCGCAAGCCAAGGATATATTCGAGGACTCAGCGACTCACCGATGTAGATTCCCAACACTCTGGGAGGTTTATAGGAGCACTGCGTCTGAAAGAGTCAATACCAGAATACCTGAAACGGGAGCTTGCCTAAAACGCAGAATCATGGCTGTTTAAATACTGGTCAAGCCCCTGAATGCGGTTAAAAGGAGCCTGTTTAGAATCCATGGGAAAGGCTGTAGGGTGTGATCATCCCAACATTATCCCACAAGGGTATAAGGGTGCAGGATACGATATGGATTACGCACCACTCATCAGCCAACAAGATCTGGACTGAAGCCGAATAGTACGAGAAGCGAACGAAAAGTGTACACCACAAACAAGTGTATATTGATAATCGTCAATGTGCAAGGTACTCAATCAACGAGTTATGCAGGTTGCCAAATGCGCCGTGGTACTCTTGGACGCGAGCTACGCCTTACAGCTATCGCAGCATTGGGCTCTGTTTCTGGTGGCCCATGCTCCTGCACACTGTTCAGGGCCTCCTTCTGCCTGCCATGACTGATTGTGGCTGGGTGCTCATGTGTTGCTCCTGGAGGTGCGCTCGTCTGAAGGAGCCTGTTCGACTTCCTCTGTTTCTGAACCTACCTGCTGGTTATCGTCCTCCATGCCCATGTCCATGTCCGAACCCATTCCTTCGTTCTCGTTATCTGGATCCGAATCTGACTCCGAATCGGTGCCTAGCGTGCTGCCATCTTCGTCAGAAAGGTGTAATTCTGGGTCGTCCGAGTCTGTATCGCTGGATTCCTCGGAATCACTGGCAGATGTCGTCGTGGCGGTGGCTACCTTCGATTTGTCAAGGGGAGAGTCACCACCGTTAGTTGGCGTGGCCTCTTCGGGGGCCATCGCGGTGGGCATGGACCGCATGGAACTGGAGGAGGCTGATGGTGCATCTGCGTGAGAATACGCATGACCGACTCCAAGACCCCAATGGTGCCTCATCAACATATCCCAGGTCCACAAAGCTACGCAAGAAGTCAGTCGGGAATAAGCCATGATCAAAGCACAAGCATCACTTACCGATTCACAAAGTACTCGTGCCAGTCATCTTCTTCATGTGCCAGGCGCGAAAGAAAGCAGCGAGTTGTGGCGTTACAGGAGCGGCTGGCAGGCGAGGTGGGCGCAGCGAACGAGTGGCTCTGGTGTTCCAGAGTAATCGTGGGGGCTCGATTCGTCAGGGCCGTGACTGCCAGAGTCAGGGAGAGGCTGATCTTCACCATGCTTCCTCCCCGACAAGAACCTTGGAATTATATGGGCGGCACGAAGAACATCTGCAGGGTCGAGGAAGTCAATGCTATCACTTTCCACGGATACGATGGGGAAAGAAAGGCGTTGAAGCGAATGGGAACTGGTGGGAGCCATTGAACCATTGTACCATCGCACCCATAAGAAGTCGAAGCAGGCGGATCTTCATATCGGATGATCCAGGGCCGCTATAGGCAATGTTGACATGGTAGATGCCGAGCACACGAGCATAAACGTAGCGGTTGTGAGACCCACTTTCTCCAAGGCACATGATGTTGCACCTGGAGGCATTCGTGTTTACGGTATCTTGTTCCTGTTGCAGGTCGTAGGTCGTGTAGTTGACATGGAACGTATCATGCCGATAAATCCGGTCAGAGTGAAACAGGACTCTCTGGTGATGTGGATGATGTAGTGGAAGCTCGTCTGTTGTCAGTCCACGCAGAATTGACAGGGTTTGGCCTTCGGGCTGTCCCAGGGCCTGCGCTTCTGCTAGAAGGCGGTGAATGATTCGAGGGAAGAGGTGACGTCATAATTTCGCCACAAAGTTCTGGGAGACAGTCGCATCAATGATTGAAGGATGAGCGGTAAGAAATGCGAAACGTACCTTACTCGCCGAGTCTGAGAGGTTAGATTGCAGGAAAGGGGCAAGATCTACAGGGTTATTTTGTGAAACGCCAATGAAGTAGTTAGGCTGGTCTTGGTCGTAATTGGAAGTAGGTTCTAGCATTGTTGGTGGAGACATTCGCTTGCGCATCAGACGAAGTGCAGTTTGCCTTCATTGAATTCGGGATATTTGGTGTGCCACGTTTTTCTTGTTGGTACGTCCATAGTTTCCCTTCGGGAGCTTGTGATTCACCTCCGTCTGATTGAGGCGTTAAGTCTGACGCTCAGACGTCGAAGGGAGTGACAAGGAACGTACAATACGGCTTGTATATGAGTCTGTTATTCCAAACAGTATGATAGTGGGAACAACGTGTCCCATGGCATGAAACTTGGGCACATTCAGGTTCAGGGACTTTTCATGTCGGCCTTCATCTAAAGATTCGGATTCAGTGGGTGCTGTATTTGTTACAGCTCAGGTCGCGAGCCCCTAAGGGTAGACGCGAGGACTGTAATATCCGAGTCGGACCTCTTCTAAATCAGGTGGAAACATAAGGCAGTCGTCAAGAGTACCTCTGAGAGGAGTGCTCTTGACGACTGAAGCAAGCCTAGCAATAGAGGAAGGTTTGCCTTCAGAGGGTAGACAGGGATAATCTGATAGAATAACAAGCTAAGGTATAAGCAAGTACATCTGCAGCCTTATATACTACTAGAGGGACGAGCTATCTAAGCATTGTATCAAAGTAGGAAATACTCCGCAGCATATCTAGGAGTCATATCCAGTCATATCCAGTCATACTCCGCAGCATATCTAGTAGATGTACAACAAAGGTAAGAATGATAGAAGTAGTAGAAGATAGATACCAACTATGCATGACATATGCACAATCAGAATGGAATAAGTAATCGTCAGTTGGGAACAGTGAATAGCAAATGGTCAATGGATGGGATCTGTGGGGAACACATGATAGATGGATGTCCCAAGGGTGCATGTGCACAGCAGATGCATAGATATCGCGTGGTGAGGGAAGTCTGGGGGGAGTCAAGGGGAAGGTGCAAGGAAGGAAGAATAGGGGTAAAAAGCAGTCATAACAGTATTAATGAAATATGAAGTAAACCTTACGTCTTGAATCAGCTGTTCCTCCTGCACTTTCTTGCGGGTCAGTTTGAGGGGGCCTGGGGTCCGGCTCTTCCAGCTCTTCGACGGTCTTGCCCGTTTTCCGTTTGCTTGAGTTAGAGCCTTTCTTCTTTGCCTGCTTAGATTCTCGCCGCTTGCGGGCTTCGTATTCGCGTCGGAGTTCCTTCGTTGGGAACTCTTTGCACGTTGTATCAACGAAATCCCGTAGGCGGTCCCCTAGCTCCGTGGTCGCGTTGTCAAGAATTTCAATAGTGTGGTCGGTGTGCAAGCGAAGCTTTACAAGTCCGTGCCAGTGAGCGAAGGTGAAGAGGAGTTCCAGAAGGCGACTGTTGTGTGGTTCAGGGAGAAGGCCTTCAAAGGCTGCTATCGCACACTGCAAGCCAATGGACGGTCAACAGAGCATCTCTGGACGCCATCTATTGATAGAAGACTCACTTGCAGGAGATCTTCGAAGTCTCGAGCAGCCAGCTGTTTCATGTCCGAAACGTTATTGCGGAATCGCCGAATGGTATCACGCCCAAAGGTGGGCATCATTCGATACCTACGTGTGGTATGTCCACATTAGCAAAGGGCAATGCAACAGCTTTGAGATAGAGCAAAGAGGTGTGGCGCTCACCTCAAGTCAACCGTATCCAAGGCGCTTTTGTCGTACGACTCGAACAAGCGGATAATCTGAAGGAACAGTGACTTCCATGTACCCAGCTCAACTTCGTGCAACACATCCGAGACAAGCATATCAAAGTAGTTAATCCCTTTGGAAGAAAGTCGGTCAGAGAATGCATTCTAAAGTGACGACGTTAGAAGGCAAATTGAGGTGCAAGGTCTCAACTTGCCTTGGTTGGAACGAGAGATTGAGGCTGCAACGCGGTCTCGATGGGCTTGCAATTGACTGAGCGATTTTTTTTGTATATCAGGTTGCGGGCAGCTGCAACCTTTGACTGGCGAGCAGCGTCGTCATAGCGCTTCAGCAACTGCCTGTTGGACCGATCCGTGTCTGTTCCAAGTTGATGGATCTCTTTGAGAGGGACAAGACAGATAGGGCACGGGCACGCTCCGATATTCCTGATACTGGCGATAATAATTCTGATATACTGGTGAGCGAGTAACGTGGGTAAACGAGGGACATAAGCACACCTTTCTGGATAGTCAGCGGAATATGTGAAAATCCTAAGGTAGAAACGGCGTTCAACACCATCCAAGCACTTGACCACAATACCGTGCTCGTATGCCTCCATGAAATCCTCGTCGAGAATGATACGCCACTGCTCGTGGAAGAGTTCTCTTTGGCAATGGGTGAGTAACGCTGGTGGCAGGTCGAGATTGTCCCGAGTGTGCAATGTAAAAGTCTTTGAAGTCGTCGGGGAGCTGGGAAAAGCAGTGAGACTCTTCAGCTACAGTGTGAGATTGAGGGGCTACCTTTGAGCGATACGCCAGATGTTCGACCAGACGGAGTCCAATTTTGGCCCTCTTGTACTTTGAATCGTTGGCATAAGACATGTACAGAGGCCACAGCTTCGCTGTGCCAAACTGAGCGAGCACAGTTTCATCAGAGCCAAACATAAGCCCAACAATGTACCGAGGAAGGTCGCATCCTGGCTCTGGGGGCGACTCCTAGGAAGTTGTACAGCAAAGAAGAGATTGAATAGCGAAAAATCCGTACCTGAAGATCCTGGAAAGCCTTCAGAAATGCAGGCGACGTGTACAGCTCTCCATGAACGTTGACATCTGCCTTTGTATTGCCAGGTTGCCAGCGCAGCTCATATGGCAGAAAGTGAAAGCTGTCTTCGTTATTCAAATTCATCAACTTTTCCCTGATCATAGGAACAATGGGCTGGTGTCGAACCTGGACCTCGTAAGGATAAGGGCCAGGATTTGAACAGGTAGTATTGAACGGAACACTGATTGCGACGGTGGAAGTCCTCCATGCCGACTCCTCCACCCAATTGTCATCCATATCATCGTGCGGAATCGGCTCAGCTAAAGCATTATTGATTTTCGCCCAGTTTACACCGTGAACATCCTCTGGGCGCCAGTCGGGACTAGAGATGATGTCGAGTAGTCTGGAAAAGTCAGCCCTACCCTTCCCATTTCCATCACTTGCTCGCCATTCACCAAGGAGAAATGCATTCCGATTTGGAAAAGGGTAATAGTTATCTGGATGTGACGGGTCGTCAGTGTCCAAACTGTCACGACAGGAGTACTGAGCCTGGGTCGACGTCTCAGGAACATAAGGATGCTCTTCTGGCGCCTGGTACCGTTTATACAGCCCAAATTCATCGTGTGGCGTACTTCTGGTTGCTCCGTAGACACTGTTCTTTTCTGAGGGTCCCAGGGGTAGAGAGCGGCGTGAAGGGAACGGAGGGTGCAGAGGTATCAACAGGATCATTCTCCTGCTCTATCTTGATGAGTGATGAATCCACAAAGTCTTGATACCTTGCAGGTGGATGGCGCGCTGTTTTATTCCGTTGCCCTCTCCCCTTCTCAGGCGTTGTAGCAGGTTCGGGCTGGCTGTTGCCTTGGGCCTAATGAGAGGCCAAAATCAATCTGGTTAGCTGTGCAGAACAGCAAAATGGGGTAGAGGAGTACCTCGATGTTGATGTCCCTGGATCCACTGCCGCTCGCTACACTTTCGCTTGCTTGGCATTGTCCCTGCACAGCGGTGGGATGCTACAGCATGCGAATCAGTTTCTGGTATGTGCTTATGATCTGTGAAGCATGAAACTGACCGTTGCACTTCTGCTTCCACCCGCGGTAAAATTGTCCACATCGAGATCAGCATCCGATCCATACCACCGTTTTCGGGGAAGCCGGTCGGTCTCGCTGTCAGTGCGGGGTCGTTTGGTGGCATTATCTCTCCTCGCCTGCTGTAGTCTCTTACTGAGCCCAGTTTTGAGAGCTAAGCAAGATGACTTCATGTGTCGCGTTAAAGCCCCTGGTAAAGGGAATGTTTGGCTGCAGAATTGACATTGGCTTAAGTGTTGGCTGGGTAGTTGGTGCTGCTCATATACAGAGTCGTCATCGCGGTCCATTTCAGTGGGAGTCTTAGGGCCAAATAGTGGACCTCTATTGCAAAGGGAAGAAAGCAAAATGGTCTTGTTGAAGAATTGTGGCACAATCATGTGATTGGTCGCGAAAGCTGGAATGTCACATGAGCAATGAGAAAGGCCCTCATGACAGTCGTGCTCTGCTAGGCCATCTGTCAAAGGCAGATCTAATTACAGACAGCTTCCGTCCATCAATACCCACTCAAGTGCTCAATTGGAAGATCGGAGCCGCATCCTGGTTCTAATGACGGAAGTAGCGTGTGGGAATACTTTTCTGACACCAGGTTATGTTAACTCGTTGATCTCCACTACCACCACCACCACCACCACAGCGCTTCGACCGCAGCCTCTACCGTGGGCACCTTTCACGGCTTTTGCAATTCCGTTCGTGAACTCCAGGCTCCGGCATTAATGACAGCAGCCCAGGATTTCCCGATGCAAACTAGTGTGTTTTGCAGGAGGGGTCGTAATGTGTCAGGCTGACTGTATAAAGCCTCTGTCATTCTGCTTGCATCTTGACTCCAGCGTTCGACGTTTGCACCCACCGTCGTCTCCAGCACATCCCCTCATTGCTCATGGTTACCTACTCACCCACCACCAGTAACCGTACGCCAACCAGGCGTAGTTCACGCCCTCACCGTCGTCCTAAGAAGTTCTTGGAGTCACCCTCTAATCCATTCTGGTTTCCCTCGCCCCTTGGGGAGAAAGCGCGAGGCAAATCACGAATGAAAAGACCTTCCGATGCCTCTCCACTTTTTACCCCGAACACCAGTGGTTAGTTACACTTAGTTGATGCAACCGTCTCCAGGAACAGCTGACTGACAACTGTACACTAAAGGCCTCGTAAACGCCCACCTGAACAGCTCGCCTACGAAGGTCAAAATTGAGGATACAACTCCGATTGGCAGCCTCTTCTCAATGCCAGTTGGTAAGGGAGCTGCCCATCTATTATGCTGGAACACACCGTCCTCATGCATCATAGGACTAGACCAGGACCACGATTCCATTTCGGACATGGAAAATGGCACGCCTTCACCCAACTTTGCAGCCATTGCAAGGATTGACAGTGAGTGCCCCTTAAGTTGTTCTTCGGTATCTCTGAATGATTGGATGGATAGACAATGTCGAAGGCATCAGCGGATTCCAGGAATTCCTGCCACCTGGATGGGAGCAGTCCAAGCCTGGCTCCCCGGAGGTAGGCGTTGTCCACCGCGGCGACGACAATGCCTCTCCTCATGGATCTACTCATTCCGAAATATTTGACGGCGTTGGCCAGCCTGATGAATATCAGTGGAACAAGTGGCAGGTAGCATCTTCAGATGATTACCACGACCAAGTCGTGAGCACCTCCGATGATGAAGTCATCGAAAGTAAAGGTATGCATTTCATATCTAACAGCTGCGCATTCCTAACCGTCGTCGTTCCTAGTCCTGACCATCAATAAAACCTTCTTCTTCGACAACATAATTCGTACATTCGATCCCGCTACTCTTCCTCCTTCCAACATATCCGCCCTAATTGACTATGGATCCCACTTCCCCGTTGGGGTCAACACAGCAACTTTTGTTCGAATGCTCCGATTATGCTTACGCTGTGATTGATTAGTATTCGCCGACAATACCAGCACCCACAAATGCCCAGGACCTGTTCACGAGGAGGTCGTGCTAGCTAAGGTAGCGGCCATCAGGTTCCCGCACCCCCTTACATAAGCAGCGGCGGGGTTTGACGACGACCTCATACCCGTCGGCCCCTCGCATCCTTTCCAAATTCTGACTTCTGGGGGTGTCGCAGGAAGCTCAGAGGATGCGTTCTCTGGTTTTAAATTGTTTTAATTCGAAGTCTAAGGTGACCTAAAAAGGAAATATATAACAAGTCGAAATGGTCAGGAAAAGCGAAACTGAGATGCCTGGCACAAGGAAAGGTAAGGGAGGCCACCGACGGCTAACGAATTTCGCCGCTGACTAAGCAGGTACGTCATGCCAAGGACGGCGCTTATTCACGATAAGCGCCCGTTGACTTGTGTGAGCACCATGGACATCGTCCTTCGCTGCTAAATCTCTCTCTCGAGCTCAAATAAAGCTGCGATGAGTATTTAAAATCTACGAGGGGCTCTATAGAGCCGTCTACCTGGCTGCAGTGGCATAGGGTACACCTGTTGGGTTTTTCGAATCGAAGATTTCGCCGCTCTTGGCGCCAAGCCATCAGCTTACATAAGGGTGCGAGTACCTGATGGCCCCTACCTTAACCTTGATATCGTCGACCACTTCACCCAGGAAGGAAGTCCAGGGCTTCTCAAGGGTCAGCTTCTGTCCGTGACCGGCCAATGCAACCTGTGCGATAAACTCGTCTTTCATAACGAAGATGTCAGCAGGCATCATTGCAATTGTGTTCGTTGGTAAAATTTGACTGATACTTCTTCGGTTCGTCGTACTTACTATAATATCGTTTGTCTGGAGCTTAATCAATACATGATTTCACTGAACCATCCATTATGAAGAGTGATAGTACATGAGATTGAATTATTTGATGGTTGAAGACGTAACAGGTGACATCGCCACAGCTACGAAACTCAGCCGCCTGACTGAGGCCTCAAGCTTGAAGCTCAACCCCGAGCCTGTGGACAGGACGCAGCGCTTTGAGCCCAGATATTGTCGAGTAGTCCAGAGAGGATTGTAGGATTGTTGCTGAAGGTGAATCCAAGTCGTTGCGTTTGGTAACGAATGTGTGGGGCTTTCGAAGCTTGTGCTGCCTCTCTAGTCCTTTGCCGTCGACGCTCGGCTTGCATCGACGGCGGCAAGGACTGAAGTTGAGCTCTTCTTGAGCTAACCTCACGCTCAAACGGCGGGAACTCCAATGCAATGCCCTGCTCGGAGGCATCATCGAGAACCTGATTGAGAGCTGCTTGCACCTCATTCTTGTTATGACCGTCTATCACGCCCCTATCTTTTTCCACTACTCCAATGGCCACCCTCTTCCCTCGCACCTTCAGCCCGTGATATCATATCTATTCAGACTCTCATTTGACCTCAGCTGCACTCTTTTGATCCCCCTTATCGTCTCTTGACTCCTACTTTTGTTGGTAACGCCTTCTTATGCCGCCATCTTTCACTTTCATCGTTACCAACACTTCTTTACATTCCTATCTCTTCTCTACGGTCACTGGATGTGCTGCGCACTGCGGACTGCTTCTTTCTTATCGACTCATACTGACTTGTACCGACTCATATCGACTCATACTATTATTTATACTCGACGACTATACCTATATAAACCTCTAGCTACTCTTTGTTATTCTTTAGCTAGTTCTCGTCGAATCTACCTGATTTGCCTATTCCTTCTCTCCTCGAACTTCGCTCCAACTCTCTAGTCTGCTTCAAGGCATCCTAGTTAGTTGCGATATCCGCTTGATCTCCGAACTCCGACACGGAACTACGGCCCTCGCGTCAACTCTTATGAGCTCGCGTACTTGAACCGTAACAGAAGAACTAGCTTCATCAACTACTCTGCCAGTATCGCCCTGGCAGAATACGACGACAAGACACCTGAACCAAGATTTCTTCAGAAAGCAGTAACCCCGACGACCGGGACGAAGTAGAAAACCTACTCGACGAAGCACAGAACCCAGAAGAACCAGCACCAGACAAATCATCATCTGAAGAAGAAGAAGAAACAGACGACGAAGACGAAGACGACGACGACGAAGAAGAATCTGACGAAGAAGAATTACCAAGACAGCCTCAACAAGAAGCCAGTACATCAATAGCCGAAGAAGATCAGTTTATGCAAGGAACCCGAAGAAATATCAAAGACACCAAGACACCGCTTGCAGGACAATACGAAGAACCATCAAGATCAAGAGGAAATACTCGCCCTGCCACACGAGCCGGCACACCTGAAATACAAGAAGAAGGATCAAAAGATAAACAACAACCAATCACCAGAAAAGAAGACATGCCAGCCAAAGCAGAAACATCAGACGACCGCGTCCCAGAGGCCACCCAAGACAATGGAAAAGGAGTCGCTCCCCCCACTCCCTTTGATGGAGACAGAACCAAAGTCGACGCATTTATCAAGGAATGTGCTCTGTACTTCCAAGGACACCCAAAGAAGTTCACCGATGACACGATGAAGACCCTGGCGGCTCTCTCCTATCTCAAAGGAGGAGATGCATTAATATGGAAGGAACAATACCTTGAAGACAAGATGAACAAAGAAACCTACGAAGTAGTAGTCCCCGAGTGGAAGAAATGGGTTGTAGAGTTCAAAACGGCCTTTTCCCAAGAAGATGTAGTCCAAGACGCCCTCAATCGACTCAGCCTTCTCAAGCAACGAACCAACCCCATCGAGAAACACAACATCGAATTCAATCTACTCGTTGGACAAGCTAAAGTCAAACCAGAAGAAGAGAAGACAATGCTGATGGAAACGTACAAGCGATCTATCAACCAACCGTTGCTCCTCAAGATCCTGACAATGGATAATCCTCCCACCGATCTCAAGGGACTCCAAGCAAAAGCTGCAATCTTTGACAAGAACTATCGTCATGCGACGCAGCTCATGTCCATCATCAACCCGGGGAAATATTCCAAGAATGGAGGATCTAACAACTACCAGAGGAGGCGCTTCACCAGCCCAGTCTACCATCCTTCTGGATCATCCTCGAACCCCATTGAAATTGGTGCCCTCACTACGCAGCAAGCAGAACAGTACAAACGTCAAGGGCTGTGCTACCACTGCGGACAACATGGTCACATCATCAGGAACTGCCCCAAGAAGCAGAGGAACAATACGAACCAAGGATCTTCTCAACGATACCAGAACACCAACGTCAACGTGAAGAAGACGCCCAGCGAAGTTGCCCAACACATCAGAGCGTTGGTTGCAGATTACAATGAGGAGGAACGCAACGAGATTGAGAAAGAGTGTGCCGAAGCGGGTTTTTGATCAGGAGAACTGCACCGACGTCAGTCTCTCCCTATTTAACTATTCATTCTGCCTTAGTAGCCCGAAAGAAAAATAAAGCCATATTTATCCCTATGAAACTTTCGGGTGAAACGCAAAATGGATCAGTAACCGTCGACGATGAAGGAATGATCGACTGCGGAGCTGGAGGCATCTTCATCGATACAACATATGCCAAAGACAACAATCTACCCCTGCATCTCCTAGAGAGAGAGCTGGAGGTCAACAATGTCGATGGGACGCCGAACAAAGCTGGAACGATCAAATACAAAACGATACTCGACCTCACTATCAACGGACAAACCAGACGAACGACTTTCTATATCACCGGATTAGGAAGACAGAAGATTATACTTGGGCTGCCATGGCTCGAGTACGAGAACCCCGACATCGATTGGAAGAAGAAGACCCTCACTTGGAGATCTTCTCCCCTTCCCCCTGTAACAATGGAAGACGAAGGAGAGGAATATTTCTCAGCAACGAACCCCCTGCCCTTGAACTCTCTCCTCCTCATGGAAGAAATCGAAGACTATTCAGACGACCTGATCATATCCTACATCATCGGAGAAACATGCGATGAAACCGAAGAGATCTGGATCGAATCGACAATGAGTCACTCCCAGGCATTCGAACAGAAATACAACGAACAAAAGAAGGTCGAAAACATCGCGGAACATGTGCCACCAGAATACCACGAATATCTATCAGTCTTCGATGAAAAGAAGGCTAGCAGACTTCCAGACCACAGAGTTTGGGATCACAAAATCGATTTGAAAGACGGCTTCATTCCCCGATCATCGAAAGTTTATCCCCTCACACCGGAAGAAGATGCTCAAGTCGAGACATTTGTAAAGGAAAACTTGACCAAAGGATACATCCGACCATCAGAATCGCCTCAAGCATCAGGATTCTTCTTTGTTGCGAAGAAGGATAGTGGCAAGCGACCATGTCAAGATTATGTCTATCTCAACGATTGGACAGTCAAAAACGCCTATCCACTTCCCCTCGTGACTGATCTCATGGACAAACTGAAAGGAGCAAGATACTTCACCAAATTGGACGTTCTGAAGGGCTACAACAACATCCGAATTCGACCAGGAGATGAATGGAAAGCTGCCTTCAAGACGAAATATGGACTATTCGAACCTCTGGTCATGTTCTTTGGACTTACCAATTCTCCAGCAACATTCCAAACGATGATGGATACCATATTCATCAAACAAGTTGAAGGAGGATACGTGGTCATCTACTATGGACGACATCCTGATCTTCTCAGACGACAAGAAAAAGCTCGAACACCACACCAAAGAAGTCCTACAAATTCTCAAAGACAACGATCTATATGTGAAACCGGAGAAATGCGAATTTGCCCAAGAGAAGATTGCCTATCTTGGTTTCATCATCGAACATAACAAGATCTCCATGGACCCGACTAAAGTCAAAGGAATATTGGACTGGCCAGCACCTAGGACAATGAAACAAGTACGATCCTTCTTAGGATTCGGAAATTTCTATCGAAAGTTCATCAGAAGCTACTCCGACCTCGCCAGACCACTCAATGCACTCCTTCAGAAGGGACACCAATTCCAATGGAATGAAGAATGCGACAAGGCCTTTGAGATGCTGAAGAAACGATTCAGTGAAGAACCCGTCCTAATGATGCCAGATCACACCAGGCCATTCCAAATCGAAGCCGATGCATCGAAATATGCTTCAGGTGCGGTTCTAACTCAACTGGACGCCAATGGATCAAGACACCCAGTGGCATATCTGTCAAAGTCATTCTCCCCTGCCGAACGAAACTACGAGATCTATGACAGAGAACTATTGGCAATAATCAGAGCTCTGCGAGAATGGAGACATTACATCCAAGGATCGCCCCACACGACGACAATTTACTCCGACCACTTGAACCTAACATATTGGCGATCACCGCAGAAGATCAAACCTCGACAAGCAAGATGGCAACTAGAACTTGCAGAATATGACATCAAACTCGTTCATGTACCCGGCAACAAGATGGTCCAATCCGATGCGCTTTCAAGACGACCAGATCTTTGCCCAGACGAAGAAGAACCCGAAGAAGTCACCATGTTACCAAAAGAGCTCTTCATCAACGCCATCAATCATCAGGATTCCTACATCAATCTGATCGACACTGCGCTTCAAAGTTGGATCTCAAGAACACAAGAACTCGATAATGAAGCGGCAGATGCGTTAAAGGAAATCTTAGGAAAAGGACCACAGGCAATGAAGAAACCACTAGAAGACTGGACACTCGAAGAACACGACAACAACCGACTGCTGTTCTACAAAGGCAAGAATTACGTACCTCAAGACATAGAACTGCGGAGAGCCATCGTCAAACGATATCATGATGCCATCACAGCAGGACATCCTGGAGAACTTGCAACTTTCAACGCGGTATCAGAGCACTATTATTGGCATGGGATGCGATCCTTCATCAAGGACTACATCAAAGGATGTGCAGAATGTCAACAGTTCAAGATCAACCGCCACCCATCGAAGCCATCACTGATGCCTATCCCTCCCCCTACATCGAACCGACCATTTGCGCAAGTCTCCATCGATTTTCTCACCGATCTGCCAGAATCAAATGGATTCGACTCTATTCTATCCGTGGTGGACCACGGCCTTTCGAAGGGGGTAATTTTGATTCCATGCAACAAGACGATCACGGCAGAACAGACAGCTCAACTCTTGATCGACAACCTGTTTCGAAGATATGGACTACCAGACAAAATTATCTCCGATCGAGGACCGCAATTTGCAGCTTCTCTGTTCAAAGAAGTGCTAAGAATCCTTGAAATCGACATCTCTCTGACGACAGCCTTCCATCCCCAAAGCGATGGAACCACAGAACGCTTCAATCAAGAGATCGAAACATGGCTGTCAATCTACTGTATTGGGTTTCCACAAGACTGGTCGCAACATCTGTCAATTCCTGGAGTTCACCCATAACAACAGAAGACATTCTGATCGACTTCACACTCCATTCGAAATCATCATGGGGTATAGCCCAAAGGCTATCCCAGCGACATTCGACTACACGCAATATCCCTTAGCCGAAGACAAGGTGAAGACGATGGAACGTATCAGAAATGAAGCCCTAGCAGCACATACACTAGCCCAACAACGAATGTCTCAACGAATCAAGTCAACGTTCAAGCCGTTCAAAAAAGGACAACAAGTGTGGCTCGAATCAAAGAACCTGAACCTTGGATACAATAAGAAGATCAAAGCGAAACGAGAAGGACCTTTCAAGATCACAGAAGTACTTGGACCTGTCACCTATCGACTTGACATCCCAGACCATTGGAAGCGTGTCAAGCTACATGATGTCTTCCATGCCAACCTCCTGACACCCTACACTGAAACAGAAGTTCATGGATCAAATGTCACCAGACCACCACCAGAATTAGAACACTACGAGGTGGAACGCATCATTCGACATCAAAAGGACAAGAAAGGAAGCTTCAAGTACTTCGTCAAATGGAAAGGCTATCCAGAAGAAGAAGGAACATGGGAAGATGAAGAAAACCTCCTTGATGGAGCACAGAAGATGGTGGAACAATACAAGAAAACCAGAATCCGAAAGAAGAAGGCAAGGAATCCTTAAAAGACAGCTGAACGCGATACAACAACACCAGAAATCCAACAACTCTCTACCACTCGAACTCAGAAACAAATTCGCTCTCATACCACTCTCGAAAAATGTCCTACTCCATCAAGAACATCACCGCCGCTCAGCTCGCTGCTCTGGAAGCAGCCATGCCAGCCTTTCTCCTCAACCTCACCTATACTCCTAACAACCTCCCTACCATCCCTGAACAAATGAACGAAGAAACCGACGAAGAAATGCCTCCCTTGACCTCAGAAGAAAACAACGACATGGATGAAGCCTGGACTAATGCCGAAAACGAAGACCCCGCCCAAGGCTGGGGATCAACCGATAGGAATGGAGGATGGATGGTTGATGCAGGCGCCCAAGGGTGGGGCTATGTCTGCAAAGACTGGACCAAAGTCGTCAACGAGAACGACATCACCATGCTCGAAGAACCAGAGGACGATGAATCAACCACCATGCCCGAAGCTCAAGAAATCCTCCACCTCCTCCTCACCAACGCCGACTATGGATACCTCAGAGCAGGCATGGATCACGAAGGAAGAAGGACACTCGACTCAATGCAGAAACGCGACGAAGAGAATGGAGGACCTCACCACAGTCATACGCCGCCACATGTGGGCCACGCCACGAGTCTCTGCCACCGTCCAACGTCTGCTCGCCATCAGAGAAAACGCCTGGAATGAATTCATTGGACACTGGGTGGATATCATCTACATGATGGACTATGGAAACTTCAACCTCGACAACGAAATCAAGCACCTGCGACAAACATACAAGGAGATGGGCAGTAAGAGGCGATCCGTTCATGAATGGGTCCTGAACACCTCAGAGGCTGGGTATGGCTATGGAACACCCCTGACCGACTGCTTCAACTGCGGAGGGAGAGGCCATGTCAAAGCAGAATGCGGATTCCCCAAGGCAAAGCGCTGCGACCTCAAGCGAAACAAGAAGAAGGGAATCAAGAAGCCTATCATCATCAGCACCCAACAAGCTGAACCCAACCGGTTCGTCTCTCAGATGGCCAGGAGGACCGCTCCTCTTCCCCGTCGCGCTGTCTCTAGGGCTTGATTGGGACAATCAAGCTTACGAAGGGGGTAATGTTATGACCGTCTATCACGCCCCTATCTTTTTCCACTACTCCAACGGCCACCCTCTTCCCTCGCACCTTCAGCCCGTGATATCATATCTATTCAGACTCTCATTTGACCTCGCTGCACTCTTTTGATCCCCCTTATCGTCTCTTGACTCCTACTTTTGTTGGTAACACCTTCTTATGCCGCCATCTTTCACTTTCATCGTTACCAACACTTCTTTACATTTCCTATCTCTTCTCTACGGTCACTGGATGTGCTGCGCACTGCGGACTGCTTCTTTCTTATCGACTCATACTGACTTGTACCGACTCATATCGACTCATACTATTATTTATACTCGACGACTATACCTATATAAACCTCTAGCTACTCTTTGTTATTCTTTAGCTAGTTCTCGTCGAATCTACCTGATTTGCCTATTCCTTCTCTCCTCGAACTTCGCTCCAACTCTCTAGTCTGCTTCAAGGCATCCTAGTTAGTTGCGATATCCGCTTGATCTCCGAACTCCGACACGGAACTACGGCCCTCGCGTCAACTCTTATGAGCTCGCGTACTTGAACCGTAACAATTCTGGCTTGCCTCCACCACTGCAAGGTGCTTAACGAGTTCGATGGCTTCCAGTAATAAGCTCCCTAACTGATACGCCGTTTCTTCAGCCTCCACAGCATGGTCTGCAGCAGCACCTGCAAGTGCTAAAGCCTGGCGGCGATGGGAAGCTGGGTCTAGCGCAACCTGATTCTAGAGGACCATGGGGTTGAATAATGAGTATGAGGTTGACAATAGAGATTAGCGAAATCCTTACTGAAGCTTCGGACCACTCCCGTGAGCCTTGGGCCTCCTGCCGCATGTTTTGAGGCGTTGGCATGGGATAATGGGTGCGGTTACCACGGCTTGGGCTCACCGCAGAGATTGAGGGGTCGGCAGGTACAAGAGAGAGTATAAGCACCGGTGAGGAGCTTCGAGGGGGATAATTGGCATCCTCTGCTCTTGAGGCACCCGAAATTACGGCTGTGTCCCTATTATCGGGCAACGACAGTATGCGGTGCTGTAAGACGGAAGATTGATAGTTCACTGGCATCCTGAACATTAGTAAATGGGGGTAGGGGTTGCAATGAGACACGCACTGTTGAAAGTATTGAAGTCGAGACTAAGTGGGAACAGGCGAATGAGCTGCTTATGGTTTGAACAGCACCACTATGTAGGGATAAGGGTTCCCGGGTCAAAAGAAGTAAAGACGTACACATAAGTCAGCTGCTTCTGAGTCCAAAATGGATCTCATGGTCAAGATTTGATGTTCTTCTATTGGCCCACGGTCCAATCTTCTATTCAGACTACCAAGCATCTGTAGTCGTGCTCCCTGCTGAGCGAGATCATCACTCGGCTTCCTCGTTGGTAATAGCCATTCAAGTTCTTCTAGATCTTTTGACATTGTCTCCTGCCGCCACGAACCAGGGTCAAGGTTTGGTCATGGTGTCCAACTGCGCACAGCTACAACGAATTTGGCAACCTTTTTTCAAGATAGGACCTCTTTGTTCCTAATCTATCGCTTAACCTGTCATTTTGAGATTCTCTGAAACGAGGGGAAGAGCGAGACCACGAGAATTGCTTAAGGTGTGTCGCATCCGATGACCAGCCTGCTGGGCCCTTTACATTTCATAACCACGACTTCGTGTTGATCCTGTGCTTCCATCGCACGGTCTTGTAAGTCCCTTCACGGTTCATTAGTTCATAGCCCTGAGCTTATATCGATCCTGTGCTTCCTTCGCACGGCCCTGAAGGTCTCATTGGTTGTCCTAGATGATAAGGTTCGGGAACCAAAGCCTCCAGGTAAACATGAGCAGGGGCTAGCCATTGCCTTTTGAACCGCTCCATTTCGCCTTCCAGTTGATATCCGCTTCCCCTCACCCACCCACTCTCAGGAAAAAGAATGACTACACCAACGGCTCCTCCTCCTGCTGCTCAGCCAGCGAATGTCTGCTATCAAACAAACCCCCCGCAAGTGTACATCCCAGTCGAGACGACGCAAGGTCCTCCTAGCTCTCCTCGTGTCTACACGACTCGCGTGAACGACTACAATGCTATCGGCCAGGTGAGGTGTTATTTTTGCTACTCCTCACCACTGCTCTGACACTCGCTACGAAGGACCCACCCCCACCACCCACCCACGGTATTGATCTGTCAGATCCGACCAGCGATGCCGCTCGGGCTGCTGTTCACGCAGCTTTTTCGATCCATTGCAATCCACAATTGCACGATTGGCAATCCCCTGGCGTGTCGCAACCCTCTGGCGGCCAAGGCAGCAACAACAACGAGGATCAAAAGCCATCTAAGTCTGATCCAAGTATGGACTCGTCACCCAAATTTCCGTCCGCCCCTCAATGCAGTATCAATGCAACCAGGATACCGACGATGGCCACCCACAGCAATGGGGTAGGTATTCTTTGTTTCAAATGCCCAACTTGTGTCTGATGCCGGCCAGATTATGCACCGAGCGAAAGATAAACTTCTGATTGGAGTCCTATCCGGGAAGGTCTTCGCGCAACCCAGCATTGAGGCTATCGTGAACGAAGTCATGGACCGCTCAGATGTGATCCAAGAACTTCATCGCTACTGCTATACAGACATCCCCCCTCTCGACCTCGACGATAGCGATCGCTTCTGGCAGCCCTGTGAGTTCCTCCTTTTGAACACTCATTTCAACGTCAACTCACGCGATGCTCATCAGATTTCGACTTAATTACCCAGCAGCAGATCAGAGAGCAACTGATTGCCCCGATTGTGGATTTTGTGAGTCATTTATTATGATCGTTTTCGTGAGCGAAGCTAAGTTGGTTGCAGCTGTGGTGAAATGTCATCTGCCGAATCTTGAGCGAAGTCATCACGTACATAGCAACTCACGTCCTCACTGACCGCCTTGTATTTCCTGATCTCGCTCAACTCGCTGACCCCGACCACAATGCCGCGCCCCATCGCCTCAAAGAAAATATCCTGTGGTATGCTCTGACTGGAGCGTACCTCCATTTTTTCTTTGAACGGCTGTTTGGACGCGAAACGAACTTCTCCCTGAGTACCGAACACAAGCTGCACGTGCGTCGCTCTCCATTCAACCTCCAGTTGACCCAACAGTTGACTTACTCCCTATCCAGTGTTCGGCGGAGGACACCGACCCAATCGTTGAGGCGATTTCCCGCAAGACACGTCAGGACCTCTCGAGCGACTGTGACGGAGCAATGCTCCACTACCGCCATGGCGGTTTAATGCTGGTTCTCCGATGAGTAATTGACGAGGTCGTCAAGCTGACATTCGACGCCGGCAATACTACTCTTTCCATTATCAAGAACCACATTCGTAGCCTCAATAGCGATGAAGCCCTTGTGGGTTTCCCTGAGGCTTTGGTGGCCCCTTCAATTTTGGGTACTCTCAAGCTTCCCATTGCCATTGTAAGTTGTCTAGTGTTCAGTCCGGCATTGCATGCTTACTGATTCGCTTGCATGGCATAGATCTCTACAGTACTTTTTACCTGCTACCATGCTAACCGCATCCGGATTACCCCGGACAACGTCCTGAAGAATAAGGACAGCATGGAGGTCCTGTTCAAGAAGTATAACTCCGCTGGTGACTTCCTCGCCCAAAGCTATCACTACATTCATCGGAAAGAAGTCAAATGGCTAAGCCTCAGGATGCTCAAGCACTTCTCTCCCTACCACAGCCAGCTGTCCTGTCAGGCAGTCAATGATTTCGCGCTCACACCTGTCCCTCAGAACACTCATCTGCTCACCGCCGTGGTCAACCGAGACCGGGTTGGGCAAGCCGAACATTGAGCGATCGAACGTCGAAACATCAACATCCGTATACGCCCCAACGACATGTCTCTCACCCTCCATAGCCAGAACCACTCCCAGTAGTAGGGGATCTCATCGTTGCTGTCGTTGTGTCTCGGGTGGTCTTGATCTCGTATGTTTGGGGTTTGTCTCACAGTCGTCATTTTGTTTAGTATTACCTCGCTCTATCTTTGTCCGTATTCGTCTTATCCCACCTCGAATCTCATGTTTCCGTTTCGTGTTCACCTCGTGCTGGCCAATTATAGCAACTACGTTTACGTCCATAGCTGCCGAAGAACGAGGTCTGCTGGCTACGCTTCTTGGTGGGAGTCCGTTACGGACTTCCACCTCACATCCATTCCATGTGTGATGATGTGCTTCAGTTGCTTCCTGCGGATTGGTCTCCCACGGCCGACTGCCTCCTGCCATCATGGTAATCTGCTATCCACACTCGACACCCCTGCTTCAAATAGCGACTGTTTCCTGTCCGTGATTCAACATGAACCTATTATGTCAACCCGTAGACCTTCAGCTGCGCAGACCCCTCCAGTTCGCGAACGAAACGCGTTGCTCGACGGGAAGCTTGTGAGAGTTGTCCTGCTCTCTGACTTGACTGGTGAGCGTTGGATGCCCTCCTCTCACCACGACCCTAATCCATATTTCAGACGACATTAACCCCCTGTCTCAAGAAGATGTTGACTGGGATGCCTGGGGCCGCATTTCCCCTGGCAACACAGGGGAAGACCTTGAAGATCAGCTCACGGATCTCGTCAGTCAAATCAGCCTGTCTAGCTCTGCTTGTTCGTCGCCCTGGGACAACCTTCCCGTGGATCCGCTTGTTGCTGCAGAAGAGCGTGCACTGCGACTTGGACCATACCCTGCTGTCAAACAACGAGGCTCCCGCCGAGCAGCCTATGTTGTCTACTTCGGAAGGCGCATGGGTGTCTTCATCACCTGGTAGGCCTTTGAACACGAATGTATCTATTGCAGCTGATGCAAGGCCCGCGATTCAGGGAGGCCACGACAATGCAAGTCTGTGGGTTCAAGTGCAATTCTTATCAAGGGTATGACACTATCGAAGAGGCTTGTTCTCACTGGATGCACACCCTCGCCACCGGAACCTGGGGAGACCCCAGGCGAGACGACAACCGATCCATTCCTCCATTCGAAGGATACCACATTATCCATCACGCCTCTGTCGACTCTACTGCAATTCCCCTAAGCGAAGCAATGAAATCCAAGGTGTTACGGTTCAAGTACGCGAGCTCATAAGAGTTGACGCGAGGGCCGTAGTTCCGTGTCGGAGTTCGGAGATCAAGCGGATATCGCAACTAACTAGGATGCCTTGAAGCAGACTAGAGAGTTGGAGCGAAGTTCGAGGAGAGAAGGAATAGGCAAATCAGGTAGATTCGACGAGAACTAGCTAAAGAATAACAAAGAGTAGCTAGCGGTTTATATAGGTATAGTTGTCGAGTATAAATAATAGTATGAGTCGATAAGGAAGAAGCAGTCCGCAGTGCGCAGCACATCCAGTGACCGTAGAGAAGAGATAGGAATGTAAAGAAGTGTTGGTAACGATGAAAGTGAAAGATGGCGGCATAAGAAGGCGTTACCAACAAAAGTAGGAGTCAAGAGACGATAAGGGGGATCAAAAGAGTGCAGTGAGGTCAAATGAGAGTCTGAATAGATATGATATCACGGGCTGAAGGTGCGAGGGAAGAGGGTGGCCGTTGGAGTAGTGGAAAAAGATAGGGGCGTGATAGACGGTCATAACACAAGGAGCCGACAGTGCCAACCGATACCTCTTCGCGGTCGACAATGTCGACCATCACATCTTTGTCGTTGACGTCGTCGTCATCGGTGCCTGCTCGCTTTTCCAATGCTCCATCGTCTCCGGCTTCGAAGACCAGCAGTCAGTCCTCGTCCCAATTGCATTTTCCTTCGTATGTGCTTCCGTCCCCGATTGACACAAAATACTCATCCTCATCTTGCAGCATTCCATCGGGGGCCTCCGTCGTGTCCAACCTCTCCAGACAAACCGAAACTGAGCCAGATCAGCGACACATTCCCCCTCGTCCCGTCACTGAACGTCATGAGCCTTCCACCAAAGGCAAGTCAGCCCCTCGTTCCACATCGAAAGCGCAGGGAGTACCTCCAACGACACGTGCCAACATTGACTCCCCTCCCGGCCCATCAACCCTCAGGACAGCCAGAGATTCTCAACCACGGTAAGATCGTGCACTTTTCAATAACCAATACTCGTCTCATGGTTTCACCTGCTGCACAGGCTTCACTGCACCGACTTACCTCCAGCTCGACAACTGACAACGAAGGACAAGTACTACGTTGTTCAGATAGGCTTGGAGCCGGGTGTATGCAAGGGAGAGGCTGAAGCCAGGAGGTGTTTAGGGCCAAGCAGGTTTGCCTTTGCCCATATTGAAGCCACGAGGAAGGCTGCGGATGCTCATTTTCGGTCCCTCGTGGACAAAAGGGAGGTTTTCGAGGCCATCTGAGCTGATGGCATGTATAAATTTAGGCATTAGCAAATTGGCATATTGTTCTTTATGGTCACTTGTTCTGTACTGTATATGCTATTCACTTTTTTGTCTCTCCCACCCGAACTGACCGTGGGACTTCTCACATGATAAGAGCCGCAAGTTCTGTCGTCATGTGAAGGTAACGTGATGCGTGTCTTGACGCGCCTGCGCCGTGCTTAGCCAGACCGTGTCACCGGTCTACTTGTTCTCCACTGCGCCAATTGAAGTCAGCCAAATCGGTTTCGTTCTACTTGCCATATACTGCCGCTTCTTAGAGTCCAACCGACACGCTCAGCTGCATGTCTCAGTCTCGCCGCCAGGCTCGCCAGGGCACCGGGCCACGATGGTCAAGGACAAGCTCTGTGTTCCTACATGAATACCCATGGGAGGATTCTATGCTTTTGGGAGAAGATAGCCGAGACTTCTTGGATGATTTCCAGATTGACGAAGCCTCTTTTGAAGGGCAGGGAGGAGTTGTCACAGCTACACAGCTGGGAAGCAATGACGATCCTGATATGGAACTTGGTGGAGGGCGCCATTATCTTCAGGTATCTAGTCTCGGCCCTGTACCGTTACCTCTGTGGCTAACCCATTATCCTTTGAAACAAAGCCTCTTATTGAGAAATTCCTCCAATTTGAGAATGTACAGGTCTTCTCGCCGTATGGCCAAACTCACGCCGGTACAATTCGAGAATTCATTTTACAAAGTACGGTCGAGGGCCTTAACATCAATGGCCCTCCATCTGGTGCTCTGCTTTCTGCTTCAGGAGGAATCTCCCACAGTATTCCTAAGATGACCATGCTATGTCACTACCTCGCTGCAATGAGGGTCATAGATGTCGCGTCCACCTTGGAAGGCTGCGAAAGGCACCCGAAAATTCGCAAGTGGCCTGGAAGCTGGCAACCCGCCAAAAATCCAGTACGTTTTTTATTTCTTTGTTTGACCGCTGTCGGTATACCTGACTGCTTTCTCAAGGCCCTAGCCCTCCTTCATGATATTAAGACCCTCCTTACGAAGGCACAACACGCTCTGCATAACGTTTTATCTCCTCTCGACGATCCAGCCGACTCCCTCACATCACCTTCGACAGCTATTCCCCCTCCTTTCCGAATCATGAGAGAATTAGCCCATTCGATGGCCATGACCGGTGGATGCCATATTGTTAGCAACCTTCTACTAGCCGCTCTGCACCTTTCTTGGCTTCTCGAGGTACGGTTTTCTTCTGCTCTCAACCCAAGGCGCAGACCTTGGCTTACAGTTTGTACAGGGCAATGTCGATATTCCGGAGACATTCTCCGATGGTTCTTTGGGTTGGGAGGGGCTCGCTGAAGCTGACAAGGCTCATCTCTCCAAGCTACTCACAGAGGATGACTCAGCGTACAAGATTAGGCTTCCCCTGTTCTATTCATTGTTCATCTCCCCACTCGTGCTCCTGCGTACCGTCAGTGTCCGGAAGCAAAGTATGAAAAGAGCTCATTTAATCATGGTTCGTTTTCGCTCTCCGCGGCTTGAGCATTAGCTGATCTTGTTTATTTCTCATAGGCCGCCATTTACAACGGAAACGACAAGCCTCCAATCATTGCCATGATGGAGAAAATAGTATTCAGGGTCATCTTTGGTATTGCAACAGGCGCTATGTCAAGGAGGCATGCCATCGAATCTCTGCTGAACAACATACCTTGGGACTGTGTTGCTGCCCTTCCAGCAGAAGTATCCACGTGGTTCATTCTCCCGGTGTCCACCACCATTAGCACCGCCAGCACCAATGACCCACCACTGCGCAGCCCAATGTCAGGTGATCTCGGAATATCCAACGGATTATCAGTATCATCCTCGTCTGCAGACCAGGGCATTAGCAGCCCCAATATGCCCTTTTCGTTCGACCACCACGGCTACGGTCGGCTTCACGGCTTTGCGGAATCTATCCAATCTGTAGCCGCTGCTTCAGATATTGCTTCAGCTGTCCCTCAAGGGATTCTTGCGTTGGTTGCGCTGGGTGCTTTAGGCATTCCTCTGGACGCACCATCCGCTCAACAGCTGCTTGGACAGCTTTCCTCGAACCAATTTGCAAACAATGCTGCTGCACCTTCCGCCTCTCAAGCTAGCCCTGAAGGCGTGGAGATCCCACCTCCAGCTGTGGACCTCGCTGCACCCTCCCCTCCTGTTCTTCCTCTACCCGTCGATGTCGTCGTATCCCCTCCACCACCACCTCCACCACCTCCACCACCTCCCCCTGTGCATCCTGCAGTCATCAATCCTGTGTCCCTTCAACCACCCCAAGTCCCCCAGCTTGAACATCCCAGAACACAGTTCAACACTGATTCAGAACCCCCCTCGCCAACTCTCTCGGAATTGACGGAATTGGATGATATCGAGCCCCTTGGATCCACGGGCAAACCCACCGACAACGATTTCGAACCAGAAGCAGATGGCATTGACGAGGACCTCGCTGATGTGCTCGTCTCCGATACCGAGAGTGACCATCGGCGTGGCTCACAATGTGATTCAGAAATATCTTCCCCGAACACTTCGCCGAAAACGCCTGCACCCTGCGGTGGCTTGGACTCAGCAACTTCTGGGGGGGCAGAGCCTGTGATCCCGCTCGAGCATCCCAAGAAGCGTAAACATCGTTCGAAGAGAAGTCGAGCGAAAAGGCCTGCGGCAGCATCAGAAGATGACGAAGGCCCGTCAGTTGGTCCTCCTGCCAAAAAATCACGGACCCATTCTCCAACTCCAGGGATACCCATTGGCGAGGTGTATCTGAAGACCGCAGATATGTCCCAGTTGGGGAATACACCTGACACCGCAATCGTTCTCGATCAAATTGATGTACGCTTTTCCCTTACCCAGCAATGTCGCTAGATTATTTCGCTATTGCCGGCTAACACTTGCACTTGAATTCCAGGATGATGCACTCCGACGGCTGCCACCTAAATCCTCTGGAAGACTTAAACCCTCAAAGACACAGAAGGTAGGAATCGCCGTTCGTGCACCTCTTTCCATTGGACTCATCGCTGCTGCTTGATTAGATACATCCTCCAGGCATGAGCGAGGGCCAAACTTTCTACGGGCCATGCAGTGAGGCCATCGATTGGGCGCCGTTGTTCTATGTGCGTACTCTTTCACCACCTGCTCACAGATGACTTATAATGCTTGTGACCCTGGTTTAGGACAAGTCAGATGCTGAAGCCTTTGTCCCCTGGGCTGCAGCAATCAACCAGTCAGTCAGCGATGGTCGCCCACTTCACGTTTCAAATCCAGACAGCTCTGTGTTTCTAATAGCGACAGAAGCCAAGTACCAAAGTCTTTCAGTTCAGGAGCGACGAGATATCTGGGGGAAACAGGCGAAACTCGCAATCGTCCTAACCGAATGTGCGGGATCCGCTCTCGAGTTCGACAAGGCTGGGCTCGAGACCCTTACAGGTCGTATCGATGTCGAAATTGAGGTGCAAGGTATGGCTTGTTTCTACTCTCTCATTATTCGGTGATGCTCAATGCTCTTCCCATGAATCAAAGACCAATCGAAAGGTGTTCAATGGGCCTCCTCCGTCTCAAAGGCGCAATCCTGACGTACGACATTGCGAGAGATGCTCGACTTCTCTAAGTTTCCTCTTCACATACACCCCATTGTCAATGCCCTAACCTTCCCAATGCCCCCGGGACTTCGTCCAGAGCAGCAATTCACATTCTCGAGTGAACACATTGCATGGCTGCGGACATTGGGGAACCATTTCTGTTTTGCTCCATACCCAACAAGCAGCACGCGCTGGAGTTTGGTCGCCTTCAATGGCGCTTTGCATTATCTCCATATTGATGCTGATGGCTTTGGAACTTGGGTGGAAGTCAAGCATGGATTGAAACTATGGGTCATTGCTCGCCCGAAAGACAAATCAACCCCATCTTTCGGTGACGTCGATGGATTCCTGAAGATATTCGGGGACGGAACGTCGCCTAACCCGGACTCCTGGACCTTCGAGGCTATCGTTTTGAATCCCGGCACCCGACTGTACGTGTATATCTCTCGATGCATTTGGCGCTGTTGGATGAACACTGTTGTTGGATTGATTCATGCCTTCATTGGCGAGGATTTATTGACCAATATGCAACACCTAGAATCAAGGTTTCTACTTCGCAGAATGGTGCACTTTTTTCACCACACATTTGTCGTTCAAGGAGTGTCATATGATGCAACTGGTAAGCTCGACCGCCTTTTGAAGCCACATCCATCTACCCATACTGACGTGCCTTTTGCGATGCAAAGTGGGTGATGCAGAACATCTACCAGATCTTCAAGATCCGGACCTTTTCGTCGCCACTTTTGCACTTCTGAGCTTCATCGAGATGCAGAACATCCTGGATTTCCGCTCCTATGTTTTTCCGGATGCAGGACGGTCGTCTCCTTGGTATGGTATCGCAGAGGTCAGCATGAAGTTGTGCGATGTCAATGGCATCCCTCATGAAGAACGACTTGAATGCATTTACACTCGAGGTCTTGCCATAGAATTGGGAAAGTGGATCTTCACCCGGTTCTATCTGCGCCCTGATGATGCTACCGATGGTGCCGAAGAGGAGCTTCCGGACCCCTGGAAGAACTTCTATTGGCCGTATCTTGCTCACTTTCTTAGTGCCATTATCGTGTACAAAGAGAAATATCCCAACGCTGCGGAGAGCCGGGGCTGCAGTCTCAAACTCGTCCAAACACAGATTGACCGATGCGTTGACGGTCGTCCGGGTTTACAGCAGGCCTTAGACGCCATTGATACAAAGGCTATCACCTCCATCGCACCACCGTTCACTTACTCCCCCGTCTTGCGCAAGGATCCGCTGCCATATTCCTGTGAGTAGCTAATTGCTCGGTATTGATTTCATCTCCTTACCAAATTTCCAGGTAAAACAGAGGACCAACTTACGTGGAGCGGTTTTCGGACAGGGGATAAGCTGTATGTTGAGGCGTACAAAGAAGTGCTCGCGTATCAGTCCACAGCTCGTCGTGCCAAGTCGCATCATGTCTAAATTTATCTTAAACTTCTCGTATCACGTACTGTATATTCATTAATTCTCACAATGTTGTTACGTATATTCGTGTGGTTATAGTAAGCCCGAAGCCATAGCCTGGGAGATCCTGTCTGCGGAAGTTTCGGGACGCACATGATGTGATCGTTTCTCAGACAGCCTTTGCCCTCTGCCACCTCACACTCGGGTATTTAAGTGAATGCCAACGAGTTTGCTATGAACGATTTCCCCCATTGCCATCGCCCCGGTTTATCCAGCACCACCGTGACATGGATCATCATGCGAAAGAGCAACCGGCGGGGAAGGTGATGAGATATGGGGTCGCCCAGACAGGCTGCAATGGCGAGCTGTGCTGTGCGTCCAAACTCAACGCACTCGCGCTTGGTCCACGCAAGCGAGGGTAAGTAAGGCTCCTAGTGGGTCTATCATCATAGTTGACCTTCCAGCAGGGCCGCAACTGATCCACTTGTACATCACGGACACCATTTTGGCCGGACGGTGTATGCGTTTGTGAACATTTACGCGCTCATCATCAACGGCCTTGTCGAAGAAGAGGATGACGAGGAAGCACCTGAAGAGCCTCAGTAAGCCAACTTCCTTCTCCTATGGCTACTCTACTCACAATATCTCTATAGGGCCCGCCGTGAAGTTCAAGTATATCAAAAGCTTCTCAAGATGATACCTTCATTACACCAGCGTCTTTTAGATTCCAGTGAAGAGGAAGTGGTGGCGATAGCTTCCATGGTATGCCGTTTTTTGCTTGGACTGCGGTGCTGTCTATTCATAGAATTCTCTAGATTCAGAAGGGCGCTAATAGTGCCCGTTCCGATGACACCAAAACCCTGAAAGGCGCGGTCATCGACTGGATTGCCCCATCGGACGGCACTCCACTTATCCCTACCATCGCCCGCAACTCTAAGATGGACCATGGGTTCTCTCACCCTCGAACAGGCTTTCTTCTTTGCCCTGCGGAACTGAACTGGGAAGACGAGGAGTGAGTTCGCTCTAGCGGTATGCCTATACGCGTGGCTCATTGCATACCTAGGGTGAAGAGGCAGCTTCAGGACAAGGAGCTCATGGTTTCAGGCACCAACTGGCCAATCTTCCTTTACAAGGATGAGATCTATGACGAGGATGAGCCTTGGTCCAGGCTTCTTCGAAACAAAATCCTCGTCAAAGTTTGTCGCCTCTGTGCCATCGTTCCTTCCTTGTACTGACATACTGGATAGGCTTACAAGCATATTTTTACATCCCCCAGTTCTGTTGAAAGGGAAGTTAAAGCGACGCGCTCGGGGAATGCTAGGATTCATGGTATGACATCTGTCGCGAATAGCCGGTCACTCTATCCACTGCGCCAAAAGGGCGGTATGTCCAGCTTGGCTGGACACCTTGACCGAGGTATATATGCACATCAATGCCAGTTCATGACATTACCCCCCTGCTATGGGTTACGTCCCTGTAACCTTAAGGACGCTGATGTGCAAGCCAATACCAGGCCCCCCAGGCAGTGGTTATCAGAACATGCCTGCAGGTACAAATGAATCCAAGCAGGACCCGGGTGATGCATGACACATACACCATCACTGATCCATCTTATTGCCATGCGTCCAAGCTCACATGACTCAATGAGGCCAGAATGTGTGGTCACCCCGGGAGTTGAACCCAAGACCTGTTGAAGCTGGACATAATGTCGCGAATAGCCGGTCACTCTATCCACTGCGCCAAAAGGGCGGTATGTCCAGCTTGGCTGGACACCTTGACCGAGGTATATATGCACATCAATGCCAGTTCATGACAACATCCGTGACTAGACCCTCAATTGCCTACATTTGCACTCAGGTGATTGTTTCCTTGGTATTGCTGCTCCCCTCCGTCTAACCCAGGCATCGAAGGTTCAGTTCTCCCTTACATCTGCTGCAATCTTCTCTCGTTCAGATGCCGAGGCGGATTCCGAAACTTTCTACAACAGCGTCCTGGACCTACTCAAAGACCCTGAAGAACAAGAGGAAGTGAAAGACCTCTTGAGCTGGTGGGATAAGTGAGTGCATTTTCTACTTATTGCATACGCGTTCATTTACACGTCGGCTTGAGGCGAATATTCCCTTCGTTTTCAAACACCAAGCGAGTGCTTCCCGTGAACAGCGCCTTTGCGAGGATCAAAAGCAAGCGTGCTCGCCTACGGGACATCGCTCAGCAGGAAGCAACCTCAGCGTCCGGATCTTAAGTAGCAGACCCAATTATTATTTACTGTCGTCATCCAATCACTATTATACATGTCAATCTAACTAGCATTCCGTCTCTAATATGATCGTGCGCTGCCCCTTCAACCCGAATGTGGTTCACCCTGATTGCCATTTGGGCACGGCTTACAGCACGACAAACAGGAGGAGGTTGGTAGGCTGCAGTGGCATGTTTTGATCATTGCGGCTATCAAAGTACCGTCAGAGCCACGGTTTCAGTTCCTGTGAATTGTCCCATTTATGACATACAGACGGTTCCGCCCCTCAGCCCCCAGAGAGACCTCAACCTGCCGGATAACACATAATTCGGCCAAGTGCATCGAACAAGAGGTGTTGCGTTGCTGGTATGTACTCAAGTTCCGGGAATCTTCGTCACAGTTTGATAGTTTGTTTGTTCCATCCTTTGACTCGGGACGCAACATCTGGACAAAAAAGTACACGCTGAGGCTAGGTACAAGTACGGAAAGGAATTGTGTCACCCATGCCTAACGCCACACCGGGATGATGTCGTAACCTTGCCCAGTCTGAGATCCGTCGAGCATCATGAGTTACCCGCGCAATGCTCATCATGATGAGATCCCTTGTCAACCCATGTCAGCTTGCGAGCCATGGCAATATTCGCAAGAGGAAGCGAACATTACATTCCTCTCCTGCGTCGTCCAAAATGATTCTCATGTGTGAGTAACTCTGCAGGTGGTTCCGTCCTGGAGCATGTTCCCCAGGTCTGGTAATCTCGTTCACTGATTCTCCTTTTGAAAAGTCTGGAAAGTTGATGCAATTGATTTTCAATTGGCCCCTCATGAGAGACCTTGAGATCTTTGGCATTGATACCCATGCATTTAAAGGGATGCAAATTATTCAAGACATTGATTGCTGCGAAGTTTTGCAAGGGGCCATAATTATTTTAGGCATGAAAATGTGGCTCAGGATTTCATGCTTGATTAAAGGAGCAAGGTCTACTGACACTTATCTTGAGTGTTCATACCCCATGTCAGCATTGCATGGATTTCATTACCGAGAAGCAATGGCCACATCTTACCTGTGATTCCCACACATGACCGTTATATCCTAGGTACCCTGATGTATCGTCTTGGATGGTTTTGGTGGTCCGAGAGGCTTATACCGAGGCAGGTGGCTGTAAGGATGTGCAGGCTGAGGCACAGGGACAGATGCAACAGATGTCATGCCTCTCTTGAGAAGCGAGTTCATCTCACTGAACAGGAGTTGAACAGACCTAGAAGAAAAGAGAAAAGAGAAGGAAATATACCGTTGGGCCTCCAATTGATTGCTTCAACAACATCGCCTTCTCCTCCAACTCTCTGATCGTTCTCGCCATCGCATGTACAGTTGGATTATTTGCGAGCTCGAGATCCTCGCGCGTTGCTGAGCTAATAATTCAATTTTTTGTTCGAGGCGAGATTTCAGAGAGGCTCATGGGTCTCGAATATGTAGAGGAAAACATGGGAGGAAGACGCTCAGTGTTATATGCATTATAAGCTCCCTGGGCCACTGCATACTGGCCGCGATGGCTACTGCCGCCTCCACTGCGCATGTAGCCGTCCTGACCGTTCATCGATGTATGGGATGGGGGAACAGGTGCAGATGGTGGTCAAGAAGAAAGAAAGAAAATCGACACGATTCCCCTATAGCGACACATTGTGATTGATGCCATCAATTCCCCTATTACTGGGACTCTACTAGTAGAGTGGGTTCATACCAATTCAAATTGTATCTCGTAGCTTTGCCATTGTCAAAGATCTGTCTCAAGAAAATCTCCAGTGGGCTGTTGGTATATGGTATACAAATTGCCTTCAAATGTATTTGTAAGGTTCTTATGCAATGGGCAACCAGGCTCGAGAGGGATGTGAGGGAATGTATGGAACCACAGAAGTATCTATCCGTCTCCTCCATCCTCTTCGTCTTCCTCGTCAATATCCCCCCTAAGCTCAGGATCATCAAGGCCCTTTTTTTCCAGAGGATACCAGCGATCCCCTGGAGGATCGTTGGGGTGTGGAGGTAGGGGCTTCATTGAGACCAGCACAACAATGCTTGTCGCTGGAATCAGTTTGAGATCATGGTCACCACTGTATTTGCATGCATAGAGGGTCTCAAATGACTCTTCCAAAAGCGCCATGTCCTGCCTCGAGTAGACTGACACAACGGCCTTGACATCTGGAGATTCTGCTTCTTCGTTTTTGCACAGATAGAACTGGACCTCTGCTTACCAAATGTTGCTGTCAAGCTTAATCTGCAGGCCATAATTAGAGTGAATCATTGCAGTATACATACAACATACCTTTGCCATATGTGCTATTCTTTTGTCTGCTCGCTTTTGACGGATTTCCGAGTACAGACTTCGCACCTTTTGGCCGTTAGGCAACAGCAGCTTTCCCCATACCCGGATATTGTTGGTTCCAATTTCTGACACAAGAAACTCACTCGTTCAGCCAGAAAGTATATCTCTGGTACGAGAATGGGGTGGAAGCAGGATATATCCATTCCCACAGTCGAGCGCTCCTTGGGTGAGACATTTCGGAGTTGAAAATGAGGGTTAGACGAAATACGGTGCATTGTGTCAACACTCCTGCTCCGCGATTTTGGCTAAATTCCGATGAGGATCACCATGCTGGCTGATATTGACACCCAAGTAACCAATGGCCTGCTCTGATGTGAACTGAGTATAGTACGCTCCAGGCCCAACCCGAAGAGCCTCTGATGCCAGGTGCAGGAGGGTATGCAACCATGGACAGCAGAAATGCATACGATTGACTCGCCGTTGATAATAGAGCTTTTCAAAACCCTTGACAAACTGGGCAAAGTAGGTGTGAGCTTCGAAGATCTCGCTGACCTTGAGTTTCTGCTGCGTGATGATTTGTACACCCCGAACAAGCAAGCAGAAGTGTTTCCAGTATGTCAGGTGAAGGCACACACGGAATACTGCAGGGCCGAGTCCAAAGAGGTAATGATTATACTCTGTGGCCTTGTAGCTGCTGTTGATCTTTTCTGCAGGGTTCCGTGGAGTGCGATGGAAGGAAACACGGATGTAGGGAGCAGCATCAGCAACAAGCTTCCCGTGAATAGGCCAGTATTCCTCTGTCAATCCCTGCCATGGTCATTTCCCTGTGTTATTATTTGGGCTGGATTGGAAAGTACCTCGCCAGAGAGGTATGAGGAGATCACCTGCGTTCAAGTAGAGGAGGTGCATAAGGTCCACAGTAAAGCAACGAGGAGGTTGTAGACAGTAGAGTAGACCAGATAGGATAACTCATGGTTGGGTGGCGCAATACTGGTAAAATCGTAGTCATCGTGCATGCATTCTGGAGCATTGTAGTCAGTGGGGAGCAGATGCACTGGATAGTAATGTCCCAAGCCTGGCTTGTGACGACTTTTCATTGGGCAGCCAAGCCGACATCCATAGGTACCGTGGTGACCAATGCAACCATCAAGCTCAACAAGGGCAACAGCATCTGCTGTCCCAAGGTAGAAGATAATGCAAGATAGGATGACTTCCTCCTTCAGAGCATCCCAGCACTTCATCCCTCTCCTGTTGTTCTTGCGTTGCAGAGCAGACATGTGATGGAACACTCGGTACATGAATGAATCAAGGTTTTTTGGCTTGTTTGGACCAGGAACAATGAGTGCTGGAAGAACATAGCGCCGTTTATACCACAGAGTGGGGTGGAAGTCATAGATGATCCATATGGCGATCCAAGTGTCCGACTCCTTGTTTTTGTACAACTGGGTGCCGTCAATCGAGAAGCCGACTACCATATTGTCTTCTGTAAGCTGCATCTCTTTATGGAGCTTGAGATAATCTTCACCCCAGAAGAGATCGTCGTAGACCTAATCTGATATTTGAGTGGCCTCCTTGACTTTGAGGATCTCCTCAACCTTTGTCTGGCAGTATCAAAGTGAATCCGCCCCCTCTCGAGACCGCCGGATGGCCTGCACCTGTGGGCCCAGTGGTGTAGTCATCATGACCTTTCGCGGCTTCTTCTTGCCATTCTCATGCACCCAACGATCTTTGCCACAGTTGCTGCATTTCTCGTCTGCCTTGCAAGGTCCCATAAAGGCAAGACATGACTTGACACACATCTCATCCTCGATAGCAGCAACACCGGTCAAATCAACGATGTTTTTGCGAGCCATGTACAAGGATGGCATGAGCGGTTCTTCACCAAGGTCTGCTGGGAAGCAGGTGTTGATCGCAGCGGCAGTGTCGTTGTAAACACACTCCGGTGCACAGTGGGTTGAAAAGTAGATCTCGTGTTGGAACCATTTGTCCTATGTTAGAGGTGGGATATGGCCTTGTTGCGGTTCACGGAGGTCTTCCAGCATTCCTTCTAGTGGATTATCATTCTCGAGAGAGGCTTCACGGATGGATTGAATGATTATATTTGTATTCTGTATATGATCTAGGCATGAAGGGATAAGCTCATCAAGAGCCTCTCCAGCAAGACAATCGCGCTGCTTGTTGAGAAGCTTGGTTTTCCTCTCCACTTGCCGCCCTTTCAGAATTCTCATCCTTGTCATCCATCCGAAGGCCATGACTTCCCTGTGACCCTCCTAGTGGACTACCAAAATATCCATGGGATGCGTTGGCACTGGCTGCATGAGATGGGAGAGGGAGGGGTGATTGTTGGGGGATATTTGAGGGCTGCAAACAAGGACTCTGGAGACTTTGGGGAAGGGGGAGATCGGGACTGGGAGACAGGCTTGCCTGATATGCATCAGCAAGGTACATATGCCGAATCACAAGAATTCACTTACAGTGCAGTGCCGCTTTGCAGAATTCCCGGTATGTGAAGTGTTGAGACCACTATTCCATAGTTATTTCTGCTTGCCAAGGAGGGAAAACCACTGCTCACCTTGGCCCAGGGACATTGCGATGGCCAGTTGACCCGGATGCACTTGAAGTCCACGAATTATAACTCTGAATGGGCACCCTGGGTTTTACATCTGCCAGCACATGCTCATCGAGGGTCTTTTTGGGAACAAGCTTTCCATCGCAGCCAAAGGTGATACAATAACAATGATATTTCCTCCCCATTTCCTACAAAGATTATTAGGATTTGTTTCAGCAAGCATAGTAGCTTGAGCACCAGATAACTCACAAAGATTGCAGATTGAGCTCAGCAATAGAACAAGGGTACTGTATGCCAGCAGAAGTAGACAAAGTTTAGCCAGGCAGCAGGGGGCCACTCTAAACAAACAGGGGAACCATCAGATAAGCAGGCTGGGTATGCCGATGGGTCGCAATATAGCCAATGGAGCAAAGTCAAGTCACATTCGGAGCACGCAAGGGGAGAGACAACCAGCCACCAATTTTGAGCAAGTCCGAGCTACTTGCACAGAGGACGCGATAGCAACAGGGCAAGGAAGCAAGAGCGCCCAAGCTCCCTTGTTTGGTTTGATGGATCACGTCATCAGCACAAAATCAGACAGACTCTAAAATGCTCAGATCACAAAGGAAATCTGAGATAACTCCTCTACTCATCCGACAAACTCAGATATCTCAGTAAAATATCCTATCGACTCCTTTACTTTCCAACGCTTAGGAGCGCGTTTTCACTGGGCTTGAGAATCAATCCCTGCTCATAGCCTCTTACATCAAGGCGCTCTGCAACGGTCTGACAATTATGTATGTGACCCAACCATTCTACCTCTACCAAAGTTCGTCCCTATGCCTAAGTTACGTTCCAATTCCATGAGGATTGAGTAGTCCGATTTCCCTATATTTGTATCTTGTGGCTTTGTGCTCGAGTATTTGGATCTTTTTTGGGAGTACGTTGTCGAGACTGATGTCATTTATTCATGTTAAAAAATCCAAAATGGGGAAGACAGCAGTACAAGTGCACAACATATTGCTACTCAAGAACTACTAGGGATGAGAAAGCACAGGAATTCTGACAAGAACAGAAGACATTCAAGGTACATTTACTATGGACATGGTCAAAAACCAACACAAAAAGGCCAAACGGAAGGAGGGGTGGATAAATATCAAACACACAATGAAAGGTTCATAAATCAATAACCAAAGTGAACATACGGAGCCCAAGCCAGTAGTGCATTCTCCGAGTTGTCAAGACGACGTCGCAGCTGCTGGATGGCATGGTGTAGAGCATATGCCGAATTCGACCCATCTACTGAGCTATCACTTCCTTCCTCCTGATGACTGAAAAGATAGCTATAAAAGTCATTGGCAACCTCTGGTGCATTTCCATCTCCAATTGACCACATAGTAGCCACCACTCGACGATATCCTGCAGCTAGCATCCCAGCCGCAAGATGGACAGCTTCATCAGAGAGCTTTTCATCACCAGCACTAGTCTGACAGGCTGAGAGAAAGGCAAGATCCGCATTCTTGAGATCTCTCTGAATGATAGTGGCAAGGTTGAGGGAGCCATTGTGAAAGAGGAATCGACTCTGGAGTGGCTCAGATGCATTTTGAGATGCGTGGCAAGCAAGGTGAATGCTGCTGTAGTGCTCCATGTACTGGAGACATTCGTCAACACTAAGGGTACTTCCTTTGAGCATGGCTGTGCTGGCTCCATTCTGGGCAGCCATTTTGAAGATTGATTGGACCTCTTTTGTGGTTCCAGGGATCAGGGAAGTGCCTGGCACATTTGGCTGGCTTGTCAGGAATAATCCCAATGCATCCTTGTTGATCTGTCCATGATTCTTGACTCTATTGGTGAGAGCAGCGATAGTCGGAATATACGATGAAACAGCATAATCCAGCACGCGGTCTGAATGTGTGCCTGCAGCATGAATGGGAAGGAAGGACAAGGGACCTGTTGGACACCACCAGATCCTTGGCAGTGCATTTCCGGACGATGCATCTGCTCTCTGTCCAAGTTGTCAAGATCTGGATGTCAGACAGATACCAAATACTCACTGAGAAACCCAATGCACTCAATATTGGGTTGACCACCTCATTCCATAGATCTCGAAGAACTTGCCGCACCACAACTTGACCCTGCATTCGGTTCTGTGGACGAGGGCGGAAAGCTCTCCCTGACACCTCTTCAATTGTAGTCTCTTCAGGTTGTACCTCTCACATACGGAGCTGTCTCTCTTCAAGGTTGGCCTTCAAATTATTTCGATACTTGTTGGCTTTCTCCAGGGAAAAATTGGGTAGTGGGATATGGAGAGGCTTGTCTAGTCCAGCCAGCAGTGCAATTGCATCACACCGCTGTTCATCAATGTTGATGACCACAACAGGACCTGTTGCTGGGAGGCGTTGAAGGAGGGATGAACAGGGCAGTGGTTGGAGGAAGGACTCGAAGCTGGGGATGGATCTGACTGTTTTGAGAAGATCATCCCACTGTCTTGCAAGCTTCAAATGAGCCCTAGCTTCATCCTCTAGTGAGATCTTCTCTGATGTGGACAGGCCAATGTGTGACTGACCCCGAGATGACCCTGCAGTTTCAAGCTGCTTTGAGACATCTGCAACCCTCTGTGCGAGTTCCCAGTTGTGGAGGCGTAGATCATCAATAGGGGTACGAAGATTACTCAGCTGGCTCCATACAATGCAACGACCTTGCTCAAGCCATTCAAGAGCTTTGTCAACCCGCCCAAGTGAGCATGCAGCAGATGCAGCCTTAAGAGCTATTCCATGGGTATCATGAAGCTGGGAATAGCGACCCAGAACACTTTCTTCAAGGCCTGCTATCAAAGCAATCAAGCTCAAGGCCATATCAAAGGCATGTAGGATGTCGAGTGACTGTGGGTGATGTTGGTTGAGAAGATTTGCCCAGGTTCTGGCTGCTTTCAGGCGATGCTGTGGAGGGCCAAATGTGCTGGTTGCTGCGGATTTATAATTTGAAAGGCTTGCAGCGAGATCCTCTTCACTGTGGGTACGCTCAAAGCGACACAGGAACGAGCTTCCGAGGTTGTTGAGGCAACCTGGCAGGTTAGCATGACCCTCGGGGGTGAGCTTTACCGCTCTGCGTTGGGCTGAGATGGCTTCAGCAATGTCAGAAAGATCTGCAGTGTGCTCAAAGCGACGCAGGAACGAGTTTCCGAGGTTGTTGAGGCAACCTGGCAGGTTAGCATGACCCTTGGGGGTGAGCTTTACTGCTCTGCGTTGGGCTGAGATAGCTTCAGCAATGTCGGAAAGATCCCCAGTGTGCTTGAAGCAAAGCTGGAACGGGTTTCCAAGGTTGTTAAGCCAAGCTGGCAGGTTGGCATGACCCTCGGGGGTAAGCTGCACTGCTCTGTGTTTAGCTGAGATGGCTTCAGCGATGTCAGAATGATTCCCAGTGCACTCAAAGCGACGCTGGAATGAGCTTCCAAGGTTGTTGAGGCAAGCTGGCAGGTCAGCATGACCATCAGGGGTGAGCTGCACTGCATGGCGTTGGGCTGAGATGGCTTCAGCAATGTCTGAAAGATCCCCTGTGCGCTCAAAGCGACACAGGAACGAGTTTCCAAGGTTGTTGAGACGACGTGGCAGGCTGGCATGACCCTTGGGGGTGAGCTGCACTGCTCTGCGTTGGGCTGAGATGGCTTCAGCAATGTCGGAAAGATCCCCTGTGCGCTCAAAGCGAACCCTGAACGAGGTTCCAAGGTTGTTGAGATGACCTGGCAGGTCAGCATGACCCTTGGGGGTGAGCTGCACTGATCTCTGTTGGGCTGAGATGGCTTCAGCAATGTCAGAAAGATCCCCTGTGCGCTTAAAGTGATGCTGGAACAAGTTTCCAAGGTTGTTGAGACGACCTGGCAGGTCAGCATGACCCTTGGGGGTGAGCTGCACTGCATGGCGTTGGGCTGAGATGGCTTCAGCAATGTCAGAAAGATCCCCTGTGCGCTCAAAGCGATGCTGGAACGAGGTTCCAAGGTTGTTGAGACACACTGGCAGGTCTGCATGACCCTTGGGGGTGAGCTGCACTGCTCTAAACAGCACTGTTATAGCTTCAGTCACAGTTGCAAGGTCTCCTGTCCTTTCAAATTGTCTCATCAAATCCACTCCACTGTTATTCAAAGCAGCGATATCTGTGTGGATGGTATTCATAAACCTCTGCCTCTATTAGTCCAAATGGCTCACTCACTCTCAGTTGGCAGAATGGTATCCAATGGTATTTCCACCGTCTTCCACAACATAATCAAACATACACCTTCCCCATGCATTTCCATGCTCTGGTTGTGCCCTAAGTCCATCCAATATTTGGTTATGATTCACTTCATGGATATGTTTAGCCCTTACCATGCTCCGAGTGCATAAGTGCTGATCGTATCCCCGAGTTGGTGAAATCTAGATGCGCATAAGCAACATCTTCGCCCTCTTTACTCTTTGCAACGCAGTCAATTCCAGCTACTCCGGCAGGTCTTCACCCCTATCTCAGTCCTGATGTATAATTAACAGTAAGATGGTGAAAACTCACAGCCGAATGAAGTCTGTCAGGTGCCACTCTCCCGAAGCAACATTTGTGAGGGTATAGCAATTTCCTTCCTCTGAGTCTGGTACACCGGATACCCAGAGCTCTGTCAGGCTCAACGGCATTCTATGGTCACTTGTCATGTTGGTGCACTCGATGATGATATCTAGTAAAATCATATTGGTTGAAGTTAGGAGAGCCATCCATAACATAGTTCTACATACCTGTCAGATAAAGTTCCCTAGATTCCCGGAATCGATGAGATGTCGATATCGCTTTGAACCAAGTTATCGCTTACCCATTGCTACTTGCGTGATGAGGTACCAGTGAGCTTCTGTTTAACCTTTCAGTATCTACATGCATAATAGACAATGTCATCATACGTCTCTTGGTCCATGGCGCTTTCGACGGAGGTCTTGGTTTGTGTAAGGGACAAAATGCGTTGAGAAAAGGAGAAACGAGCGACTGCCGTCGATACTGTGTTATATGGTAGGAAACAAGGAGCCGCGAGGATGGGCGCCTATTTGGGATGGCCACAGCTCACACGTGTGTGCAGCATGCGATGATTCAAACACAGCATACGGCCCATATGTAGCACACCCCGCACCCATATCTAAACTCAGCAGCCTCTAGCACTTCATTTATACGGCCTTCATGCACCATTATCGCTTAGTGGCATGGTTAAACCTTGGGCACTTTGAATCGGCTTAGGGATCGCACCACCTACGAATTGCTAACACACCATATAAGCGTTGATTGGTATGAGATGAACTCCCGAAGTACACCAGATGGTGTGTTCGGCGTCCGGAGCTGTACAGATATCCGACAGACCCCATGTACAGCTTACACATTCATACAATGTTGCGGCGTGAACGGAGTCCTTGAGACATTCTCGTTGGCCCCCACTATATGATCTTTAATATAAAGCCGATCTTACACCTAGCCCGCAGCTTCCTGCATGAATTGCAGTCACTGACGTCTCTGCGACACCTGGTGCTACCCAGCATGAAAATGGGAGGATCGCAGGCAAAAGTAAATTTGATTAAAGCTAACAACACGTCAACCAAGTGACCAGTACTACTACCGTCTGTCCCACACCGTCCTGCCGTTCATGGATCCGCTCCATGTCTGCGTAACTCTATAGGGTCCCATACACACCCCATGGTATATCCGAACCCTCCACGGTCGCATGGTCGCCTTCTTCACGTCGTCCCAACGAACCATTGCTTCGTGGTGCTGGCGCCGAAGGCCAGGGCATGTGTGGGATGATACCCGCAGACGATCGAGATCGCGGCCATGGTGGAGGAGGCGAGAGAAACCGTTGGCGCTGGCCAAGAGCAAAAGGCAGTGCGATAGGTGGGACGGGCGCTAATAGTAATCGAACCATGAGAGGCTAGAGCAGGCCCAGATGGCGATGGCGATCGCTGGCGCTAGATGGGTGACAATAACGAAGCTTCATCAAACGCGCCGTACTGAAGGGGTTGAGGATCGGAGAAGACAAGCATAGTTGGATGCTCATCGGCGACCGTCATGGTGGAGGTTAGGGAGGACCGCTAGGGTACCGAAGACACGCACCGTTGGGGAACCCTTGGTGAACCTTGTCGGAGCAGTAATCATGTAAGTAGGTGGGACGATGTGGTGCAACGCTCACTAATGATCTTCATAGTAGATTAGAGTCGAGCGAACGGGACTCTGTTGCTTGTGCAGCTCTCGCGGTTCGACGTCAGTATCGGCGTCGGGGTCTATGGCAGGGGAGCTCTGTACTTCATTCGGTTATCATTTATGCAAGGGGACTGTCAAAAGAAGAGACAAGACCTACACACACCCAAAGCCTGCCTATCTCCAGCTTGCAAAAACGGCTTCAAAAAGGAGGGGGGAAGACGAAAGAAGGACAGATGAGGGGTAAAGGGGAAATCAAAAGAGAACAAACGCACACCACGGCCATCATGTTTCCTGCTAGATCACTCATCGTCTTGAACGCAGGTAAGAGCAGCATTCCTGAGTGATACGGTCAGTTTCTCGTCCGAAGATACAGAAAGACAGCGATGAACGGGCATGAAGATAGTCATGAATGGACGGAGAGATCGAGCGACGGGTGAAAAAGGACGCGGAAAGAGAACACGGACTCACCGATATTATCTACCAACGTCAAGAGCGGCTTTTCGCCTGAAAAGGCGTAAGCGGAGAGGCATCCGCCGAGGTATCGGATGGTGGTCTCGAAAAAGGGGATGTAGTCGCCCGTCTAGAAGGGAAGTCAGCACGAGCACTCTCAAGGCCAGATCGACGACCAACGAACGGTCTAGGATGGAACAGAAGAAGGATGGGGTAATAGCGAGAGTCTTGTCCGAGCCATAGCGAGCACTCACGTGGTTGGTGCACGTCTTCCTGTCCAGCACCCGCACCGGCCTCCAAAGATCTGTCTTCATATCCATCAAACGTAGCGGTGAGAGAGAGCCTCGACAGCAGTAAGCAACCATCCGTTAATCCTATAAAACAATCCCCATCAGTCGCAGGTCCAAATCCCACAAGAAAGAGATTACAAACTTTTCGATTCCACCACCACTGGTAGGCAAACAACTCGTCTCTCGGGTACGCATGGTTCCTATATCCACCGTTTCCGCTAGGCCCATTTCTCATTCTCTTCCGCAGGATCCACCGGTCCCTCCTCTTCCTCTTCATCCCCATCCTCCCTGTTCGGTATCGTAGGACCCCCATGCGGGTTGATATCAGGTGGTGGAGGAGGGAAAGGCCGATTGTTCACCCACGGCACCTGCTGCTTGACTTTCCCCATGTTTGTTCTAGACACCCGGTGCCGACGATGAGAAGGGAGAGGAACCATGGATGGTGGAGAGGGCGAGCCAGCGCAGGATGGGTCTGCCGAAATGTGATGAGGAGGAACCACTGCGGGATTGAGAATGTGTGAAGAGTGCATCGAGGGGGTTTATTTGGTGGGTTGTGAGTGTCGAGGGCATTGTGCTTGTTGGGTACGTCGGAGGTTAGGCTGTAGGTGGATGAGGATAGTTCGGTGTTGCGCTGCGTTCTGTACGTCGAGCACTACGCCTTCATGGACCTGTAGTCCAAAGGAACCTGCAAGAAAACTGTGAGCGTCCAAGAACAAATCAGACACACGAAGGAACTAACGTACCTGGAAATCCAGAAATACACCTGTGGGGACAAGATGCTCTCCGCGCCCTGACCCGTTTGCAAAGGTCGTTGACAGCGCTGCCTAGGCCGACGCTCCTCTACATCCGCGCACAAGGAGAAGAACGGTGCAATTTCCAACAGAAAGCGACGACGATGGTGGTAAGAAAGCAACAAGAGACCAATGTTGGACCAATGCGGTGAGAACAATGGTGGGGAAAGAGGGGTGAGTTGATTAGCGTTTCCGATATTCCATTTGTGTATGGGGTCGGTGCGCCGGGGTCAGCGACGATGAGCGTTGTATGGCTATGGCGACCGCATTCGCTGCAAAAGCCTCAGACGTGAACGAAGGAGGTTATCCGACCCGAGGGTTGTTGGGATGGGAGGTGGAAGAGCGGTGAGAAGCGTGTTCAGTGGGAGGACTTCGGAGATGGGATCTTATCTTATCCGCTGAGCCACGCATCCCTTGATAAAGGGTACAAAGGGATAACTGAGCATGATTTTGTTCGTATATCGGTTGGTACAGGGGCCTGTCATTCGCCATGGCGGCGCGAAAGCTCAGGGGTTCGATTTCCAGACAGAGAGCGTTGTGCATTGGGGTGCTGTTTATTTATCCCTTTTCATAGATTCACCGTTCCCGTTTGACGAAACCCCGTTTTATGCTGCTGCGAATCATTCGAAAGATGCAGTAAAAATCGACATGCGTAATGCGTAAGAAGAAGGCTGTAACTGAATGTAAACACTTCAATATACCGCGCATTACCATCGCGCCATTGACTCGAATCCATTGCCTTGCTTTGACCTCTTAGTGCCTACTAGGCCATGCGAGGATCTGTTTCTATCAAACGACTGATGATCAAGGCCTGATTAAGGCCTGCTGGTGCCTACCAAGGCGCCTTGCGACGATCTTACACTCGCAAGATGCACCAAATGCTGTGGTTTGTGAATGTTCTCTCCCACCTGAGGACTTGACAATCGCATTTCGAAGACTCTAACCAAGGTGCTCTCGAGTTCAGGGTCGCCTAGCCCCAAGAATCCTAGACTATAAAAATGAATGGCGTTGGCAATGCTCTACTTCCATATCCTTCTGGCCTGCTCGAACGGCTGACTTGATGTTCAAGCTGTGCTCGTCGCTCATTGAATGTGGGCGGACAGATGATGGGCTCTCCGACTGAGCAAGGGAGTACAAGTAGTGTAGAATCTTATCCATCGTTTAGTAAAAACTCCATGGGCGACTTTACCTGAATAACAACGAAGCGGCGAATGTACAATGTACGTCTACTCACCTGGCCCTTGTCAACGCATGATGGCACGGTCTGGTGGTTGGCCGGTCCAATCTCAAGCCTTCGCCGCCAGCAAAGACGCTCGCGTAGCCGGCTTGAACGACTGACCTCGTCACTTGAAGTATACACGTTTAAACCACAGCTTATGTACTGCACGACGCGCTCTCCCAGTTGAGTGAAGAAGGGGTCTGCCCATTGCTCATCTGTCTGCCATACAACCCCCTATAAACGTAGGCACTGACTCAAAATATAGCCTCAGCCCAAGCTCCTTGACCGTGCACTCAGACTAGCCAGTCGTTAATATGTACCGAGAGGAATTCATTGCGTTTTCCATTACGGCGGGTTTTGAGCCTACTCGAGATCAGCGCGCCATGCAAGATTCAAGAGACAAAGCGCTAGCCACTCCAGCACAATTAGTGCATCCATAAGTGAATCCCGGGTATCCATGGCTGCAGCACCCACCGAGGGAACTTTCCCTTTCCGTCGTCAAGAGCGGTCTATTTCTCGCCGCCGTTCAGCTGCTTCCCAGCGTCACAGAGTCCAAAGGCGTGGCGTTTCTCCAGCTGTGTTATAGCCACGATGTGTAGATATTGCCTTTGCGGGCGGACAGCCAAAGCGATTTATGCCGTCCTGGAAGGCCATCCCGGCCTTGCGACCCAACTAGCTTCTCAGAACTGAGTACTGCTGACAACATTCAACCAGATGTCCTCGTCGGTGAAGCTGTTTTCTTCATGTTGCAAAGCTGCCACTACCTTTCCTATGACGATCTGCGATAATGCGTTGGTGAGTGGGTGCTCAACCGAAACTACATGGTCTGACCAAGGCCTAATTTGTTTAGCATCAACGATATGAACAGAACACTAGTTCTTTGGGGCATGCTCCGGCTGTCATCTCGTCGCAGACTGCAGCCATCACTGTCAAAGCAAGGCTGGCAGCTCCGCCATAGAAAAGAATGCCCCGCCATGCATCAAAGTCATCAAAGTAAGACTACCCTCCTCCGAACCAGCAGAAACTGACTTGAGCGCAGCCAGAAGCAAAGCTCAACGGCGATACCAATTATGCCAAACCACACGAATCCAGGTGGTTTCGAAAACCATCACCATTGCACACTCCATTGAAGAAATAGAAACCATGGAAAGAGCATGGAGCGTTCATCTTTCGCAAGGTACTTGAACTCGAGTTGACAGCTTGCGATTTCTGTGAGGACGCCTGCGCCGGGGTGGGTTTCGCCTCTGTGTTACGAGTCAGTACATGAGCCGATGATGGACAAGAGAGGAGCAGATGAGATGTGAGCAAGGAGGGATGAAGTAAAAGCCGAAGGGACAAGCACACGCACGTCACGGCCATAACGTTCCCTGCTGGAAGACCACTCATCATTTTGAAAGCTGGTAGGAGCTGCATCCCTGAGTAGAACAGTCAGTTACACATCCGATCGAGCCAGTACGGATAAACAGGACGGATAGATGGACGGGGGGTGTGGGCTCACCAATATCATCAGCCAACGTCAAGAGCAGTTTCTCGCCCGAAAACGCGTAAGCGGAGAGGTAGCCGCCTAGATATCGGATGGTGGTTTCGAAAAAGGGGATATAGTTGCATGTCTAGTATGAAACGGGGGTCAGCATGAGCACTGTCAAGGCCAGACCAAGAGCAGGAGACACTCGAGTAGAAGTTGTACGAAGGAGCGGGGGAGGGGGGAAGCAAGAGCCATCCCCCAGTGTAGGTAAATGAACGGGAGGAGACTCACATGGTTGGTAAACGTCTTCCTCTCCAACATCCGCACCGTCCTCCAGAACTCTGTCTTCATATCCATCAACCACATCGTCGACAGAGCCTCCACGGCAGTCAACGACCATCCGTTGATCCTATCGGCCACAACCACCCATAAGCTTCACCACTGTAAGGCACGAGAAACGCTACGCACTTTTTGATCCCTCAACCACTGGTAGGCAACAACTCGTCCCTCAGGTACGCATGGTTCCTATACCCGACATACGCCCAACCAAACGCATTCTTGACTTTCTGCTTCCTCTTTGCCCACTTCTCCTTCTCTCCTACAGGATCCACCGGCTCCTCCTCCTCCCCTTTGTCATTCCCCTCCTCCCCGTTCGGTATTGTAGGATCCCCATCAGGGTTGATATCAGGCAGAGGTGCAGGAAAAGGCCAATTGTTGACCCACGGAACCTGCTGCTTCACTTTCCCCCATGTCTGTTCCAGAGACCCGGTGTTGACGATGAGAGGGGACAGGAACCAGAGGCCTGCGATGAGGACGGTGGAGAGGGCGAGCCAGCGCAGAATAGGTCTGCCAAAATGCGATGATGACGAGGAGCCCCGAGATTGGGAGTGTGCGACGAGTGTGTTGAGCGGGTTTCGGTGGGTTGGGAGGGTTGAGGGCATTGTGGTGGTTTGGATAGGATGGGGAGGCTTGCATGTAGGAGAGTAGTGAGCTGAGGATAGTTTAGTGTTCTGGTTGTAGAGGACTACACTTTCATGAATTTGTGGTCCAAAGGGACCTGCAAAGCAGCTGTGAGCGTCCACCTACGTATCAGGCACACGAACGAACCAGTGTACCTGGAAATCCAGAAATAGACCTGTCGGACAAGAATCTCTCCCCACTCTGACCCGTTTGCAAAGATCAGCGCTGCCTAGTCCAACGCCCCTTTGTATCCATGCGTAAGGGCAGGCAGAACAGAAGCTATGAGACGCCAAATGACAAGAAAGGGAGATGGTAGCAGGAAGCAAGGCACAAATTGACTGACGTGGTCAGTGCAATGAGGATAAATTGATTGTGTTTGGGTATTCCGTTTGTGTGCACGCTAGGGCGGTAGCGCGGGGTCGGGCTAGAGCCAAGTTGTATCAATGGAGAGGTTTTGGTGGTCGCATTCACTGCATGAGCCTCAGACGTGGACGAAGGAGATTATCCGATCCGAGGATTGTTGGGATGAGAGGTGGAAGAGCCGCGAGAGGCACATTCAGGGGGGTGGACTTCGGAGGTGGAGGATCTTATCTTATCCGCTAACTTGAAATTAAGCAACCGCTGATAACAAACTAAACGAGGTCGTATAGGCAAAAGCTATACGAGGGACGACGTCGATAGCAATGTTGATAATGAACCTTGAGAATCAATCCCTGCTCATACCCTCTTACATCAAGGCACTCTGCAATGGTCTGACAATTATGTGTGTGGCCCAACCATTCTACCTCTACCAAAGTTCATCCCTATGCCTAAGTAGTAACATTCCAATTCCATGAGGATTAAGTAGTCCGATTTCCCTATATTTGAATCTCTTGGCTTTGTGCTCGCTCAGCCTCGAGTATTTGGATCTTTTTCGGGAGTACATTGTCGAGACTGATATCATTTATTCATGTGAAAAAATCCAAAATGGGGAAGACGGCAGTACTGTGTACAAGTACACAACATATTGCTACTCAAGAACTACTAGGAATGAGAAAGAACAGGAATTCTGACAAGAACAGAAGACATTCAAGGTACGTTTACTATGGACATGGTCAAAAACCAAGACAAAAAGGCCAAACGGAAGGAGGGACGGATAAATATCAAACACACAATGAAAGGTTCATAAATCAATAACCAAAGTGAACATACGGAGCCCAAGCCAGTAGTGAATTCTCCGAGTTATCGAGACGATGTCGCAGCTTCTGGATTGCGTGGTGTAGAGCATATGCCGAATTCGACCCATCTACTGAGCTATCACCTCCTTGCTCCTGATGACTGAAAAGATAGCTATAAAAGTCGTTGGCAACCTCTGGTGCATTTCCATCTCCAATTGACCACATAGTAGCCACCACTCGACGATATCCTGCAGCTAGCATCCCAGCTGCAAGATGGACAGCTTCATCAGAGAGCTTTTCATCACCAGCACTAGTCTGACAAGCTGAGAGAAAGGCAAGATCCGCATTCTTGAGATCTCTCTGAATGATAGTGGCGAGGTTGAGGGAGCCATTGTGAAAGAGGAATTGACTCTGGAGTGGCTCAGATGCATTTTGAGATGCATGGCAAGCAAGGTGAATGCTGCTGTAGTGCTCCATGTACTGGAGACATTCGTCAACACTAAGGGTACTTCCTTTGAGCATGGCTGTGCTGGCTCCATTCTGGGCAGCCATTTTGAAGATTGATTGGACCTCTTTTGTAGTTCCAGGGATCAGGGAAGTGCCTGGCACATTTGGCTGGCTTGTCAGGAATAATCCCAATGCATCCTTGTTGATCTGTTGATGATTCTTGACTCTATTGGTGAGAGCAGTGATAGTCGGAATATATGATGAAACAGCATAATCCAGCACACGGTCTGAATGTGTGCCTGCAGCATGAATGGGAAGGAAGGACAAGGGACCTGTTGGACACCACCAGATCCTTGGCAGTGCACTTCCAGATGATGCATCCGCTCTCTATTCAAGTTGTCAAGATCTGGATGTCAGACAGATACCAAATACTCACTGAGAACCCCAATGCACTCAATATTGGGTGAAGAACACTACTGCGACTAGCGAGTAGGTCTTACCGAGTAGCTTGTAGGCTTAACTGGTAGGTTAAAGTGATAGAGATTGAGGTAGCTACGAGCGTCCTTATATACATATTGTGTGTACTAATAATAGAGCAGTGTAAGCAGTCACATGTATGTATGAGTCAGTATGAGTCAGGAAGACGATTGAATGACGAATACTCTAGATGTCGTATAGCCTCATAAGAATATATCTAGGAGAGTCCGAGTCGGAGATAGTCCGAGTCGGAGGGTCGCGAGAGTCGCGAGTCGAATCTAATCTACATAAGATAAGATCAACACTCCCCCTCAATGAGTGCATCTCCTAACGAGTGTACCCATTGGACTAAGACGAGTAGAACTCAAGTCCTAGTAATCCCCTGAAGTGTTCAAACTTCACACGTCCCAACGGTTTGGTGAAGATGTCAGCGATATTGTCGTTGGTATCGACTCGCAAGACTTCAATGTCTCCATTCTCGATGAGTTCACGGATGTAGTGAAACTTGACATCGATATGTTTCATGCGACGCTCCTGAATAGGATTGTTGCTGATGAAGATAGCACCGTTGTTGTCGGAACAGATAGGGATTGGCACGATGATCGGCATGCCAAGCTCTTTGAACATGTGCTTGAACCACATCACCTGTCGACTACAGTCAGACACAGCCATGTATTCGGCTTCGGTGGAGGAATTAGCAACAGTCTTTTGAGCGTGTGAAATCCAGCTAATGCTAGCGTTTGCCAGCATCACCATGTTTCCAGTTGTGGATCGGCGTGCAACCAGATCCGCAGCATGATCAGAGTCCGAGTAGGCGATCAATCCATTTTGGGATGCGCCATCAAGAACTAGAGCGTAGTCCATAGTTCCTCGAAGATATCTGCAGATGTATTTGGCCTTGCTGATGTGTTCCTCGGAAGGATTTGCTGCGAATTGAGACAGCTTAACAACAGCGTAGGCGATATCTGGGCGAGTGCCCAGCATCAAGTAGAGCAGAGATCCAATGATCAACTGGAAGTAGTGGCGTCGTTTCGTATCGACAGGTCCAGTATGTTCGAGGGGCCTATAACCCTCAACCATAGGTGTGGGTGCCGGTCGGCAATCCTTCATATCGAAACGTTCCAGGACCGTGCCAAGGTAGGCAGATTGGTCCAGACGGATGTTTTGTCCGTCACGTCTGATCCTCATTCGTAAGAACTCGGTTGGATTTTCGAAGTCTCGACATTCCCACTTGAGCTTGAACGCCTCTTTCTTGGCATTAACAAGTCTCTTGTTAGGACCCGCGAAGATGAGATCATCGACGTAGGCAATCATGATGACAAAGCCACCATGTCCATCCTGAAGGATGAAGATCCCGGTATCGGTCGATAGTCGTTTGAAGCCAAGAATCTTCATCGACTTTGCAAGTTCCATGTACCATGCACGGGATGCTTGCTTCAGACCATAGATAGCACGAAGGAGCCGGTACACCTTGTGCTCTTTGCCCTTCATGACAAAGCCTTCGGGTTGACGCATATAGATTTCCTCATCTAGTTTCCCATAGAGGAATGCGGTCTTGACATCGACCCCGGTGATGTGCCAATCCTTGAGAGCCGTGAGGGCTAACATGGTTCGGACTGATTCGAAACGAACCACCGGTGAGAAAATCTCGTTGTAGTCAATGCCTTCGATTTCTTGGAAACCCTTGGCAACAAGTCGGGCGCGTTTACGACCGTCAGATTTGACGTCGAATACCCAGCGATTGGTAATCGCTTTGCGACCTTTGGGAAGATCGACCATTTCGAATACATTGCGTTCAGAGAGTGCCTTTAACTCGTCTTTGCAAGCATCGATCCATCCTTTCTTTTCCTGCGGTGGCATCCGCAAGATGTCTTTAAACGTCCACTCACGTGGAGCGCTATCGACAGAAGGAACTGAAGGCAAAACCGCTTTAGAAAGCAGGAAATGCATAAAATTAATTAGAAAGCAGGAAATGCATAAAATTAACTCCCCCTTCACGCGTCAAGCGTTCTAAGTCCTCAGGTATGTCAAAAGTCGAATCAGATTCACTTTCGGACACTGGAGTAGCAGGTTTTGGCGCGGGAACACCTTTTTCCTTGCTTGCAGCACCTTGATTAGATCCAGATGGCCGTCTGTCATCTTTATCAAGTGCTTTTCTCCGATCCGTCTGATGCTTTTCTGTCGGAGTTTTATTTCCGTAGACATCGCCAGGCTGAGACTTGGTTTGGGTCCGATTCCGCGCAGATCTCCTTGGTTCATCACCAGGAGCGTTTCCCGGCGCAGGGTTCGGCGGGTGCTGGTCAGCTGGTTGTTCACCAACGTTCCGATCGACGTCACGATCGGGACCGCTACCTCTTTTTGGGGTTTGGGAGTTTGATGGACGAGGAAGGAAATCATCGTCGTCATCATCATCTTCAGATTCAGATGGAGGTCCATCATTGCCAAACGAGGAAGGTGGGTAGTCTTCAACTCGTGGTTGGTCTTGAGGTGCTTCCGCATCAGGACACCTTGGGAAGTGAAGTTCGTCAAAGCGAGCAGTAGTCGCCTTGAATAGAACGTTCCTTGGCGATCTCATGAAGAGATACGCCTTCATGCCTTCGGGGAATCCTAGGAAGATCATATACTCCGACCGTGGAAGGAGCTTGTTAGATCGTTGTTCCTTGGGGATATACACCCAGGCACCACATCCGAAGACTCTTAATTTAGAGACGTCCGGAGCTTCTCCTTCTACAGCCTCGTGTGGAGTAATCCAACCAAGACGCTTGAGAGGCGTCCGGTTATACACGTAAACGGCATATAGAACGGAAAATTCCCACCATGATGGAGGTAGGCAAGCGTCGTGACGCATTGACTCAGCCTTCTCCATGATAGTGCGATTGAAGCGCTCAGCGCGTCCGTTCTGCTGATGCATATACGGAGCACTAATTGATAGCTTGATTCCTTTTGATTTGAAGAATGCTATGAGTTCTTCGTTGATGAATTCTCCACCACCATCCACCTGCCATTCTTCGATTTTCTCATGGTATATTGTCTCAACCATGGTAACGAAGTCTTTGATCGCTTGGATTGATCCACTCTTCTGTCGAAGAAGGACACACGATCCACGACTCGTGCAATCATCAAAGAAGGAGATGAAATGTTTGAATTTGTGGTATGACTCGACGGAGAATTCTTTCAGATCCGAATGGATCTTCTGGAATCGGCGCTTCGCACGCTTGCTTGAAGCCGGGAATGGCTCAAGCGTCATCTTCCCTTGCGCGCAACCGCGACATAAGGGTTCATGTTTGGGAATTTCCACCATAGGTGGGAAGTTCGTGGTATGCTTTTTGGCTCGTTTGAGCACTTCCCGCGATGGATGACCAAAGCGTTTATGCATGACCTCGTAATCGACAGGTGGTCCGGAGACCTTCTGCACTTCTTTCGGCGATCCGTTGGAGTTCTTTACGGAAACCCAATAGATCGTGTCGTCCGGATGAAGTGGATGACCCTTAATGAGATTTCTCCCATCAGAATCGTTGATACCCATGGATAGGGAATCACCCCAAAGAGTAGTCTTGGGTTGACTCAAGAAAGTTCCCGTAGAGAACAATCGAGTCGATAGATTGGGTATGTGATATACTGGTTCGATGATCGATTCTACGTCTCGATCGTTACCGTCAGCACCTTTGATGGTGTGAACTACTCGAAGCTTTCCAATTCCTTTTATGGACAGGGTAGTACCCTTGGAAGCGGTGTTAACCGATGGACTGTTCTTAACGACTTTGTAGTCAAACAAGTCCTCTTTCGAGGGGGTAACGTGCATTGATGCCCCAGAGTCCATCATCCAATGAATGAATGTCTCGAATTTCTTACAGGAGGCGCAATGCGCATCTTTACACTTAGCAGTATTCGTTGTATCATGAATCGAAACAATAGAATTTAATGCGCAGCACAATTCTAAGAATACATCGTCCTCCAAGCTATCAAAATCTAATTGAAGAGGCTGTGGAGGCAACGAGTTAGCCAAGTGTTTCCTGGTAGAAACAGAGGGGACGTACTTATCGTCGTCGAAGTGCCCGGTCCTCAGAGCGTCCCAGTCCGGTAAGTAGACGGATGGTTTTGCATCTGAAAGGCGATCTGATCCATAACGATCTGGAGATTCGCCTCCCATCCCGTCGTCGGAGCCCCAGTCGGAGACTTCGTCGTCGGGGTGGAGTGGGTCCTCCAGTTCTCCGTCTCGGATCCTCTCCCAGACCGTCTTGGGGGCGCCGAATAGCGAGGGGTCCTCGCCTTCGTCGCCGAGGGAGACGCTGTCGTCGTCTTCCCCCAAGGCATCGGTGTCAGAGAGTCCGTCCAGTGCTTGTGAGCCGTCCCCTTCCATAGGCAGTCCAGATTGACACACCATGGTTGGTTGGGGAACGTCGACCCCTTCTCCAGATCCACCGTGTGCCAGTGGGGGAGATTGGAGTCGGTGCAGAGGCGAGCTGGCCTCATGCACCTCAGGCTGTTCGGAGGGTTCGAGCGATCGTTGACGTTTGGGAGGCCTGGGAGAACTGATGCGGTCAATAAGGGCTCGCTTCCGCTTGTCCGCCTCCTCGAATGCTTTGAGGTGACGGGCGGTTTTTGGTAAATCGAGCTTACCGCAGTTCGTCCTGGCACGTTCCACGTCGGGATAGCACGAGGTTTCCGTGGACGGAGCGACCTTGGCTTTAGCAGCCGAGGCGGGGAGATGGGTAGATGGAGTAAGATCAACTGATCTTTGGACGATAGAGGGTCCGGTCTTCACGAATGAAAGGACCGAGACCTTGGCCTGGGGAGGCACATGCTCCTGAGGAGCGGGAGAGACCAGATGGTCGCCTAAGAAGGCGGCCTGTACCATGTGGGAGTGACCTTGCGACTTCCTTTCCTTCTCCTTCTTCTTGTTACCACCCTTGGATCCGCGCTTCTTCCCCTTGGACTGGGAAGAACCCGAGTTTTGGTTACCCGAGTTGCTGGAATCCTTCTGCTGCCCCTGTTGCTGCTGGCGGAAGTTAGGGTTTCCCCCTTTCCTTTTGATACCAGTGAACTTGTTCAGGGTAGCCGGGTTGGCGACGCGATCGTACTCAGCCGTGATGGCTTTGACGACGACTTCGAAGGAGAGATCCTTCTTGTTGTTGTTAAGAAGGATGGCGACGGTGTTGTCGTACTTGTTAGGAAGGCTACTGATCAGGATCATTGCCTCGATAAACGAGTCGATCGAGACGTTGTTCGTAGCAAGTCGACCTAGGTAGTTTTGGAGCTCGGCGATCGCAGGGCGAGGATCTCCAGTCCCGATATGGAACTTGATTGCTCGGGAGAAGTCCGCAAAGATCGCGGCATTGCCAGGACTACCGTAAAGCTCCTTGAGAGCATCCCATAAGTCCATCGTCGTAGATTTGCCCGCAACTTGAGCGCAGACGTTTCTGTTGATACGAAGGAGAAGGGCTCCCATGGCCTGGTCATCGTCCTTGTCCCATTTCGCGATTACCTCTTCCTGAGCCAGCTTCTCCGCCGCAGTGGCATCTGAAGCGGCACCCTCAGGACGAGTACCATCGATGTAGGATCCTAGACGTTGCATTTGGAGGTATTGCTCCGCACGCATGGCCCATTCCAAATAGTTGGTACCATCGAGCATGGGGATACTGTTGTGAGCGTTGTTAGAAGACATGTTGATTTGTCGAGATCTGTCAACGCAAATATCGTCAGCAACGTATATCACAGATCAAAGAAAGCAGCTTTAACAGCGCGTTCTTTGCCCCATTCTGCAGCCATTATAGCGCAGATCTCTGCTGCCATAACAGCGCAGAGTAAAGGCATAGGTTCGGCCTATTCAGCCACTTGGTTAGACATGCATAGTCGCAGCGACTAAGCGCAGACTTGTAGCAGTCTATGGAGGCAGCCATTACAGCGCCGACCAAGTTTGTAGAGCAGCCATTACAGCGCATCTACTGAGCTTCGGGGCTCATAACCTGAAGAACACTACTGCGACTAGCGAGTAGGTCTTACCGAGTAGCTTGTAGGCTTAACTGGTAGGTTAAAGTGATAGAGATTGAGGTAGCTACGAGCGTCCTTATATACATATTGTGTGTACTAATAATAGAGCAGTGTAAGCAGTCACATGTATGTATGAGTCAGTATGAGTCAGGAAGACGATAGAATGACGAATACTCTAGATGTCGTATAGCCTCATAAGAATATATCTAGGAGAGTCCGAGTCGGAGATAGTCCGAGTCGGAGGGTCGCGAGAGTCGCGAGTCGAATCTAATCTACATAAGATAAGATCAACATTGGGTTGACCACCTCGTTCCATAGATCTCGAAGAAACTTGCCGCACCACAACTTGACCCTGCATTTGGTTCTGTGGACGAGGGCGGAAAGCTCTCCCTGACACATCTTCAACTGTAGTTTCTTCAAGTTGTACCTCTCGCATACGGAGCTGTCTCTCTTCAAGGTTGGCCTTCAAATAGTTTCGATACTTGTTGGCTTTCTCCAGGGAAAAATTGGGTCGTGGGACATGGAGAGGCTTGTCTAGTCCAGCCAGCAGTGCAATTGCATCACACCGTTGCCCATCAATGTTGATGACCACAACAGGACCTGTTGCTGGGAGGCGCTGAAGGAGGGATGAACAGGGCAGTGGTTGGAGGAAGGACTCAAAGCCGGGGATGGATCTGACTGTTTTGAGAAGATCATCCCACTGTCTTGCAAGCTTCAAATGAGCCCTAGCTTCATCCTCCAGCAAGATCTTCTCTGATGTGGACAGGCCAATGTGTGACTGACCCCGAGATGATGCAGTTTCCAGCTGCTTTGAGACATCTGCAACCCTCTGTGCAAGTTCCCAGTTGTGGAGGCGTAGATCATCAATAGGGGTACGAAGATGACTCAGCTGGCTCCAGATGACACAACGACCTTGCTCAAGCCATTCAAGAGCTTTGTCAACCCGCCCCAGTGAGCATGCAGCAGATGCAGCCTTAAGAGCTATTCCGTGGATATCATGAAGGTGGGAATAGCGACCTTGAACACTTTCTTACAGGCCTGCTATCAAAGCAATCAAGCTCAAGGCTGTATCAAAGGCGTGTAGGATGTCAAGTGACAGTGGGTGATGTTGGTTGAGAAGATTTGCCCAGGTTCTGGCTGCTTTCAGCCGATCCTGTGGAGGGCCAAATGTGCTGGTTGCTGCGGATTTATAGTTTGAAATGCTTGCAGCCAGATCCTCTTCACTTTGGGTGTGCTCAAAGCGTGACTGGAACGAGGCCCCCAGGTTGTTGAGCCAAGCTGGCAGGTCAGCATGACCCTCAGGGGTGAGCTGTACTGCTCTGTGTTGGGCTGAGATGGCTTGAGCAATGTCAGAAAGATCCCGAGTGTGCTTGAAGCAAAGCTGGAACGAGTTTCCAAGGTTGTTGAGGTAACCTGGCAGGTCAGCATGACCCTCAGGGGTGAGCTGCACTGCTCTGTGTTTGGCGGAGATGGCTTCAGTGATGTCAGAATGATTCCCAGTGCGCTCAAAGCGACGCTGGAACGAGCTTCCGAGGTTGTTGAGGCGACCTGGCAGGTCAGCATGACCCTTGGGAGTGAGCTGCACTGCTCTGTGTTGGGCTGAGATGGCTTGAGCAATGTCAGAATGGTCCCCAGTGCGCTCAAAGCGACACAGGAACGAGTTTCCAAGGTTGCTAAGCCAAGCTGGCAGGTTGGCATGACCCTTGGGGGTGAGCTGCACTGCATGGCGTTGGGCTGTGATGGCTTCAGCAATATCAGAAAGATCCCCATTGCGCTTGAAGCGAACCTTGAACGAGGTTCCAAGGTTGTTGAGGCAAGCTGGTAGGTCAGCATGATCCTCAGGTGTGAGCTGGACTGCACTGTGTTGGGCTGAGATGGCTTCAGCCATGTCGGAAAGATCCCCAGTGCACTGGAAGCGACACAGGAACGAGTTTCCAAGGTTGTTGAGGCGACCTGGCAGGTCAGCATGCCCCTTGGGGGTGCGCTGCACTGCACAGCGTTGAGCTGAGATGGCTTCAGTGATATTGGAAAGATCCCCAGTGCGCTCAAAGCGACGCAGGAACGAGTTCCCGAGGTTTGTGAGGCGAGCTGGCAGGTCGGCATGACCCTTGGGGGTGAGCTGCACCGCTCTGTGTTGGGCTGAGATAGCTTCAGCAATGTCAGAAAGGTCCCCAGTGCGCTCAAAGCGACACTTGAACGAGGTCCCAAGGTTGTTGAGGCAACCTGGCATGTCGGCATGACCCTTGGGGGTGAGCTGCACCGCTCTGTGTTGGGCTGAGATAGCTTCAGCAATGTCAGAAAGGTCCCCAGTGCGCTCAAAGCGACACTTGAACGAGGTCCCAAGGTTGTTGAGGCAACCTGGCATGTCGGCATGACCCTTGGGGGTGAGCTGCACCGCTCTGTGTTGGGCTGAGATAGCTTCAGCAATGTCAGAAAGGTCCCCAGTGCGCTCAAAGCGACACTTGAACGAGGTCCCGAGGTTGTTGAGGCGAGCTGGCAGGTCGGCATGACCCTCGGGGGTGAGCTGCACCACTCTATGCAGCACTGCCATAGCTTCATTGACCGTTACAAGGTCTCCTGTCCTTTCAAATTCCTTTATCATATCCACTCCAATGTTATTCAAAGCACCAATATCTGTGTGAATGTGATTTATAAATCTCTGCCTCCATTAGTCCAAGTACATCACTCACCTTCATTCTGCACAATGGTATCCAATGGTATTTCCACTGTCTTCCACAATACAATCAAACATACACCCTCCCCATAGATCTCCATGCTCTGGCTGCTCCCTGGATACATCCAATATTTCGTATAATTCATTTTCCTGCATATGGTTTCGCTCTCACCATGCTCTGAGTGCGTACGTGCTGATCGCATCCCCGGGTCGGTGAGATCTAGATGCACAAAAGCAACATCTTCGCCATCTTTGCTCTTTGCAACACAGTCAATTCCAGCCACTCCAGTAGGTCTTGAACCCTATCTTAGCCCTGATGTCTAGTTGGTAACAACATGGTGAAAACTCACAGCCGAATGAATTCTGTCATGTGCCACTCTCCCGAAGCGCTATTTGTAAGGGTATAGCAATTTCCCTCCTGAGAGTCTTGTATGCCAAATACCCAGAGCTCCGTCAAGCTCAACAGGGCTCTATCGTCATCGGCCGCGTCGGTGCGCTTGATGACAATATCTAGTCAAATCAAATCAGTTGAAGTTGGGACGGCCTTCCCTACAATTGTTTTACATACCTGTCAGATAAAGTTCGCTAGATGCCCGAAATCTATGAGATGTTGCCATTCCTTTGAACTGCCTTATCACTTACCCATTGCCACTTGCACGGTGAGGTACCAGTGAGCTGCTGTTTAACTGTTCAGTATCCACATGCTAAATAGACAATGGTATCATACGTCTCTTGGCCCATGGTGCTTTCAAAGGTCTTAGTTTGTGTAAGGGGAAAAATGCGCTGAGAAAAGGTGAAGCGGGCGAGTGCCGTAGATACTGTGTTATATGGCAGGAAGCAAGGGGTCGCGAGGATGGGCGCCTATTTCGGATGTGCACACCTCACACGTGTGTGCAGCATGCGACAATTCAAACACAGCCTACAGCTTATAGGTAGCACACCCCGTGCCCATATCTAAACTCAACGGTTTCTTGCACCCCATTTACACGGCCTTCATGCACTATTATTTTTTAGTCGTATGATCAAACCTTGGGCGCTGTGAATCGGCTAAGGGGTTGCACCACCCATGTACTAAGAACACACCATATAAGCGCTGAGGGCTGTGGAATGAACGACCGGGGTAGGCAAGTTGGCGCGTTCGACGCTTAGAGCTGTGCAGGTATCACAGACGCCTTGTACTGTATACGTATTCGCGCAGTGTTGCAGCGTGAATGGAGTCCTTGAGGAAATCTCGTTGCTCGCCACCATATGGTACTTTGATTAGAAGCCGATCTACACCAGTGCTGTCCCACAGCTTCGTGTATGAATTGCGCGTTCACTAACATTGCTGCGACGCCTGGTACTACCCAGCATGAGGCTGGGAGGATCATGGGTATGCGAGAAGTAAATTTGATTGAGGTTGACAACATATCTTAGTCTAAATATTCCTTCCGAATGACTACGACCATCTGTACCGCATCCTCCCACCGTTCATGGATCGACTCCAGATCTGCGTAGCTCTATATTGTGCCATGCACACCCTATGGCACATCCTTACCCTCCACGGTCTCATGGTCACCTTCTTCACGTCGTCCCAACGTACCCTGCTTCGTGGTGCTGGCGTCGACGGTCGAAGGCGAGGGCATGCATGGAATGATACCTGCTGACGATCGAGGTCGCGGTCATGGCGGAGGACGAGAGAGAAACAGCTGGCGCCTGCCAAGAGCAAAAGGCAGTGCGATAGGAAGGATAGGCGCTAATAGTGATCGAACCATGAGACCGGACCCAGATACCGACAGCGATAGCTGGCGCTAGATCTAAGATGGGTGATATTCACCAAGCTTCATCAAACGCAGCCTGCTGAAGGGTTTGAGGATTGGAGAAGACAAGCATGGTTGAATGCTCATCGGCGACCGCCACGGTGGAGGAGAGGGAGGGCCGGTAAGGTAAGGAAGGCACACATCGTTGGGGAACCCTTGTCGACCTTTGTCGACGCAGCGGTCATGTAGGCGGGACGATGCGATGCAACGCCCATCCATGATCTTCATAGAAGAGAGGAGAGTAGAGGGAACAAGATTCTGTTGCCGTGCGGCTCTGGTGGTTCGACGTCAGTATTGGCTTTGGGGTCTATGATAGGAATTGCAGAGATTCACCATCGCCTTGGGGAGCGGTCCAATACCTCTGCGCTTCATTCAATTATCGTTTACGCAAGGGGGCTGTCGGAGGAAGAGAGAAGAGAAGACATAGATATATCCAAGGCCTGCCGATCCCCCACTTGCAAAAACTGCTTCAAACAGGAGGGGGGAAGACGAAAGAAAGACGGAGGAGGGATAGCGGGGAAAGTAGAAGAGAGCCAACGCACGTCACAGCCATAGTGATTCTTGCGGGTAGACCAAGCGTCGTCTTGAACGCTGGTAAGAGCTGCATCTCTGATCAATACAGTCAGTACTCGTCCGAAGAGACAGAAAGACAGCGATGAAGGGGCATGATGATAGAGATATGAATGGACGGAGAGCGAGAAAGGGATATAGACAGATGGAAATAGAGCATGGACTCACCGATATCGTCTGCCAACGTCAACGGCAGCTTTTCGCGTATGCGGAGAGGTAGCCGCCGGGGTATCGGATGGTGGTTTAGAAAAAGGGGACGTAGTCGCCTGTCTAGAAGGGAGGTCAGTATGAGCACTGTCAATGCCAGAGCGACGGGCAGAAGTCTAGTAACGAGCAGGAGAAAGGTAGAGGAACGAAGCCAGTCCTTCACAAACGATCATAGTGAGCACTCACAGGGTTCGTAAACGTCTTCCTCTCCAAAATCCGCACCGTCCTCCAAAACTGTCTTTATATACATCAGCCGCATTGTCGAGAGCGCCTCCACAGCAGTCAAGGACCATCCGTTGATCCTATCGACCACACTTACATTAGCTTGAGGACAGAGGGATACAAGAAAAGATACGCACCTTTCGAGTCCGCTACCGCTGGTAGGCAACAACTCGTCCCTTCGGTACGCATGGTTCCTATACCCAACGTACGCCCTCGTAAATTGACATCAGGTATCGGAGGAGGTGCTGGCAAAGGCCGATTGTTCATCCACGGCACCTGCTGCTTCACTTTCCCCCAAGTCTGTTCGAGAGACCCGGTGTCGACGATGAGAGGGTTCTGCGATGAGGATGGTGGAGAGGGCGAGCCAGCGTAGGATCGGTCTGCCAAAGTGAGATGAGGACGAGCCGCGAGATTCGGAGTGTGCGATGAGGGCGTCAAGGGGGTTTCGATGAGTCGGGAGTGTGGATGGCATTGGGGTGGTCTGGGTAGGTTGGTGTGTAGGAGGCTAGGCTGTAGGTAGTAGGTGCGGATAGTTCGGTGTTGCTCTCTGTTCTGTTTGGCGGACACCACGCCCTCATAGACCCTTAGTCCAAAGGAACCTATAGGGAAACGATGAGCGTCCACCAACGTATCAGGCACGCGAACGAACGAACGTACCTGGAAATCCAGAAAGAGCCCAGTGGGGACAAGAATCCCTCCACGCCCCTGACCAGTTTGCAAAGATCAGCGCTGCCTAGACCAAGGCTCCTCTATATCCGCGCACAAGGGGAAGAACGGCGCAGGTTCCACAAGCAAGGAACGACGGTGGTGAGTTAAAGAGGGATAATCGATAATTGATTAGATATTCCGGCTGGTGTGAGTGGTAGGTGCACCGGGTTCGGCGACAATGGTCGTTGTATGGTTTTGACGATCACATGCGCTGCAAAAGCCTCAGACGTGGACGAAGGAGGTCATCCGTGTTGTGATGGGAGGTGGAAGAGCGGCGAGAACCGTGTTCAGGGAGATGCAGGTTGGAAATGATGATCTTATCTTATCCGCTGAGCCACGCATCCCTTGATAAAAAATAGAAAGGAGTACCTTAGCATGTCTCTGTTCGTATATCGGTTAGTACACGCGCCTGTCATTCCTTATGGCCGCGCGAAAGCTGGGTTCGATTCCCAGACAGAGAGCTGGATTGTACCTGGTTTCACTGAAGCATTCCTTTTTGACGACCATGGTGTTGTACTTCAATACGCCAAATGAAAGAAAGACACTGGCCACGTTTTCGTCTCGCAACGTCTGCGCTCGATAGGGAGTTTATCTGAAAAACAATCAAGTAGCAAGCCTTACACTGCCCAACTGACCTTATCAACGCGCCTTGGCACTGTCTGGTGGTTGGACTTCAAGTCAACCTAAAGTCTTCGTTGCCATCGAAGACACTCGCGCAGTACAAAATACAAAAAGAAAATCGTCGAAAGATTCCTGTATAATTGCAATCCGTCTGGCTGGCTTGAACGACTGGCCTCGTCACTTGAAATACACACGTCTCTGGCACACGAGTGGCTCGCTCTCCCAGTTGAACAAAGAAGGAGTGCACTCTTCCATCGTCTTTATACCATACAACTCCCCGATAAACGTGGGCACTGACTCGAGATTGAGGCGCCATGCAAGATTGAAGCGAAAATGTGCTAGTCAACCGAGCACAAGCACGACCATTCCGGCCGCGCATGGCTCGTATAACCTACCAGGATTCTGTACGTATCCAGGCAGGCAAATAATGCTACAACCACCTCCGCATATTCGTCCCGCAGCGATGGAAGAAATCGTTGCAGACAGAGCCCACGTCCCGTTGACATCACGCCTAGTTGTATGGTTTCGACCGTCGAGCCTGCATCCAACACATGACACGCTCTGTCTGGCCTTAGATTCCCCCTGCGATGGTTGATACACTAGTGGGCTTGCAGTCACTTCCAACCACGAAAAACGAGCTCAGTTTGAGGGCCAAATTAGTCTGAAAAAACTGATTAGGTTGAGCACCATGAATGAGGCGGATATTCTGTAGATTACTTCTTTCTTCTTTGCAAACGTGCGCCACCGGAACCTTGACCCATGATGTGGGCCCTCGGCGAAAATCATTCCGGAATCCGATGGCTGGGAAGGCCACAACGTCCTCCTCGGATAACTATTTACATCTCCTTGGGGCACCCGGGCGACGTCCCCGTGTTAGGCGCTCGTAGGCCAGTTTCTCCGAGCACCGGCAAATCAGCAGCATGGATCCATACGAGTCGGCAAAGTTGAGTGTGCACATTGTGTAGCCTATGAGCGCTCCCCAAGCCGAGATGGCTATCGTGTTTAGCTCGTGAAAGTATGGAAAACAATGGGTGACGCTTGAGTATAAAAGCAAGAAGGGCTGCGAGATCTTTTCAACAAGCTCCTCAACCTCTTTCAGCATCTGAATCGTCACAGCTAACCACACAATGCAAATATCGTTCAAAGCCGCCCTTCTTCTTCTGCCCGCCATGATGGCCATCGCCACTCCCTTGGGAGCAGGCGAGGACTCTGGCATCGAAGCTCGTTCTCTCGAGAAACGGTTAGCACCCTTCATCATATTTGCACCTGTAGCATAACTGACCCTTTCTATCAGAGCAAACTTCCAAATCTCCGACTTCCTGTCGTCCTCCACGTGCTCCGGCACCCGTTCCCATACCTGGACCGGTATCGGCAACAACGGCTGCGTTTCTCACTTCGAGAATGGCTCAAACCAAGATATCTACTCCCTGAGGATGGACAACATCGGCGATTGCCCCAACGCGCAGCATTACCTCAGGCTGTATCACGATAGCGATACTTGCTCAGGCAGCTACACGACGATTGACCACCGAGGAACATCTATTTGCATTAGGAGGGGCGGGAGCAGGTTCAGGTCGTTCAAGATCAACTGCAGCAATAGCTTCACTTAGGAAATTTATGTCCTATAATAGACTGCCAGACTTGTATTTATGCACTCCCTCACCAGTTGGCGTCGATGGGTCCGTCCCTCGCCTCGATAATAATTTACACTCGACGCTCTATCGTTTGATGAATTATTTACTTCACGGAGTGGGTACATGACTTGACACATAGGCGACAAACAAGGAAAACCGCCTTTTCAAGCTCGACTGCACCGACGTTATTTGATCGACCAATTCCCATTCAAGGATAGAACCCGGGGCGCCCCTGTCCCCGAATGGGCATGGCATCACAAAAGAGGCCCAGACAGAAGGGGGATCGAAAGCACAGGGTCAAACGCCCCTGTCGAAATATTACCGTGTGCCTCTGTTATTACAGCGAGCCGACCCTGTGCTACGAATTGCCAAGTGCGATGCTTTCGCAATCAGGAAAGAGGCCATATCGCGCGTGAGACCTATCAAATCATCCAATGAGCATCCAGATCTCTGCCGTAAAAAAAATAAAAAAAATAAAAAGAGATCACTCACAGCACCCTCGGCACGCTCTCAACAACCTTCCACCTGCCCTTGACCTTCTCGATCTTCATCAGAAGCGCGACCATCTCATCGCACCCATTCGCAAACCCTGCATCGACCAACCACACATCTCCGTCCTCTCCCTCGCCTTCTTTTCTATCCCTTCCACTCAAGTTCTCCTTCTCCTTGCCTTTGTCGTCCTTACCGCTCTTCATGGTAGCTAAAGCGGTCGCATACTCCCTAACTAACCCATCCACCCGCTTCTCCATCGCAGCGCAGTCTCCCTGCAGGCGTTTCCGCAGATACGTGTTGATGGTCAGCTTGTAAATGTATCGTTCCGGTGGGTCCTTGGTCGTATCAAACACAGTAATGTACGCTCCGTGCTTCTTCCGTGCATTCTCCATCTCCTCAATCGAGTAAGAAGGCGTGATGGTGTTGAGCACCACTTCGAGCTGAGTCGCCCGACAGGTGTAGTGATACCGCCTTTGCGCTTTGTTTCTGCCTTTCGTTTGGGAATTGTGAGCGTCAGTACTATCGAAGCTTGGGGGACGGGAGTCAGGTCTTACCGAGATGGCTTCGTCTCATTATCGAACATTCGCTCCTGTGTCGACGCTGCCAATCTTCCTTTTGGCATTCGTAACTGCAGTAGGTGACAAGATGGCATTTCGAGCACGTTTGAGGGTAGTCGAACGGGTTGACATCTTCTCCATGCAAATGCTACGCCAATCAGTCTATGTCGGCCTCTCCCGATAACCACTCACCAAAGCGTTATCGCAGACCGTGTTCGAGGCTTGCATTCTCAACCAGAAGGTAAACAGCCTCGCGGAGGAAGACATCTGATCAAACAACAGCGAGACTGGTGATTGCTGAGCCACCAATCGACCCGCAAGATCAGAGTGCGTCTCCAGAACACGGTGTGCCGCTTTGGCAGTCCGGGTACGATAGCAGTACTTGTTCATTCGATAAAAGATGATGGTCGTTGCCTGGAGGACCAACCCCTCGAATGATTTTACAGAACGCAGGGTCTGAAGGACAGCAAGGAAGGCGCCACTCTTGATGTAGTCGAGTACAGCGTTGACAGTGTTGCCGTTACATTCTGTAGCGACCTGAAGGATTTGTGCGCACAGTCGGAGGGCGTTGGGGCGTTCCAGGTAGGGCATCATCTTCAATAACGTCCTCGACCACCTGACGATGTAGTTGCGTCTCCAGAGCGCTGCATGAACCAATGCAGAGTTTTTGCAGAGAAGTCGCAGGACAATGAAACAGATATTGAGGTGTCTTTCGGCCTCTGCCAGCTCTGGCGAGTCCCGACCGATGATGGGCAAAGAATCGACAACGTCCAAGCGCTCAATGAACGCATCCGCGAATCGATCCACGATCCAAGGCGCCTTCATACCGCTCTCTAGTACGGAGGCCCCTTGTTCCATCAAGGCATACGTCGCATAGAGCTCCAAAGAGCTGCTCCCAGGCGGGATCATTAGTTTCGTCGGCTCAGGTCCAGGGGTCCGAAGCGTCCAAAGCCTCAACGCGACAAAGCTCGCAGACAACGATTTGATCGCACACTCTGCGAGACGTGAATCGAGCTGCATCATTGCATTTAGCGTGCTGCACACGTTGTTGACAGTCATCCCACCCGTTTCGTACACGAATGGCGTGAACTGGGGTGTCATTTGGAAGATGCACGAGAACCAGTCGAAAATCTGAGAGGAGTATTTGAGGAGTGCTTCCACTGTTCTCTCTCGACGCGAGTCCGACTGAGGAAGCTTGGCGCAGAGCTCTGTCACGTAGTCCATGGCGGCCATGCCACCTACTGCGGTGAGGAAGATGCGGGTTGAGGTTTGGGTGAGAGGTGCACCCTGCTCGAGAACGGGGTGACGAAAGTTAACTAGGATGGCATTCAAGATGGGGATGGTGTAGTTTTCTGGGGTCAGGCGCTCGGCCAGCTCGTGCAGCTTGAACCGGTCGCCTGCCTTTGCATCCCGAATCAGCTGGCAATATGGGCGCCTAAATCAGATCTCACGCGTCATTGGAGGGTTCATCGGTGGTACTCACTTCTGCAGGGATTGCCATTGATTTATACGCGGTTTATATGCACTATTATTGCACTTTTATGCCTTTTCCTCGAAAATGTGGCCTGCTGAAGCCCTGGTTATGGCAGAGGTTGACGTTGCGGAAAGAAGTCAGTCGGCTGATCGGCTGATTCGTTTCCTCATCTTTCAACATTCACACGGTCCGACGATCTTTGTTGCCCTCTTTCTGGTGGCAATCCTTGTAGTGGTTAATGGTAAGAATGAGTGGAGAGACTTCAAGATAATGGCAGGCTCCAGGCCCTCACTAGGCCTCACTCCTCACCCCCTCATGTGTACAGGTGTCAAACCTGTGTGAACTGGATGTTAGAAGCGGGGGAACCTCCTGACAATCTCATTGAATTAGTAGAATAAAGACCGCACAAACAAATCTTGGCCAGGGTATGGCGATTCCAGCAGAAGTACGTCTCAAGCGCTTTGCATCACGCATCAGAACTACTAATTAGGCGTCCGCATTGCTAGCTCATTCGGGATGCAAAGGGTGGCGACGGGGTCAAGCTCGAGCAACTCTCGCAACTCATGACCCCAGAGAACTACACGATCACTATTCTAGACTCTATCCTAGTCAACTTTCGCCACCCCACCCCCGCACTCGATGTAGCTCTCACCGAAACCTCGAGGTGCATTTTCTGGACTCCAGTTGTTGCTACGACCTCTTTGTGCGATGTTGCCGACATCTGTGCTGGGCTACCTCAGTCTGATCCGCGTCGTGAGAGGACAGTTGAAGCGATCCTTAAACAGTCTGACCAAATCTTCGAATGGTTCTCGTGCATCTTCCAAAAGGCGCCTCACTTCACCCCGTTCAGCAACGAAATTGGCGGGGAAAACGGTCAACAACGTGTGTAACACCCTCAACGCGATCATGGAACTCGACGTACGCCTGGCTGAATGTGCTGTCAACTGCTTGTCTGCGACCTTCGTCGCTTTGAGGCTCTGGACGCTGAGGACACCTGGGCCTGAGCCAACGAGGTTGATAATTCCGCCTGGCGCGAAAGCGTCGCAGTTATATGCAACACTGGCGCTAACGGATCGGGGTTCGATGGTGCTCCAGGCTGCGATGACTGCTGATCGGTTCGCAGACGCGTTTATCGAACGTCTCGACGCTCTCGATGCTGTCCCACTCAACCCTTTGTCTTTCCATGCTCTGGAAAAGGCGGAACACCACCTCACTACATGCTTCGTTGTCCTTCGACTTCTATGCAAAAAAACTGCCTTGGTTCACGCCGCGTTGTGGAAACGCAACTACATTATCCGCTGGTCGAAAACGTTGATGACCATGACACCCTACCTCCACCACTCGACGGCGCTTCGACTGTGTGCTCAAGTTTTCCAGGTGGCCACCGAGTGTAGTGGCAACACCACCAACGCGGTGCTAGACGTTATCAAAAGGTGTTTGTTTCTCGACTTTCTTGAAATCCTTTCCAGGGTCCCGAAGATCGAAGGAGTAGCGCTGCAAAGTGCTAGCAGCATCTTGTTCAGGATGAACAATCACTGTCACCGCATACGTATAGCGAAAGCCGTGTCCAACGTCGTGGAATCGCATCCTCAGCTTTCGCTTCGACTTGCTTCTCAGCCTGAGGCATCCTCAATGTCGACGATGTTCAGCCGAATGTGTTCGTCAGCGAGGGCTTACTCACTTTGCCGGCAGGCTCTCGTTTTGTTGCCCATGACGATCTGTGACAACGCTCTCGTGAGTGTTGCGCAATATGTATCAACTTGTAAGCTGACTTGCCTAGCATCAACGACATGGACAAAAGGTCACCTCGTTCGACCGTCCACAAACTTGCTCAGGCTGCCATCTTGTCACCTATTGCAGCTTCGAGTGTCAGGAGGAAGATTGGCGTAAAAGACACTGGAAGGAGTGCGCTCTCATGAAGCAAAGTCACCTAGGTCAACCCCATTTCAATCGTTTCTTAGTCTTCCAGAACAGGCACTAACACATCGTAGGGCGGAGCAAGACACAAAGACACTACCACCACACATGCCGTGCTGCACAAATCCAGGTGACGGCACAGCTCATAACAGGTTCGGATCGCATCAAAGAACTGGAGGGAACACGGAGGGAACATGGGGCGCATGTAACCGTGCTTGATACCACCGAGGATCCCCAGAAACAAGGTATCTACACACTCACTCTGAATACCTACCTTCAAAACCGAATTCGGTCGGATTGCGCTGCAATGGATCAAAGGGTAGTCGGGATGGTCGAACAGTATCAGGCCAATGCAAAGGGAGATGTATGGTTAGTTGATGCAGGATTTGCGAATGGGTGCGATGAAATGGTGGCAGTTCTGATGAAGATTGAGAAGATCGAAGGGCAGTGGAAGGTTGTGGAGAGTGTTCCTAGGGTGTTGTGAGTTGGTTTTTTTTTTCTCTGGCGAAACTAAGACTTACAGATCGTGTAGACCAAACGCTCGATATGGTCTCTTCCCTTACTCTAAAAGTGTTGCGCGGCATGCCTCATAGCGCTTGTAGTTCGTGGCGGACATGGAGGCCATTTCTCTCTTGTTCATAAGTTTGTCAATTAGCCTTTCAGTCAGTCCCACGGCAGTGCTTCTTATATTATATTATTTGTGAGCACATAAGAAGCCCTACCAACAATGGTCACTTGATAGAGATTGGAAGCGAAACCAAGACCACTTGACTCGAATTCAAGCTGACTACCCTGACCTTCTTTATAGTGTTCAGCAAACGCAAGCATGTTTCAGCGTATCTGCTCTCGTTAAACGAGAAAGCCAAATCTCGAGCAAACATCCCCGGAATAGCTCTATAACCTCCCCCCATTGTCCTACACACGCAGCCATGTGCTCTAATTTCTGGTTATTCCCAGAGCAGAAATGTGGCAAAAATGTATATCTCGAACAAGCCTTTGCCCCTTAAGCGTCGAACCTTGCAAGTTGCGAACGTCGGAGAGCGTTCGTTAGAAGCATGTTTCCCGTCTGAAAAGTTACGGTCAGGCTGGATTGCGTAAGCCGGACGCTCATCACGCTAGTCGGAGTCGGGATGTTGCGGCATTCCCATCGAATCCCAAACTATAATCTGAGCCAAAAGCTGAACCAAGCCGCCGCAAAGCGACTCGCTCGGAAATAACCGAGTCAGGGTTGCAATATTGCAAGAGGAGTCAAGCCGATTCCGAATGCAGAAGGCGGCCCCTGTCATGCCTTCGAAGCTCAGCGCGACAGGATGTGTGAATGCTATGCGAGGTTGCTCTTTATCATGGCGGCTCCTACAGCTTTTTGTGTTGGTGCAGAAAACCAATCTATTGAGCTGTTCAATGTACAGCGCTATCGAGGATATAAGAAGCCAAGCGTCTGAACCCATCGCGCTGATATGTGGGCATGGAGTGGACCATGGTGTAAGCCCCCCCTCCCCCCCCCGCGGATGTCTACAGGCTCCTCTTTCTCTCCATATTTTAAGGGTAGTCAGATGTAGGCAGGCATTGTTCAATAACTGACAGCAACGTCCAGTGCCATTGGATGCGTTGCCATCAGCTCCCAGGCACAATAACATGTAGGCCACTGCAACTTCATAGTCCTCTATAGCGGCGTGGTTGGTTCGCATTGAAAGGTGCTTGGATTCGCTGCCCTCCCGATATTCTAGGTGTCTACGGTTGGTTGGAACTTGGTGGAATGTCGCGGATGGATTTCGAATTGACGCGAGTGATGGCTACCGTGACGGGTTTGGCAGTGGGCGGTACCAACTCAAAACGGACAGCATGAGAGTACTTGATGAATACAGTAGGATGTATTGAAATTTGAGGCATGAATTTGGACGTTTAAATATACATACATAAAGAGGATGCCGGGTGTATATTGAGCCGTGAAACGTCCACATTTGTTTGGTTTTGCTTGTTTTCAGAGGTTAGCCCCTATGAGCCTCCCTAGAAACACAAGAACGATGAAAGGGCACTTGAATATTAGGGTTGCATGCAATTCAGGGGCACCTCATGCCATCCTCAGCCACACCAATTTAAACGTCCAAATTCATGCCTCAAATTTCAATACATCCTATTCATCAAGTACTCTCATGCTGTCCGTTTTGAGTTGGTACCACCCACCGCCAGACCCGTAGCCATCACTCACGCGCGTCAGTACAATCCAATCCATTTCCATCCATCCATGACGTTGTGACCATAATAGTCCAAGCACTATATTCGCTCACCTTTCGCTTTCATTTGCCTCTCCCCTGGGGACCTCTCGATTTTGGTGTGGACCACTTCACTTGACCCCCAATCCTGCTTATGTCTTACCCCCATCACAGCACACCAACTGTCCGTAACTATTCCACAAATTGCAAGCTCTTTCCTGGACTTCCTTTTAGGGGCTTTGGCCAGCCCCGGAAATATCTAATCATACGGGAAAACGCGTTCGGTCTCATGCTTGTCGCTCAACCATCTTGTCCTCCGTCCTGCAACCTCCAAATCGTTCAACTTTGGAGCTTTCCGCACCGTTAAGACTGTTGTGAATCAGTCATACAACACCTTTCTTCCTAGGCTTCACCTGGAATGGCCCTCGCTGCACCATGAGCGCCACTTACGACTGGTCGAAGCATTGGACAAGGGGACGAATGTCTTGCTCAGCATCCTTACAGGCACCCCAGTACATGGGGACTTCTGGTATGCCACCATATCCTGCATCGCCCTCTATGCCCTCTTCTCCTGATATTGGAACTCGCGCTCCAACCAACTCGCTCGACTACCACCACCACCTTACACAACTCGATATGTTGGCCGTTCCATCCGACAACCTTATGCCTGTCAATCGTGGTTTGTCCTACGCAAACGTTCGCAACACGCAGCCTGAGGCGCAGACGTCGAGGGCAGCTTCAAGGCCTAAGCCTCTAGTGGCCACCAGTAAGAGGTTCGGCAAGTTCCTGCCTGCCTGTTTCCTTGAAGCCAATGCCGGTATGAAGTAGAAGATGAAGGAGAACAGTACTTATATCTTCCATGGATACTTGAGTGCTTTCTGATGGCTCCTCAGCTCAATGCCATCGCGATGCTCGGTTGTCAGGTTGGCCGAGAATGTTGTTGATCTTCGCCAGGGGATCGATAATGTCGAGCAGACCCAGACCCAGCTCCTCAACGACCTCAAGCAAGTTTATCAGCGTGGGCTCTACCGGAGTAGCTGCGGTGTCGACAAAGGCTCAAGCGCCATCGCGAAGGTTCGCCAGATCGTCAACCAGCTTCTGCCTCGCTCAACGATGTCGAATCCTCGGTCGCTGGCCTTTCCAACACTACCCATCTTGTAACACCTGCACCGCCTCGCACCTCTCGCTTGAGCAACTGGTAGCACCGTCGCCCCACCAACAACCATAGCAGCCGCCCATTCACTCCGAACAGTGTCGGTGCTGGCCGCCTTCTTGTACCAGCTCAACCCAGGCCTGACACAGTTGAAGTCTATGGACCAGACACTTCCCTTCGCGTCAACACGTTCAACGTGGTGGTTGGCCTGTTAGACGACGCAACAATATCGTTGTGGTCAAGTTTGTTTCGCCCACCACCGCAAAGGATTTCGTCGTTGTCGCGGTTCTGCCAACAGCTCCGCGACAATGATCACCAGGTTCTTGGAGGTCGCTCCGTCCTGCTTGGGTAGAGTGATGAATGCTGTGTACCAATTCTGCTCCAATGTCAAGGACTCAAAAGCATCTCCGACAGAGCTAGAAGCCTACCGCATGACACTGTCACTGTTAGTGGAAAGGCTTCCAATGTCTTCATCGCCGCCTCAACCACTGCCTTGTCCAATGACCCAATCATGGCCTTCACGGAAGACGCCAGGGTGAATCGCCTATACCTTCTGTGCTACCAGGCAACTATAGACATATTAGATTATGATGCACCGGAGGGTACCAACGTTCAAGGCCAACCTCCGGCCATATTCCATTGCCCCAGATCCGTGTATAAAGTCAGCGGCCCTCACGTCTTCCCAAATGTTCTGGGCGTCGACAAGCGGGTTCAGTGGCATATTTTCTCTTGCGGGATGCTTCTTCTATTCTTGAAGAACCCATCATGGCAGTCCAATGCTGAATCGCTCGAGTGGAGCCTGTCCCCTATGTAAACAACGTCGGTGGCACCTAGTCAATGATTGACGACACAAGACCCAGAGAACAAAGGACAGGTATGCACAGTGCAAGAGGAATCTACCACATCAGCAACTTGACAAGCTGATGCAATCCCTCGTTGAATGGGTGGAAGTCGACAGCGGTGGAGAAGGTATGATCATAACGAACAAGGCACATACATCGGCTTAACCCTTGATCAACCGACCAATGCCTGCATTTAGCCGGTCGCATAAGCACACCATGCTGGTTTACAAGGCACGATGAGGGGGCTGCGCTGCAGCTCTAGCAACTTCTACTAGACTCGATGGGTTTAGCATATACCCCTGAGAATACATTGGTTTGGACACTGAAACAAGCGGAGGAGGAGGAGGAGGAAGGAACCTCATTTACACATCCCCCACCACACGAACTTGGTGAGCTCTGATGACGCTTTCGAACTCACCAACACGGTCATAGCAGTGCTACCATGACTCGTCCATCATCACTCGGTTCTTCTACTGTGGGTAGCTCACCTCTCAGGATAGTAATTGATTTTGGATTTCACCGGATTTAGCAGGGAATAGCGGATGAGATACTTTATTCTGAAGGATAACAGATTAAAGCCTTGAATGTCCATTTACCAATGCAAAGTATAGGATTACAGAACCGAAATCGTGGTTGTATTAAATTATATCAAGAATAGTAAGTAATTCTCCACCACCCCCTGCGGACAGATTCCAAGAAAGGGTATCACTTCTCGCTTTGGCCGTTATGCTAGACCACGGCACGCTATCATGTCAATAACAAGTAATTGCCAGTCTATAATGCCTCTTTCTCCCCCCTCTCCTGCTTGCGAACACGTGTAAAAAGTGCAGCCAAAGTTTCAACTTTGGTCCATGTATCCAACCATGGGTTTTGGACCAGATGTCCATGAAGATCATAGATTTTTGTTGATGCCATGATGCTTTGGATGTTTGGAGCAATGGCTGATAGATAGGCAGCAACATTTGAGACACTATCGATGCAGGAGCTTCCTACACCTAATGTGGTGACTTGTGGGTGCTCAATGCCATCTCCAGGTCGATGGCAGTACCAGGGTACAGCAGTTGCGTCAAGTGGGATGTGTAGCTCCTGAAGTGAAGGGAATAGTTTGAAGATAGCTGGGAGGTCCTCTATCCGGAGCTTTGGCTCAACGACTTCGGCACAGTCGAATCCATCCCACGTGGCAAGGACAGTAAGCTTTGGCAGTGCCCTGCTCAATACCACAAGTGGTTCCATACCGAGAACAGCCGGCGTTTCGCACTGCACCTCCAGGCAGGTGAGTTCAGTGAATACTTGCAAGGAACAGAGATACAATGGGTCTTCCGAGCCTAGGATTGCATCATCTGCCTCATCTCTATTCCCCAGCCCAGGTGTTGTGCATGCAGTGATGGAGACGGACGTGAGTGATGAATGGTTGATGTGCCGGGACAAATCTTCGATGAGTTTGGCTATGGTTCTGAGTGGCGAGGACATGATCGCATGGATCACCAATGTGCTGAGGGAGGCGTTACACAGGTCCCGTATAAGGGTGTGGCATATGGAAATGTCTCCTTCTGACGTGACTCTAAGGTCAGAGAGTGCTGGAAATATTGCTCCTGAAGTGGTCTCGAGTGCGCTGAAGTCGTTCTCGGCTTCAATCGTCAGTTCCAATTTTTCGAGTCTGGGTAGCTGCGACAATGCGGCAATGACCTCCCCGGAATACGTTGTTATCACAACGGCCCTCAGTTGTTTGCCAAAGCAAACAATGTCCAAAACAAAGCGTGGGTCCAATGTAGCGAAGCCTTCTCCCAGTTGTAGTTTGCATAGGTTTGGGCATTTTCGTGTCAGAGACGAGAGGAATGAGGAGTTTTTCGCACTATTTTTGAACAGGGCGGTGATGTGCAGTGTATGGAGTTGACTTCCCAGGAAGTAGCCGAGTGGTATGGCGTCCTTGAGCGGGGTCTCGTCATCGTCTCCAACAACTTGGAGAGCCTGAAGGTTAGGAAAGAGGGGGAGCTCCTTGGTGGTTGCGCATGCTCCAAATGCAGCCAAGCTTTCGATCGAGCCGGGTCTCGTGTAGTCAAGGTCGATGCTAAGAGACTGAATCCAGATGGAGCACCTTTTAAGTACCCCAAGATCATGAAGTGTTAGGCCACGTTTGAGTTTCTGGATTGAACCACCCGTATGTTAATTCTTCCAATTTTACATCACTCAGCATTTCACTTACCCTGTGGTATGCTGGTTTAATGTCTTGCACCCAGAGGTCCTGAGGAAGCGTATCGAGTAATGGTTCAATACCAAAATTGGGGCCGACTCTGAGCCAGAGGGTCTGAGTCGCAATGTGGCTGAGACTCCAACACACCATTGAGAGGCTGACCAGAGACTGCCGGCATGCTCTCCTGTCTGCATCCTCGTCGATTTGGAAGGGATGTTTCAGGGTAAAGTCCACGTTGCCAACAAACAAGCAGACTTCTCGTACTATCTCTGGGATGTTCCAGCAGCGATGCATGCGTGCAGATGAGTTTTAGCAGGAGGCGAAAAAGTGCTTTGCTGATTTGAGGAGTCAGAGGACTAGAATTATCAACCCCTGATCACGAGACTCGGTGAAAGGCTTGGCGGGCGCCTACTGTACGATTTCGATCACTTCGACACTGGTCAGGGGTCAGAGGCGCCCCTGTTGTGTCTAAATCGAGGGGGTTTGTAGCAGTCAGCGCGTCGTGTATATCAGCATGAGAAATGAGGCTCCAATGGCCCTAGGAGGTCGGAAACGCGTTTCGCGCTCCTTCCGAGGCGATATAGACGAAATCTATGTGTCTGCATCAAGACCATGGGCCCAAAATCAAAAATGTCTATCAATGTGTAGTCGAGCGCCGATGTGACGACGCGAGGCGACTGAAATGACTCCAAATGCGTACCTGCCAATAATCGGTTGCCTGTGAGTTGAAGACGTGCTAGAACGATAGTCTAGTATCTCAATCTTTGCTTTGCTATCCGCCAAATTGACCTTGCTTTAGCTAGGTCTCTGGAAGTCGTAATTTTATGTAACAATCAATCCATCGTACAATCAATCTGGCAAAAACAAATAGGTACATACAACTCGAAAGAATACTGTCAGTGAACTCGTGACTTGAGCTTGAGCAATGAGGGGATTGTGGTATACACCACTCGGGAATAGGTTAGAACTGGCCTGCTGTACGCTATCAAGCCCCTCCCCTGGTCTCTGGCTCCGCCATGCCCGAGCGTGAGCCCGCCGCAGGCGGGCAGTAGCGAGGGCCATGGGATGTATCAGGTTCTGGCAAAGCAGTCAAGCATGTAGCACCGGGCACCCAAGCCTGGGGAAGCAAAAGGAAGGTCCAGTAGTCGCTGGCCCTTTCATTCGGTATGGGGGGTCGAAATTGTCGGAATTTCTGCCCTGTCATGGAGCGGACGCCCGTCCGTCGGAATCAGAATTCCAACAAAAGTGGCAGATTTCAGACGTCCTGTCAAAGGGAGGGAAATGGTACAGTAATTGCCAGTCTTCAGCATGCGCAGCTCTAGGTTGACCACTCCGACGTGTCAAAATTCCTTCGTTTCATTGAGTTGGGCTTTCTGCTTGTGTAAGGCTGCGATTCACTTCGCTCAAACCTAAGGGGCACAATCACCAAGGAATCTTGATTTAATTGGTACATGTATTTTGGGAGTGTAGTACAATATGGAGAACACATACTTGACATTCAATGCTCTGTGGACTCATGGGGAGGGGGCCAAGAGAGACATAACTTAAAGAAATGGCTGTGAAAAATGTTAGAGGAACAAGGTTAACTGACTCAACACATGATGCAATTCATATCTCCCGGCTAGTGTACTGCAAGATTGATCCTTGCAAAATTGGACACAGAGTGCTGTTGGCCATCTGGGAATGTTGGATGGTTGGTGCAGAGACCCCACTGAGCATGAAATGTGCAATGGACACTGTTTCAGTGCCCATGCAGAGACCCCACTGAGCGTGAAATGTGCAATGGACACTATTTTAGTTCCTATGGCCCCACCCTGACCCTTGGCGGTGCCATACGGGCTGTGCTTCATATGAAGCTCCTTGCAAAATTGCACACAGAGTGCTGCTGGCCATCTGGGAATGTTGGATGGTTGGTGCAGAGACCCCACTGAGCATGAAATGTGCAATGGACACTATTTTAGTGCCTATGGCCCCACCCTGACCCTTGGCGGTGAGATACGGGCTCTGCTTCATATGAAGCTGCCTACAAAACTGCAGGCAGAGTGAATGTTTGGGCCCAGAACATTGCATCGACGCATGAATCATGCTTTGGACACTGTTTCAGTGCCCACGGGCCCACCCCGACCCTTGGCGGTGCCATACGGGCTGTGCTTCATATGAAGCTCCTTGCAAAATTGCACACAGAGTGCTGCTGGCCATCTGGGAATGTTGGATGGTTGGTGCAGAGACCCCACTGAGCATGAAATGTGCAATGGACACTATTTTAGTGCCTATGGCCCCACCCTGACCCTTGGCGGTGAGATACGGGCTCTGCTTCATATGAAGCTCCTTGCAAAATTGCACACAGAGTGCTGCTGGCCATCTGGGAATGTTGGATGGTTGGTGCAGAGACCCCACTGAGCATGAAATGTGCAATGGACACTATTTTAGTGCCTATGGCCCCACCCTGACCCTTGGCGGTGAGATACGGGCTCTGCTTCATATGAAGCTGCCTACAAAACTGCAGGCAGAGTGAATGTTTGGGCCCAGAACATTGCATCGACGCATGAATCATGGTTTGGACACTGTGTCAGTGCCCACGGGGCCACCCCGACCCTTGGCGGTGCCATACGGGCTGTGCTTCATATGAAGCTCCTTGCAAAATTGCACACAGAGTGCTGCTGGCCATCTGGGAATGTTGGATGGTTGGTGCAGAGACCCCACTGAGCATGAAATGTGCAATGGACACTATTTTAGTGCCTATGGCCCCACCCTGACCCTTGGCGGTGAGATACGGGCTCTGCTTCATATGAAGCTGCCTGCAAAACTGCAGGCAGAGTGAATGTTTGGGCCCAGAACATTGCATCGACGCATGAATCATGCTTTGGACACTGTTTCAGTGCCCACGGGCCCACCCCGACCCTTGGCGGTGCCATACGGGCTGTGCTTCATATGAAGCTCCTTGCAAAATTGCACACAGAGTGCTGCTGGCCATCTGGGAATGTTGGATGGTTGGTGCAGAGACCCCACTGAGCATGAAATGTGCAATGGACACTATTTTAGTGCCTATGGCCCCACCCTGACCCTTGGCGGTGCCATACGGGCTGTGCTTCATATGAAGCTCCTTGCAAAATTGCACACAGAGTGCTGCTGGCCATCTGGGAATGTTGGATGGTTGGTGCAGAGACCCCACTGAGCATGAAATGTGCAATGGACACTATTTTAGTGCCTATGGCCCCACCCTGACCCTTGGCGGTGCCATACGGGCTGTGCTTCATATGAAGCTCCTTGCAAAATTGCACACAGAGTGCTGCTGGCCATCTGGGAATGTTGGATGGTTGGTGCAGAGACCCCACTGAGCATGAAATGTGCAATGGACACTATTTTAGTGCCTATGGCCCCACCCTGACCCTTGGCGGTGAGATACGGGCTCTGCTTCATATGAAGCTGCCTGCAAAACTGCAGGCAGAGTGAATGTTTGGGCCCAGAACATTGCATCGACGCATGAATCACGCTTTGGACACTGTTTCAGTGCCCACGGGCCCACCCCGACCCTTGGCGGTGCCATACGGGCTGTGCTTCATATGAAGCTCCTTGCAAAATTGCACACAGAGTGCTGCTGGCCATCTGGGAATGTTGGATGGTTGGTGCAGAGACCCCACTGAGCATGAAATGTGCATTGGACACTGTTTGAGTGCGCAAAGCCCCACCTGGACTCTTGACAGTGCCATACAGGCTCTCCTTCATATGACACTCCCTCCAAAATTAGGTGCAGAGTGAATGTTTGGCTCCAGCACCTTGTACCCAGGGACGAATGGACCCTACTGAGCATGAAATGATGTTGGCAGTGCCATACTTGCTGTTCTCCATATGACCCCCTCTCAAACTTGCGCACAGATTACTTCTGGTCCTCTGGCCTCTATATCATGGCCACTCCTTGTATCAAGGCGCACTCCCTCACCCACAGTCTTTTTGAATGATTCATCAAATGGTGTAACCACACAGTGTCACCATGTGTGCCTATTTTCGCCTGTGCCTATGACTACTACATGATCTGAATTGTCTTTAGCCCCTGGTTGGTAAATCAGGCATCATCACCACCAATGGTCCATCTTGAGCAGAGCTATGTGATCTTCTCCATATCAGGCATCTTTGGTGTTCACACTCTCTATTTTAACTGGGCACCGAAGTTTATTGAAAATCTTCCACTTTGCCCAGGTCACAGACTTGCTATAGCCGTATGATTTTGAATCCCACTATGGATCAATGAAGTTGTCCTTGACCTCCTCAAAAAAAGGTGACGGGGATAACTATGAAAACTGAGCAAGACATTATCAATCTTGAGCACTCACACATCATTAACACAACCACTCACTCTTGGGCAGCCCTTCTAGCAGAACAAGCACATTGGGCCATCTCACCTGTCATCGTTCCTCTCAACCATAGTAATTGGCTGCACTGCCCTGACGATAACCACAAGACCTTTATCAGAATCATCCAGGACATTTGGTTCACCCACATCAGCCCTGGCCCTGCGCTGCTTGGTGAGACCTCTGACCATGTAAACCTCTTCAATCCACATGGTACTTCCCGATGGCTTCAATCAAAGGCACCATTGCTTTGAGTAGTCAAGCCAGATTGTTTTGAGGAGTTGTGCAACATTGCTGAGAAGGAGAATCAGTTGACAGAACTGACTGGCATCATTTCAGAGACTGTCTCATCCACAATTGTGAATACTATTGGTATGACTGTTAACTTGGAATATAGCCATGATTGATTTATAGGAAAATGTATATTATCTCTTTGGACGAAGACGGTATACAGTATCATTACATGAAGCTGGAATAATACGATCTGTCCCAATGGTACTCAAATGCTTGTCTGCACTCCACCGATTATCACTTCCTCTTCTCCGATCATAACTCAATGATGATAAAGGGGGTATCGTGATGAACAGGCATGAAGAAGGTGCGGGCCGCGACTGTAGGAATTGGTTCAGCTTATCTGTGGCTCTGATCCGTCGCAAGCGTTCCAAAATCTTCTTTTTACTTGGGTTATCCAGACGCCAACGCCGTTGACCCTTTTTCGCATAGAGATGACATAGAGCACCAATCTGTTCCAGAGGTGAAAGTGCAGGATCACCACGTACAATGACCACCCTATCCAAGGTTAGGTTTAAATTACAACAATAGAACATGGCCACTCACCGATATTTGACAGGGTTGTGAGATCCACGTATGACAATACGTTTTCCATGGCCACAGTACTCCAGTGGCCCAATTGAGACCTTGTTGGTACACGTTACAATGTGCTGGAACGTGAGTGAATGTTTCTTGAACATATTGACAGGCACTTGCGAAAACCTTTTTGTTGGAATAGGTCGAGATCGAGGAGGAAAAGCAGGAAGGACTGTCCAGATGCCTCTGGATTGCTTGCTCTTCTCCGGCTTGTAGAAATATGTGATTGACACTGGCCTTTGATGGGGATTCAGGTCTGATGTATCATGTAGAGTGGAATAACATGATTCTTGAAGGAATGTCGGTGCATTCAGGAGGCCTATTTTTAATGAGCAGATGCAAAACATTAAAAAAATCAAGCTCACATGCTTCATAAAACATTGCTGATAATGGGTCATTTACATCGTCTTCTTCCATGTCACTGTCAGCATCATCCAGCACCATCCCATGACGATCCTCAACAATCTTTCTCCATGCCTGAGCTCCAAAAATAAGCGAGCCCAGAGATAGGGGTTTGGGCTTGTCAAAAGGTGCTCCAGATTGGTCGACTTGCAGAAGAGCCTCTAGCATGTACTGAGGCTCAAAAGGGTCGTAGACATCACCTTTGACCCTAGTCCAGTAACCCCTTTTTTGACCCAGAACCTGAAGCTTATCCTGGTTTAAGTCAGAACACCCAGATCTGTGCATTGGAACTTCACCGTCTCACCTTGTATTCAGAGATAAGTTGATCATGGCGAGGTGTCACCCTTGTTGACGTCTTTCCATGAACATACAGATCATATTGATAACGAAGTCTGTGCTCATTGGTTGGAGCAATGAGATGACCAACAAGTGTGCGTTGGATATATTTCCTTTTAACAGTAGCTCAGCCTAGGTTGTGGCTTCATAGTAGAATATGAACTCACGTAAAGATATCACGTGCATCATAGGCAAATTGCCAAAAAGCCTCACAGAGACGTGCAGTCCTAGATGGGGAGTCAAACACCTCATGTTCAACAAGGAAGGGTGAGAGGCCTGTCAATGCGATATGAACACTATCATAGTGAGGGGCATAAAGTATACTTACCAGCAATGAAGAATATCTCTGCAACAGTGTATACTCCCACACCAACCCATACTTCTGATGCATTCCTTACTGCTCTGCAAGCCAGCCCATTCCTTTTTGCCTGTCCAGTCCGCCGTAATTCTATCCAGTTTGCAACACATTGTAAGAAGTGCTCGTAATCATCCAGAACATCAGGCCCAAGGTTGAGCCTCTCTCGGAGAGGAAGAGACTGACGAACACCAGTCACCCATTCAGGCTGAAGCAAATATCAGTAAAATGGAGGTAGGGAATGGTGGGTACAAACCTGGATAACAAGATCATTTGTAAGAACGGCAAAGAAGAAGTTGTCGAATTCAATTGCCAAGCCTATCTTGAAGCCTCGGTCCTGGAAGTATGAATGGGGAGTCAGTCAGCCATCCAGAGCATATATAGAAGCAAGGATATGCTTTACCTTTGAGTTTACAGCCATAATAGAGGTTTCCCATACACTTCTGGGGTAGAACTGAACCGATGAATGAACAAGGAATGAAATCTATAGAAATAAAGATGAGTTAGCCATATCTCATCGAAATCTCATCCATTCTGGGCGGTTCTGGGGTCGTTTGAATCGCCTCATAAACCTCTCTTGAATGATAGAAGAGAAAACCCTCTTTGGTTGACCCTTTCCATCCATTTCAAGAGCCCATATCTGCCCAATTTTGAGAAAAGTCAATAATTTGGAGCACATACCTTGAGATAAGTGTGGCCAAAGTCCAGAAATAGAGCTCTACCATTTCGGTAGAATGTCCTGAGGTCTAGCTCCAAGTCCTGGGCAGAAGGAGGAGGGGGTTTTGCCCGAAGCATAGCCTTGGGGATGAGACTTGTCTGGCGCTTACCAGAACCCCTGGTAAAGTTGAGTTTACCAGTCAAACGAAGGACATGACCATCCAGGCCAAGTTTCTTCATGTCTTTGGAGCTAGGATCTCCCCAGAAATCAAGAACCCTCCTTCCTTTGAACCGCCTGAGAAGGTACAGGCAAGTCATCAGATGGGCATACATCTCCCTCCATTCAGGCATGATATAGATGTAAAATGGTGAGTGATTGTGTAGAATAGATTTCTGAAAGTCAATTGGAAGGATAAAAAGAAGGGCTCTGAGGGGACAGTGGTGGCTCAAGGTAGAGGGAAGTGAGCTCCACTATTCGTCTTAGCTACAATGCTCTTTATCAGGGAATTCGTTGGTTGGCTCCTTAGGGGCTTGCTGCTGAGTCATCGGGGTACGTCCGGCCGCCGCGGTTTTTTGATGTTCAACTCCCATGTACTCTGCCTTGGATTCGCTGCGTATATAGAGTCTTGACGACTCAATTTAACGCCATGACAAGGCTTTTTTGCCTGTCCTCCTCATCGACTTGGCTCCTAATCTCGCGGCGTCCCTAGTTATTGCCGCTATTTCTCAACAGTTGCAGGGTAGCTACTTTTCGCCTCACGACGTGAATGGTGAATCCCGCATTCTGCTGTTTTTTGGGCGACAACCTCCCGATATGACGTCTGAGCTCAACCCGAAAAGATTATCCAGGGCCGTTGGGTGACAGGTACGAGCCCTTCACTGTTTGCAAAGGGGAACCATATTTAAGCTCTCGCGGTTCGACAGTCCTATCTCGAACTGCGCTCTGTCGTCGTTGGTTCACTATCGACTACTCCCTCATCGCCTCGTGCATACCGTTTGTCCAAATGCCGCCTGCCCCTACCAAACCCACCTATGACCCTATTCCCTCCAATGGACTCTTTGGTAGTCTCATGCGAGGAGTGCGGTCTGGAACCACCCCACCTTCTGCTCCAGATGGAGGAGGGCCTATACCTCAGCAGGTCCGGATGATAATCCTGTTCTCAATTGTATCTCTGCTTACCACTGCTTGCACTCTTGATGAACAGACCAAGACAGTGCAAACTCTGGTCCTCCAGTGACCTATATCACCACTTCACTCAGCCAGGTGGGTCTTACTCTCCGATTTCGTCGCCCCGTGGCTTACACCGTTCTCTCGTATCCTAGACAGCTCAGGCGAGCATCGGAGCGCAGGGAGAGGCACATGGTCAGGGTACTGCGATCAATGCTGAGGTGCGAGACCCCGTTGTTTCTACCCATTCGGGACGAAGGCTGAGTGGACATTGTCCATTGGCTGGTTAGATGCCTGCCGGAACAGATCCCGCCACTCCCTCCCGACGCGCTAGCAGCAGGCTGGCCAGGACGGCCACAGACATTGCCCCTGAAACACCCCCTGCTCCCACCCCCGTCACTCTGATTATTCCCTCCAAGTCAGCAAAGGGCAAGAAGAAGGAGGCCAATCCGTTGGCATCATCGTCGTCCCAGGCGAGCACTGGCGGGAAATCAGAAGCTCGAGGATGAGCAAGTCGCTCTCCGCCTTGCGTTCTCGGAGCTACAGGGGGACGTGGCCAGGCTTAGCTCGACTGTTGGAGAGGCAACCCGTCGTGCGGGTGATGCACACAACCTCATTGGCGGCCTCAACATGGCCATCCGTGACCTACAGCGGATGCGTGGCTCCTTCAAGGTGATGGAGCGTGATCATCATCGTGTTGTAGCTTTCCTAGAGGGCGAGGACGGTCTTGCCAGAGTCTACTCTATGATCGACTCGGTCACAGAGTCTGCGGAGAAGATCGACACCACCTTGAGGGAGAACGTGGATCCCCTGCTGGTCGGTTTCACTGCGTCTATCGGCGAGCTGCAAACCCGCCTCACCGACATCGAGAATACCCAACAGGAAGAACCAGGGTCGAAGCGCAAGCGCTTGGACTTGCCCCCTACTACTACTGTCATGACTCCGTCACTTACCGCGGCCAACACGTCCGCTGGACATTCCTTCGCGGCTACCACCCACACTTCCACCGCAATGTCTGTTGATCCTCCCACCCTCACGACTGCAACCGGTGCTGCACCCCTACCCGTCGCTACACCATTTGTCAACGCACCCGCGATTCCCGACTCCGCAGGTGGCGCTGGCGCTACCCCGATCGCTGCACACCCCTTCCAGGTCTCTCTGCCCCCTGCGGTCCCTATGCCAATTTCGTCGCGGCCCATTGCACTTGCACCACCCGCTGTCCAGCATACCCAAGCTCCCCCGTCACCATTCCCACTCTGGTCAATGTCCCCTTGCACTCGAACGCTGCTGGTTCCAGGCGTCGTAGCTTCCAGGTCCGCTTTGGCCCAATCAACATTGGCGGTCATCCCCCTCTTGATGCTCTCAAGGGCCTCGTCAATCAGATGATCAATGGGACGATGATATCGGGCCTGGTTCGGGAGGTTCATGTGTCGCCTGACCTTGCTCACCACTACGTCGCCATCCTATGGAACCAGAGTCATGCCCTCCAGCTGGTCAATGCTTGGACAACCAGTCGCCCTGACCACTACAGGGAGGTTGCTGCTGTTTTCCTAGGGGGAAAAAACTAGATAGGGCAGGCCGCACGCACCAGCACTCCTCTCCAACGCCCTCTCCGTCGAACTCGGTCCCTACGAGTACTATTTCTATACGCAGTTGGAATATATACGGAGATTTTGCGTTGAAAATGGTCTGCCCTGAATTTCGAGAGGAATTAAGAAAATACGACGTCAATCTATTTCAAGAGACCCATCTTTACAAGGATCAGGTCGAGACGATCGAGGAACCTGAAGGCTATCATGTTTTCTCAGCCGAAAGGGCCTATAAGAAGTATTTGGCCAAACCATGGGGGGGTGTTGCAGCCGTTGTGAAGAAGGAATTGGGATTAAAGGTCAACAAGACGGTCACGACGGGGGACTTGCTGGTCTTGGAGTCTGACCAGATCATTATCATGACAACCTACATCCTGCCGGAGACGAGTGACTGGGAGGCATTTGCGACAGTGGACCCTGTCCTGACAGCCTCAGAGGCGATGACGAGAATACAACATCCTCTCAAACCGGTGATTGTCTGTGGCGACCTTAATGCGAGGACAGGGTGTCGAGTGCCCCTCCCCTCAGATAGCGCGAGAATGTCGCTGGACTCGACCACCTCGCCGCGAGGGAACATCCTCCTTCAGCTATGCCGTGACTCAGGATATCACATCTTCAATGGTCTGCCCAGGTTCGGCATGGAGGGGTCAAAATTCACGTCACAACACACAAGAGGGAAGGCAGTGGTCGACTATGTGCTAGGGAATCAGGTGGCTCTCGATGCTACAACATCACTCGTAGTCGGTGAAGAACGAAGAGAAGACTCAGACCACGCCGAGATCATTCTATCGCTGTCGGTGCTTGTGCATCGAGAGAAGGCTCCCGAGGCACAGAGGGGTGCATGTGGGAAGAAATGGCCTGTCTCCTCAGCAATGACGGAACTTGACTGGCTACAATTCAAGGCAGCTGCGTCGAAGCCGGCAAGCACTGAGGATAAGTTGCTGAAGCTATATGGATCGGCGTATTGTGCAACAGCCCCTGTGACCATCTACACCGACGGATCAGCCATCAACAACGGGCGAGGGAAGGCGAAAGCTGGGGCAGGAGTGTTCTTTGGCCACGGTAATGCCAAGAATAAGGCGTACCGCGTACCGGATAACCAGACCAACAACCGTGGAGAGGTGCTGGGGATTCTCAAAGCTCTTCAAGTGACGAACCCACATCAGACCCTGACCATCTTCTCCGATTCGATGTACGCGATCACTTCCATTGTGGACTATGCATACGGAAAAGAGGCGATGGGATGGTCCAGTGTAAAGAATGGCGACCTTCTCTCCGACATCGCCTTTCTCCTGCGGACTAGACCCGCAGCCGTGAAATTCTGCAAGGTGAAGGCACACAGTGGCAACGCTCACAACGATGCTGCAGACAAACTGGCTAAGCAGGGTACACAGCTTGCTCTCCCTCCTCCTTACCTTCCTCTGGATCGAGACCATATGCGGATGCTGGCTTGCCAGTGTGGCCCATGTCGTCAACTCTCAGACCCTGTGGCGACGATTAAAGTTAGCAGCTACCTTGGTCACCCAATGGAGAAGGGGGGGCATCGCGTCCCGCAGGAAGACTGCAGTGTCTTGACTGCTGCAACACAGCGGTATAGGGATCGGCAATGGGTACTACGGCAGGAGGTCTTCAACGCACCCTCTGAGCAGGCATGGTGGGATGTTATACGGAAGCTGCAGGGCCAGCGGAGGGAGATTGGCCTGTTCAGCGCCTATCGTCTCAAATGGATCTTTCAACTGCGTATGAACCCCATTACGCCCACACCCCTGTCGTTCGACATCCCGAGACTAGAGCTGAATAGGGCACTGGCCGAGTCCATCGACGGGTCCACATCCGACTCGACCCCCGCTCTGCTCCTTCTCCCCTTGATGGATAATGACGATCTTCTCCGTCTTTGCAACCGGTGTCTGGAGGGAAAGGGCGCACCATCGACCTGGTTCACAACGGTTCTCGTGGGTCTCTGCAAGAAGGGGAAGCCGAAAGGGGAACCAGAGAGCTATAGAACCATCGGGTTGGAGAGCTGCCTGCTGAAGTTTATGACACTCCTCATACAGGAACAACTGGTAGAGTGAGCTGAAGGACAAGGCCTACTTCCACCGTCACAGAACGGCTTCCGTAAAGGCTATCGATCCAATAACAACATCTTCATCCTTCGCACCGCCATCGACAAAGCCCGGAGCCAGGGGCTCCCACTCTATGCAGCTTTCGTCGACATGACCAACGCCTTCCCCTCAACGGATCACAGCACTCTCTGGCTGAAGCTGCAACGCTGGGGAGCTGGAGGCCAGATCTTCGACTGGCTGCGGATGATTTATCAGGAGATGATGTACATCGTTCGTCACAATGGCGAGGAGACGGACGAGTTTCAGGCGGCAATTGGGATCCTGATAGGCGACTCTTGCTCCCCCATTCTATGGGCCCTCTACATGGCCGACCTTGCATCCCATATCCCCAATGACGGCGACATCACGCTGGTCTCACACAGATCTCGGGCATTGTCCGATGGTGCGCAGCGAACTTCATGATCATCAATGAGGTCAAGTCTGTGGTTGCGGTTTTTGGCCCCAAACCAAGGTGCCCGCCTACCTTTCACTTTGGGGAAACAAGCGCTGCAATCGTCGAGAGCGTGAGCTACATTGGCTTCACAATTCAAACACGACCGGGGGCGCTATTTCGCCTGCAATACGACTTGAAGGTTGAAAAGGCCCGGAAAACTGGGCGCATGTGCTGCTGTCTCGAGCAGATGATCGGCCAGGTCACAGTCCCCATACTCCTCAAGCTCTACATGCAGCAGGTGGACCCGCACCTCACGCACGGTTGCGAGATTATGCTGGACACCAATGCTACTACTGCACTCAACAGCTTGGAGACCACACAGAAGGGATTCTTACGACGGGTTCTTGGTCTGGGTAAACGGAGTATAACCTGCGTTCTCTACACAGAGACTGGTCTGCTCCCCCTCAAATATCGCCGCATCCTGCTCGCGGTTGGCTATCTTGTGTACCTGGTTGGACTCCCAAGATCCCACTATGCACGCATTGCGTTTGACGAGTCACTCAGCCTTGACATGAATGGCGTCGGAGAGACATGGGTGGGGGATCTCAGGACAATACTGGCTGGTCTCCCCTTTCCCTGCGATAACCTGGACCACGCGATGTTGCAAACACCTGAAAAGGTTGCAGATCTCGCCAAGAAGCTCGAAACTAGTGTCGCTGCCTATCTCCACTCGCAACTCGAGTGCTCCCCCAAGTTATATCTCCTCAAGGGAGGATCCTGGCTTCCAACCATTACTATGCCTCGGAACTCCTTCAGTACTGTGGTGTGCCATGGGCCGAGCGACTGTTGTGCCGTCTTTGCGGTGAAAGTGTCGAAACCCCCGAACACGCTCTATTGCAGTGCACTGGGAACCAAGAGCTCATGGACTTGCGCTCGAGGTTAGTAATATCACTACTTGAAGAATGCTCAGATGACACGCTCGGAAACTACACGAGGCTGAAGGCGACTGCATCACCCAACTAAGGGTGCTAATAAGTATCAGGGAGACTATAACGTTGGTTGCGCGATATTGCTTTCATGTTCAAGAGTTGATACGGATGTACCCTACTTACAACACTAACTGAACTGTTGTATGTTTTACGTACCGCTATACTCATGTGTCATGGAACTATGCCCTGAACACGGAACTCCCTGACTAAATTATATCACACTCATCCCTCCCAAAAGGTGTATTGCCTTGGCATATACCTCAAAAAGCCTACGGCTTTGGGGAAATCTAGGGGAAAACATTCTAACCACTCTCTGCTTGCGGGGAGAACTGGGCCTTGAACGGTTACCCCTAGACGGAACCGGCTACCAATCGTCCCGAGGTTTCCAAGGGCTTTCCTCTATGGGGCAGATTGGGGGTTGGTAGGCCGCAGGCCTCAACTGACCTTGGAATTTTCAACAACAACAACAACACTGAATGGCCACTTTGATGGGGTCTTGGGCCATTCAAGACGCGAGTTGCGATGGTACATTTCAACTTTATAAACCAAGAAGGAACTGGAGGCTCGATTTTAATTTATATAAAAATATGTTCATACCTACACTACTGAAAAGTGAAGTCAGAATTTCTTACGAGTGATGCGAAAAAATCAAAAAAATCCATCTTTCAACATCGAGAGGACTGGTTTTCCAGCTCGCGCGTCGGAGTTTGAATTCGCTCGCGTCGAAGTCTACAGATTATCCAGCAAGTGGAAAATCCCGTTCGCCCGACCCGCTGCACCGTGGAAAACACGTGAAGTAAACGCGGACGCGGAGCGTATTATTACTTTCGACATTTATCCACTCTGTCCTCTGCGTTGACCAAGTCAACGCTTGCTGGTGACGTTCAGTAACACTCAGAATACGAGAAGGCTAATGACAGAGAACGTTGGCTGTCTGGCGAAAGGTGTGTTGTGATGACTGAGCTAGGCAGGAGCTCGCTAATATTATACAGCCCCAATAACCTCCTCGTTCACGAGCACGCCGGTCCTTAATCAATTCAGGATCCATCCCACAAACGTGCCCGACGCCGCCCTCACACATCTGCTTGCCATGCATCCTTTCACGACTCGCCAAGCCTGAGGGCCGGGCCAATCCCTGTCAACCCGGGCACCTGCAGCGTGAAGCGTCCTTCAAAAATTTCTGGTATTATCCCTGCACGCGCTACCAGCCGCTTCCTGATGCATCCCTTACGGCACTCGATTCCTGTTAATCGCGCGGCTCGCAGAAAGAGTCGTATGCTATTTTCGGCACTGATTGTACTACACAAGCACTTTTAATATACTTAATATGTGGTGAATTATAGACCCATCACTCCAAATATACAAAATACACTTCTATAACCTCTCTTTGAACCCACAATCTCCAGTTGTGCGCAGACGCTCGCCATTAAGCGCTGGTGCGTGGTCGTGGGAACGGGACTGCGGGAGTCCGCGGTCCCCGGATTTTCCAAAAGCTGGAAGCTCTCGAAGTCTATCATGGGCCCGGTGCTCGACTTTCTATCACGACAAAAAAATCAGCATCACGGAGACGCATTTCATGTCACGAAAAGTGTTCTTGACAAAGTTCCTCTATGTCACAGCGACAGTCTATATCACAGCGACCGTTTGTATCACGGCGCAGTTTCATTATCACGGGTAAATTTAACGGTACACCATAACAAGGCTCACTATGGCAGACACACCCTGCTGCCCCCTGTGGACCAACCCAAGTCACTCATTTCTCTCCATGCTCATCCGAACCAGGCGTGGATCACCACTGCAAGTGCCTCTACGACTTACTCCCTGGGAACACTCACTGGGAAAGCATCACTCACCTGCTTGTCACTGCCGAACTGAGAAGAAGTTTCTCTCCCTTCTCGAACTCGACTTGCACTTCGGAAGCCGTGCAAAACCTACTTCCTTCGTATTCAAGAGGGTGTTTGTGTGGCAAGGGCAGAGGCTGTGACCAGGGCTAGCAGACTGCGTGCTGCAACCTGAAAGGCGGCTGAAGGTGTTTGAGAAGCGGCCGCTTGAACTCTCTGGCCCTTCGTAGGAATGTCGAGTCAGGTAGCACGGATGCCACAGATTCCTGCTCCAGTGGCCATTAGAGTCCCGATAAGTGCTGTTACTGCCCTCAGCAACGTAGTTCGCCTTATTGCGCCGTTTGAGCACTGCGGCTCTCTCTGCTTCATGTGCACGGCTAGGTCTCGCTCCACGGAAGATATGATATCTTTTGTCAGCCCCCTTAGTCAACAGCCACCACCACCACCACCACCACTCACAGTAGACTGTGACTTGCGACGGCAATCCGGTCTTTTGCAGATGCGTTGGTACAACCAACCGAAGATTCGGGCTGGCGATGGGGCAGCGCTGTGACTGGATGAGATCTTGGTCATCTCGTTGGAAATTGACTCGCTGACAGGTCTATCGCAGTCTGTCTGGCAAGGGTTCACAACGGTTTACACTGTCGACAGCCAGTCATGCGAGCAACTGGTTAGCTGGGTGCAGCTTTCCAGGTGATGCTAAGTAAATGTAAGCTTGATCTTCCCAACATCAAAGCTAATACACTTACAGATTCGTACGGCCTTTGTTAGACGCCCTTGCACCACTCCCTGTTGCTTAGGAACGACCTGGACTGGCAAAGCAAGGCCATCAGGAAGCGAGTAGCGACCGCCGTTGCAAATAGGATGTGGACTAGCAGGTGGACGTGAGGGGCTCACCTCCTGCGCTTGCCACTCCTCAGGAATTCTCGGTATGCACGTCCCTCAACCAGCACCAGTACGCATCTCAAGCCACAAGGAGGCGTCGACAGGAACGTCTCGCAGAGGACTGGATGGAGTCCAATATGCATTCTACTCCGGCTCCTTGTAGGACACCGGTTTGATCAATGACTTCTTACGGACAAATTCAGGCGTGTTGGCGCTCATATCCTGTACACAGGTGCCTGGGGGCCACCTTATCACGCTAGCGAAGCCATATACCTGCATTGCTCTGACGGGTGTTGATTGGTACTTTTGAAGGGAGAGACAACAGGAGTATGAAGGTTGCGGTCAGATTTCGTCCATTTGGGCTGATTCGATGCAGCAGGTACTCTAGTCGTGCAGATGCGCATGCTTCACACTGAACTTTGTCCGATTGAGGGGGTCATAGAGACGGTTTCCTTTCTCTTCGGACTTCCGGAGTCGAGGTCGAGGTCAGGTACTGGGTCCAACAGTGAATTCAAAAAACTACCACCCGTTTATTGCAAAGCACGCTCGAGTCAGATTCGTGCTCTCATACTGAACCGGAAAGCAACGTGCTGGACATGATCCAGAAGCTTTGTTGGAGTTGAATTGTGTACATCGATTGGATGCTGACTTGTCCCCGTTGCATTTGTCTGAGTCAAAGTCGCCGGTGGCGGCGAACCATTAATCATTACAAACTTTATAGGCTTGTACCCGAACTTGTAAATATGATCGCGCTTGCATCCGGAAAGCCCTTTGGGTGCGACTTGCTCATTCAACATCAATGAAAAAAAAAAAAAAGAAAGGAGTAACATTGCGCCTAAACAACCTGTAGATAGGTCTAAAGACATGGCGGTATTCAGAACCCAGGGCGACGCGAATGATAATACAAATTGACGCCTAGAGACCTCCTCCAGTCCAATTGGGCAGTCCATCGGCGATGTTTTAGAAGAGTCTCTCTTCTCTTGATCTCCTTGATTGCACCTGCCTTGTTCTTAACAGCATGCCCGAGGCCTGAGGCCTCATATGGGCTAGGTAGAAGCCCGGCATTGCAAAGTAAATTTAAGCTACTGCGGTCAAGATAGCCTCTTTGAAATAGTGTAAAGTATAATACCCTAAGCTGCACTACATCTGCCTTATTCCTGGAGGCCGCTCGGTTTGCCTCAGGCCTCTGTACGTACAATAAGCAGAAACTGTAACTTTTCAGTGCTTCTCGCCCGATGACATGGGTCTTGCTGTCAGGATAAAGACTCTCTTAGCTTGCGCGTTCTTCCAATCTTGCGCGCCCCCTCTCACCTCTGCCTGATTCTTTCTAGGCGCCGATGGCTCATGTTCATGCACCCCTCCCTGAGTCGGGGGTCATGGGGGATGCCCCCTATAAGTCCTTCCCACTCCGGTATTCAGATTGGAAAACTGGTCTCGCATACGAGGGCTACAAAAACGCACACTTTACAACCACCGAGGCCTACAATGAGGCCGTCATCCGGTATTCTAAGCCAGTCCCCCAAACCTTCTCGCGCAGATCTTTCCATGTCAGGAAACATACCTTCGATATTCCCGATATCGACGAATTGCTTCGAGACGAGTTCCTTTACGATCTCCCAGCGTCGGATTGGGTATCAAACATCGGATGCACCATCTCCCAGAAGAGACGCGCGCGAGAACTTCCTCGTACAGATGGGCACCTTGAATACTGGGTTCAGGACGTTATGAGCCATTTGCAGCGGGGATGCCTCGATGTCGTCCAAGGGGTTCTTGCCACCCAGCTGCTATCCCGTGGAGGGATAGACCATGAGGACCACAAAATACGTCTAATATTGTCGCTAGGCTTCACGAGAGACAGTGGGGGCTCCTCCCGCGGGATGGCTAGCGATTGCAGCTTCACCGCAAACAAGTTGTCTTATCTCTACGCTGAGGCAAGTGCCCTTACACGCAGTGTGTACCGTAAACTCTCTGACCCTCTCCCCTCGCTGCTTGGTACTCTACAGGGAAAACAAAACAGCAATCAGGCGGAGTTCTCCGACCTAATCAAGCAAAGGGAAGGCAAGCCAGGCCAAGTTCGAGACGTCATCACTATCTCAAAGTTCGAGACCAAGCCCGTTCCTTGGACACGTGCGGTACGAGGACTCGACTTTCTGGTTTCCAAAGCTACTCGCCCTCTTTCCCCTGGAATTCCCTCTTCCTGGAATATATTGAATCAGTTCGGGTCAGAGGAGAAAACCGCGGTGGAACGCCTCATTTACCAGGTGTGCCGCACCCCATTAACTCTTTGCCTTGCCGACTGATATCGGAATCAAAGATCGTCGAGTACAGCGGCGACAATTTGAACTTGTCCCACACAGTTCTGGCGGCGAATGTCTACGGGTTCGCCTACATCTGTGACGCAGTCAAATCAGACGAACCTTCCGACTACTTCTTCATGACGGAAAACTTCCTTGACCCTGAATTCAGTCTAAATCGGGATGTGGAACGCCATGAAGCGATGATCGACATCATCATTTGGCACTTGTTCGTCTCACTGTGGAGGGTCGCACCTTCTCTCTTTGTCCCAGGCACGCCCCTGCAGGTTGCCCTGGCTCGTCAGATTCGCCCTTCGCCTCCAGTAGCCCCAAAAGGCTTTGGTGAAGTCATGAATAGGGCAACCGGCTTCACCATCGATTTTTTGGCCCGGCATTGGATCACTGCGATCCTCTCGCACACCGCTACGCTTAGGCGAGGGGTGCACTCATTCTGGACCCCTCAGGGATACCTGCATTTGCAAGGGTGGAGGAGATGGTGAGTTCGTATTGAATATTTCTTCTCAAGTGTAGCTACTGAGCACTGAGTGCTTAATCAGGGGGCGCTGGGGCGTCAGGGTTCCCCCGTTTATGTATGATGAGGTGCAGGAGAGAGAGAGGTCCCTGTTACTCATCAGCAAAAGTGGAGGCTTCGTGCTAAAAATAGTAACGGGTGATGTGGACATTAGCAAGGAAATATGGGCCTACCAGCGGCTGAGTGGAGTTGCTAATGTTCCTGAGCTGCTGGCACCACTCCTGGACGACGATGGAAAGGTCTGCGGGATAGGACTTCGCCATGCAGGGACCAGATTACTGCCCAACCTTTTGGAGGTATTCCGGTGAGTAAACTCGATCTTGACTGTTCAGTTTTCTGATAAAATCTAGGGAGAAAATCTCAACCGCTGTTCGTGCCCTGCACGAGGCGGGTGTCCACCACCATGATCTCCACATCGAGAATATACTTGTTGATGTGCTAGGTAGGATCATGATTGTCGACTTCGAGTCAGCAGTCAGAGCCGAAGATTGTGAGGGCAGTGACGACCTTGACGGATGTCCTGACAAAAATTGGATGATTTCGACAACCATCCGTGCACCTTCTCCTCCCACCTCTTCAACCTTCTCCCAAAGCTTAGCAGCACTATCCTCCATCATTGTCGTTTTAATCTTCACCTTATGTTACGTGTATCTTGAGTCTTGTATCTTGAACAGCCTTTATCCCATGTAAACCCCTTCCCAACTTCGTCTTCAAATCTATGTATCCGATACCTTTAATTATACACCCGATTGGTTGTGGGCTTCGCGTTGTCGGCATATATCTTTAGGCTCCAGGCTTCAGCCGTCACATTCACCTCATTCATTCCAAGCCTCAGGAAGATGTAGTAGCTAGTTATTTGCTGGAGTGGATATGTGAGCGACTCTCCCTGTACCCCACAAGAGAGAGGAGCGAGCACAGTGTTCACACTGTATGTCGTTACCCAGTCTTAATGAGAGCATGGACCATATGAGCTGTCGTGATGAGTGCATCGTCATGATATGACAAGTCGTGGTATTTGAACTCCGGCGCAAGCGGCGAAAACCACTCGACCGTGAAAGATGTTCGTTTTTAATTGTTTCGCAGAGCTCGTAAGAAATCATGAGTATACTTTCGGCTAGTGTAGGTGTCAATAATTTTTATATAGATGAAAATCGAGCGTACCGTTCCAGCTCATTTTAGGATCTCATCTGTTCTGTCACAACTTGCTCCTTGAGAGGCCCGAGGTGACCGGGTTGAGGGCGACCACTAGTCTCGGATTTCCCAACCTCTCCCAAACCTCTCCCAATTGAGCCTTGCATCCGAGTGAGAATCCGGGTTATTTTAGGGTACCTCATAGATGCCCTGAGCCACCGGGACTTTTCGAATGTTGCCTGAGGTACCCAGAAGCACCACGACAAACTACAAGCAATTGTGTTCCACTTCGTTTTCTTGCTGTCTTCAACCTCGCTTTTTTGGCTTCTCGTCTATATCCCCAGAAAGGCCTGTAGACACCAGAGAACTAGCATCGGATATGGACTTGCACTTGTCTCCTTTCGCACGCATCACAAATTTGCGACAACTCCACCCCGGCGTTTGTACGACTTGTTCCATTCCTGCCACCATGTCTTCTAGTATCGCGCCGTCTGCCAACCACTCTCCTTGCACCATATCGTACTGGCGACCTTCAAGACAATGCTTTACACCTACTGGGTCACTTGATACTCACTCTTCTTAGCGCGATCCATATCTGAAATCTCCGCGCAACAGGATATCCCTGACCCTTCCATCCTCCAGAGCGTACTAACGCCTTTCGTGATTCCAGGTTCGGTTTTGGGGTCTGATCTTAGCTGAGGGATACGATATGCGGTGGAGGTGTACGCTGGCCGATAATAAGTACGCTTCTTCGCTCTCTCAAGAAATCGAACACACAGGACAACCACCAGCTATTTGACAGGTAGCGAGGCCGTTCATTCGTTCTGCTTATTCCGCTGCACCGACTACACCTCGTTACTTGCTCCCGCTAGCTCTCTTGGGCATTCGGTGCGCTTATAGTAGTCTTCGGCTCATCTTTGCTTCACTGAAAACTCTAATCTTTGTAGCAAATACTCCTGCTGATCAACGGTTATTTACGATCATATATATTGTAATAAACATGCACTGACCATCTGCTAGCTATGTCTTGTACAACTGCGCAGGAATGGCCATGGAAGGAGGGTCGGGGTAGTCTCCTACGCAGGCCTTGATGAACACAGATGATGAGTCGATCTGTGATATAAGGCGCCTATAAGGGGTCGGGGACCGGGAGATCATCAGCGCATATGCATACATGGCTGTGGATTGGGAGTGCCTGGGTGTTTGTGGGTTTGTATAGGAGCGAAAAATCGTCGATAGCGGACACGCGATTATCGCAACCATTGGTACCCATAGGTAGCCAAATAAACTGACTTCCTACCTTCATTGCGCTGTGCCTCAGGGTATCTGGGAGGTGTGCTTGGGTCAGAAAATAGTCCAGGTTTGGCATGCTGGAGGTACCGAGGCGTGTCCACGCTGACCCGCCACACTGGTGGCTGTGGGTAGATATGGGGTATCCTAGGGTAACCCGGATTCTCACTGGGCTTGCGTCCTAATTAGGCCGCAACATTGTGAGAGTCTGTGTCCTAAGTAGAGACCCGGCCTATGAGACGCGCTTCGGTGTTTTGAGCGCCACTTTGACGCGTCGCTGCAACCACTGTACCTTCCGTCTTACCTCTGTAATCAACCTGCGAGCGAATAAAACTCGCCAGAACGTATCACGTATGACCGAAGAGCTGCATAAGCCATTACATTTGCGAACAAAGCGCAAATTTCCATAAAGATGTAACCCTTTGCTGCCAGAACTCAGCCTGATTTTCATTAGGACGCAAGGCTCAATTGGGAGAGGCTGGGAAATCCGAGACTAAATGAGAGGTGGATGGTGGGCTCTTTGTCTGTTCCTCATGGTTATTATAGCGCCCATTGGGGTTAGGGGTCATCACCTCTCTCCAGGCCGCGAGTTCGCCTTGAGTCACCCTTTCCCATACCACCTCAAGAGCCAAGCTTCAAGATCCCAAGCCAGCAGCAGTAGTGGATGTCCTGAAACCTTGGTCTTATTGAGCAACCAATACCACGTTCCTGATTCTGTTGCATTTCCCGGCAATATCGCCACTGTAACCAGGAAGTCGGATTTTCCCGGCTCGATGTCTGTTCGACCCTTTGCCTTAGACCGGTGACCGTCGCTCTATGAGCGAGCTCGATAGAGCGACCGGTACAGCTGAGTTCGAAACAGGGGGGCGCTGAATGCCCACGCCAAGTGCTACCTGTTTTGGGATGAGACCTTTTTTGGGATGAACGCCATCGTTGATCTGCAACCAAATTGAGTTGGTGCGGGTTGGTAGACCCGACGAGCTTGAGCGCTTCCTCGATAGGGGGGCCTCGTCGACCACAATCATACCCAAGGCTAAATAATACACATTAATGAGTCATTGGGAATGAGATGGCTTCTTTTCTCCTACCAGAATGGCGTTGCAGGGCTCGGGATGACCAGTTGCTTGGTAGCCGATTTCCAGTGTTCGGAGCGTTGGCTCGGTCGAAAGAAAGCTCACATGTGGGAGAATAAGTTACTTGGATAATATTTTAAGCTTTATCTAAGTTTTATATTGCTCTCATTGCGGGTGAAATGGGAACATAGTCCTGGGTGCTACAAGACTGACGCGGGTGATCAGCGCCATCACCAGCCGACTGAGTTCCGGATTTGGGCACATCCCAAAACAGGTAGTCCTTGGCGTGGGCATTCAGTGCCCCCCTGTTTCGAACTCAGCTGCACCAGTCGGAGAATCGAGGATCCTCCTAGTCCTCATTCAACGACTGGTTACGAGTCTACCTTTGCCTACGGTTCCCAATGATGGCTCTCTTGCCCATTGGTGGAGGACGCACCTTCTTCATGCGAAGCAGTCTGAGTGCGATCAGGTGCGTAATCCCTTCAATGGGCTCAGATAAACCAACTGAAGAACCTTTTAGCAGGACAATGTTCTTGACTTCTATGACGGAGATCCACCCAGCGCAAACCACAGGGGCCGGTTAATAGCCCTCCCCGCAACTATTGTTGCTTCAACCGGTTCTGCATCAAGAAACCAGAGATATACCAAGTGAGATGGATCTTTCTGGCTCTACGAACACTGCTGACTGACCACGGCAGGAAGTGTTTGAAATGCACACAAGGATCTGCGCAACATGCCCGAGGAAGTATTTGTCGCGGAGGGTGAAGAGCAGTCAGTGGTACTGGCCAATTCCCCTGGTCGGTCGTCGCTCAGGACGAAGGTTGAACATGACTGGGAGTAGACGTGCCTGGGGCTAGCTTCGGAAGGAGACGGAGGCACCTCGGTGTGGAATCAGAGGCGCCAACTTTCAACGCTCGCCATGCAGTGCCGGAGAGGCAGAAGTCGACTCAAGAAGAGAAGCGGGCGGAGGAGGGATATGGGACAGAAGCATGGCCATCGATGTGCAAGCGTTCGCCACCCCTGCGATCGCTTCCATGTTCAGAAATCAAACGCAAAGCCTGCCAGAACCATGACCATCGTCCTTCATCGACGTTTGGATCAAGGCGATTCGAAGAGAACGGAGGATCAGCATATGTACCATCCCCACCGCCAAGCAACGCCTCTAATCCCTGCCACCTGCGATCCAGTAACACCGATCGTTGAATATCCCTGCTCCTCCTCCCCCAACCAACGTTCCAACTCACCTCATCGCTGTTACGAATACCCAGATGGGTTGGACGGTGCAGTTGGCTCTTTCGCGACCGTGCTCCCAATTCAATGTCCACAAGCTGGCGGTCGACCTTCGCGCTATCCTCCAGCATCTTCACCTCTCCTATCAGGCTTGGATATCGCCAGTGGGGAAACCTACCCCGTGATGCCCATCCTTGTTGAAGACCTCGACCTAAGGGCTTTCACCGACGGTTCTCGCCACGTTACCTAGGACTGCCTTTCAAGATCTACGGAGAACGAGAAGAACCACACAAGCCAACCCCCCTGCAACGGCAATTGTCCCCCTGGACCACTTCTGGATGCCTCTCCTTGATCGCCCACTGCCAAAGGCCTCTTTCGTGCCAATCGAGAACAAGCAGGCTGGCGCAATTCGGCCTTGGTGTCTCATCTTATCCAGTCCGCGGGTGTGGTTGCTCAGATACCCCATCCTGTCGTCGTTGTCGGGATGATGCGATACCAGGCTGGACCTGGGTTGGAGGGTTTACGCCAATGAGCTTTGACGTTTCAATCGCTCTTCAAGTCAGACATGAGGATAGCTCAGAAGCAAAGACGGGTCTTGAGGAACCCTGGGGCGCTCAGTGCCAGTTGTCAAGCGGCCTTGAGGCGGGGTGGCAGCTTGCTCATCAGTGGGCAGCGGTGAGCGGAGGGCGTGCATGGACCGACTTTGACATATACAGCCAAGCATCGCCACTGACGACGTACCCAGCACCTCCTGTGCAACCTTTGTGACTATCTTTACCCAGGAGGCTGAGCGCCATATCAAACCATCCAGCCTCAACAAACTCGAGCCGAGTCGTAGAATCCAGGTGAGCCGTGTTCTCGCCTTGTCGCACAGGCTCTAGTCCTTACTAATATCGACATCCTAGGTCGCAGCAGGAGACAAAGTCGCTGATCGTAGCAGCCGACTCTGTACCCATCAATCCCGACACCGACAGTGACACCCTGAGCCCTCGCCAACCCGCCGACGCTTAGGCACCCAAACAGACGACAGCCCCATAGCCTCTCGCTTCCGACTTCAATCGCGGACCACTGTCGTCATCATGGCATTACAATTGGAGATCTTCATGATGCACGCTACTATCAACATCGCAGCCCTGGGCATCTCTTCCAAGTACGTTCCTTTAGTGCTCTGTTCAACCATATTTGACTGACCATGGCCCACCTAAGTACTCGGGAAAGGGCATTGTCTTGGGTAGTTATCACTGAAGAACGAAGCACGAGCACCCGAAAGGACGCAGACGAAGCAAGGACTACGATGCAGAGCACAAGAAAGAACCACGCAGTGAGGAAGGGTCCGGTGATGAATAAGGATACCGCGGAGGCACTCGAGGTGTTAATAAGAGTCTGCTTGCTCATTCCGGCCATTTCGATTGTCGAATGTGAAACCCACCCTTTACTTTTTCAACAACAACAACAACAACAACAACAACAACAACAACTTGAACGAATAGTCCTGGTATCGTAGTACGTTGCATTGGGCGGGAGATCATGGCGCTCAAGGAGCATCTTGACAATGCCGCTGTAGCCCCTTGCAGATGCCCACCTCAACGCCGTCTGACCGTCCTTTTCCGCTGCTTTGGGCTGAATATAATTTCGTTTCATGAGCATCTTGGCGATGCCCTCGTGGCCGTTTAGTGCTTCCCAAATCAGCGGAGTCGTACCATACGCTACATTGGGCTGGACGTCGTGTCGCTTGAGGAGCATCTCGATGATCGCTTCGTGACCGTTTTCCGCTGCAACGAGAAGGGCCATCCGACCGCGGTCATCTTTGAGGTTGACGTCGACGAGAAGGTTATCAAGGAGAATCCGGGCTAGTGGTTCGTTGCCTTTCTCGGACGCCAAAATCAAAGGCATTTCTCCATCAGGGCCTCCGTCGTTGAGTGGGCCAAGCCTGTGTCGGGCGTGATATTGAACGATTTGATAATACCCCCTGCTTATTGTATGCCAGACAACCATGTCTACTGCTTCTGGTTCGCCTCAGCCTACACCTCGGATTAACTGGCTACGGGGAGTCTCACCGACAGAAAGTTGAAGGACTCCAGCAATGAGGTCTGCTCCTTGATTGTATGCACTGTCGATGCCATTCTGATTCCTCATAAAATGGCTGAACGAAGGTCACTTTCGAGATCTTTCTCCAATGTCGTCAACCTGGTCTGCTTTCGTTAGAAATAATAATCTCCGCATCCTCCGTAATATCTGCAAAACCCCTGTAAACCATGGTCTCGGTAAGACCACTGATTATCCGCCACCAAGCCGGCAAGTCATGTCGCGTTGTTCTAGCAGGTGTGCATCTGTCTTTACTTGCCCATTCTATTCTCAATTGACTTCAGTAATTGTGCCTCAGACTAATCACATTACACCCGATGATCGATGATCTATTGTCCTCATCTGATCAACCTGAACAGTCCAATTCATCTCGGAGCTCGCTTAGTTGCCCTGGTATTTCTGTCATTTGGACACCCGGCGCTCCGGGCCGCACCTCACATACCTCCTCTCCTGACGAGGCTTCGTCAAGCTTCAAGCCTGGCTATGGGCTGTGAGGGTTCGATATACCCTCATGCACTGCCTGGCGTAATGTTCAGGATCTGGTCCTTTGGGTCGCTGAGCACTGTACGAAGTAACACCCACCTTGGTAGAAACAACCTGAGAGTATTATCCGTGAATGCATCGGCACCCAAGACGTTCCAGGACTTCCCCGCATCTTTCGAAATGGTTAACCATTCAGCTGGACTCGAAGCTCTTTGAACACGTCGAAGCTACACACAATGATACCCACCGCCCTTGTAATTACTAATTACTCTGCGATGGAAAATAAGATCGGCGCTCTGATACACGTCCTTGGACGGAAGGCTGCACCTTCATAAGTCGGTCTTTGCTTTTCCCTCTTGCATCACGACCCCGCCCCTCATCCGCGACTACCGAGTCAAGATTACTGTTGGGGCGCCTAAGATTTCCGACACTGTTCACAACATCAATGTTATGTTCGATAACCTGCCGCCAGACTAGACGAGAGCGCCCGTAACCCTTCTGATCAACGAAAGCGAATGCTATCGACGGATGGTATTGCTTGCTGAAACAGACGTGATTGTAATTTGCGGGACTGTGCGAGCATACACGAAACCTGCTCCCGTCGCTGCAAATGGGCGAAGATCTCGTTATTGCAAAGATCTTCCGCAAGGGAATTAAGGACAAGATTATCCATGTTAGTGTCATGAAATCTCGGTCTTCACATAACAACGATAAGATGGGATACGGTGCTCGTTCCTTATCGGTCCCCGCAAGCGGAACTTGTTTCAGGACTCCTGAAATGATATTGAGGTCATTCGGCAAGAATTTGAGTTTGCAGAAAATACCAAAGGGCCTATGAGGATTCAACTTGTAGTCTGAGGTGTATCCCTGGGAGCGCGGAACGCTTTTATTTAAACCTGCCTTTAACCTACCTGCGTTCCTTCAATCCGTCGGCAGCCAATCGGCATCAGTCCCACTCTTTGGGCCATCGTGAAAAACCTGGGTTCCAGGGATAGCCAAAGCATCCCATACCACCCTTCGGCAGACAAGGCCTGGACAAGGCCTGGGTTCGAATTCTGCTGTGACAGGCATTGAAGTGGTTTTCCATCCGATGGTCACCATAGTGCTGAGCCAGAGCAGAATGCCGAGCCAGAGCAGAATGCCAATAGATGCCCTTCTGATATCATGGTGGGGTGTGAAGGCCCATACCTCACATTAATATCAACTCTCAATACTCTGAAGCGTCGCTATTAAGACATAACAGTGATATTACTATCGACTAATGTACTGATTACATGCCAAACTGATAGATACTCAATCGTACGTGCACGCTCGTTCCGCGCCGATGCAACCCACGCCCAGCCCAGTAGCCTAGAACAGGCCATAGTTGTCCTTCCGGAAGATCTGAAAACTGGCGATGCGGCTTTCGAGGGCTGGCGAGCCAACCTATATCACGATTCGCCCTCGCCCATCAGCTATCGGGCGCCAAAAAGTCCCGCCTTTGCTAGAAAACGTATTTTAACCCAAGGCGGGTCAACAAAAGTCGGAATGGAACTCGCCATCGATATCGCTCCACCATTCGCCTTCCTTCACGAAACTCAAAGCTCAAAGTCCAGCGCTCGGGGGTGTAGTCCATCACAGCGAAAACAGGCTGGTTGCGGTAAAACCGACGGTGGGGACGGAAAAGGAGAATTTTATGTCGCGCTCATCGTGCTAATACGGCGACAAGGAAGCCGGAGCCAAGCTTTGGAGATGGTGGTGGTTGAAGGAAAAGAAGTTTTGCGGAGGAGATCAGACGCGTCGCGTCCTTTAGCCCATTTCGAACTCCGCTTTAACCCGGCTTGGCAAGCACCTCCTGAGCGCTAAGCATCGCTCACCGATTCGCGCTCGAGCCAGTGACGCACATGTCAAATGATAAAAATTGTATAGGGTTACTTGGAGTATATGTGTGCCACCCAAATGTGTTTATAGATAGACGCTTTGATGGTGTAATCGGCCTGAGTGAAAAAGAGGCACGATGAACGCATTTGAAGCCGCGGCCACTGAGTTCACCTCTTTCGCGTTCCTTCCCCATTGGACTCTTGAGCCTTGACCGTTATACAACTTCCATGCTGCTCCTCTGGATAAGGCAGAACATGGCGACCGAATGAAGCCTAACTACAGCAAATCGAGCGCCAAGGTGTCGGGCCTGCTTGGAGCGAGTACGTATGTGTAGGCTCAGGCTTAAGTTGTCTCTCAAGGCGTGTTCATTTGCTCTTGCTCCAATTTCCAACCCAGCAGAGTCTTACCTTAATGCGAGGGCCGGTATCCTCCATACTGGCTTAAGAGCTGTCAACGAGTTAGGTTGCATAAGGTACATTGGTTTAGGGTCATTTGACGAATGCTATGCAAACGCCTCAATCTGTCACCCCTGGTCGTATCTTCGCGCCCACATTCGGCGTCGACAGATGTTGCCCTCTTGTCCCGCCAAACCCCAATCGAACTGACATGACCACATTACCTTTCCTATCTCAACTCTTTGCATGGCGCACTCCGACTCTATCACTTTGCCCGTCAGCACTCTTAGGACCTTCTTTTTCCACTTTATTGCTTGACCCCCACTGCCATCCCAGCTTCTGACCTTCCAAAGCCTTTCGAAAAAGGAAGATTTGACCTACTCGAAAATATTTGGCTCAATGCCACATTCTGTGAAAATCTGACATCTTTGTGACGAACCCAATGTGATTTGAAGACACTTCACATGTACTCCCTCGGAGTCGTACGAATAATTCTAATTTGAGGATTCTCTTCATTTGGCGGCACACTCTGTTCGAAGGCTTCTAGTAAATAACAATATCCTATTTCACATGGTAATTTATGCAAAAGTTCTGGGCGGCAAGGGTTGGGAGGGAGCCAAGCGTGTCGAAATCAGTCCTCCCATAGAGATCGCTCAAAACGGTGTTGAAGGCGTAGTTGGCGCTCACATTCTCGCACGTACTGGTTCTGCTCGCCGATCAATACTGGATGGTGTGTGAGAGCCTGATTACTACGAGGATGAGATTGAGAGGCCTCACCGTCTACCTCTGAAGATCGAGAGTGCAGCGCACTGTCCCAGCCCTCCGTCCATACCACTAGCTTAGCAACGATTTCCTCGTCATCCCTGAGTCCAACGAATTCAATGTCCAGCATTGACATGGACTTGGAGAGTGGCAGAAGGTGCTTTGACGGTTTGTTAGGCAGGCACTGATACGAAGTTCTGGTTGGCACTATCCCGTGGCTCGATAACTTGGTACAAGTCATTCATGAAGTACCCATGCCCGAGGTGCATAATAATACTCACTTGATTTCTCTCATTGACATGTGCGAGTGAAAGAACAATGGAATTTGGCGGTGCGTGAGGGGCGGGTATGGTTGCCCACTTGGCCACGTTGAACTTTACTTCCCTTCTGGCTTGCCCTCGGGCAAAGACGACGACGACATCAAGTGCTGCCTCGTAAGATTCCATTCCGGGGGCAGTATCGTCTAGCCCCACTGTGACGTTCAAGCGTATTTTGCGGGTTTCATCATTGAGTCCGTGTATGGTCGCCCTGAGGCTTGAAGTGTTGCGAATTATCGGGGAAGTGTTTGACATGCTGAAGAGTGTACTGAGGAAAGGCAGAATGAGGCTGCCAGCGAGTTGCTCTGAGTAACTACGCCTACGTCGGGAGAAGTCTCAAAGGGTGGATGCGGTTGAGCACGGCGCGTGAACGGACCTTGCTATCTTCGCCTGATCTCAGCTCAAGGGTGATGGTGCAATTACGAATCATAGATCTTTGACTCCTTTGAATGCGCCCTTTCAAGGGAAGACAAGAGAAAATATACAATTGAGGGGGGTCGGAGCTAACACATGTGGCCTTTCAAGAGTAATCTCCCATTCAATCATCTCTTATTCAACTCAGCGTCTGAGTCTAGCTTTACTGGCAGGCCCAACCTCAACCTTTACATCCCTCGAATTTTGTATGTGCCAGTCCTGGCAGTGACTCGAGCTGTAACACCAAGTGAGTCGGATTAATCTAAACATCGAATCGAATCCTACATTTTTTCGTCTTGATGTGAACGGCAGTGCTAATGCTGATATTGCAGAGCTCAGCCATCCGTAGAGAGGTCCGAGAGGATACATAGACGAGAATTCGGATATACTCTTCGGCTGCCGCCATCTCATGAGGCATATGTGAATCAGGCGAGTGGATTTTTGGTGCAGTATTCATATGCGAAAGTGGGTTGCCCTTCTGCTCGTTTGCCCTGAGCTCATATACCTTTCGCCTCGGGGGGAAACATGAACATATGGTTGTCGTGCGCCGGGGGACCGCGGAATATGCGGATGAAGCGTCAAACTCAAATGGAACGGGCATTGCCAAATAGGAAAGGTACCAGAGCTTGTACTGACATCCTGGTAAGCCGTGCAAACACCTTTACCTTTCAAAAGTCTAATTGCTTGAGCGTCTGTGGGTCCGTGCTTGCTTCGATCTTAGAACCCCCGACTCGGATCGGACGGAGGCATGGAGAAGATCTGTGCTGATCCATGCCCGTCTCCAGGGGTTTGGTTTGGCCTTCCTCCATACAGCCTCCATATGACACATATCACTTTGCTTCCGGAGAGCCCTTTACTCGAGCTTTGGCAGGAGCATCCGTTTGGTCGCAAACAACTCATTACCTGGCAGCCGTCTTGGACATTCCTCGTGGATTTCCCTTCTTCGAGATACGATTTCATCGGGTCTGCCTGCCTCTTTTACGAAGTCCAGATGTTCTCGAAGCTGGGGCTGACGGAAGATCGCACAATTGATAGCACTCGATTTTAGTGGGTCTTCAGCCATTTTCAATCATAATCGCTAGCAGTAGTACAGTTCTGAGTGCCTGGTGACCATCGGTTGGCATTTTTGCCCCTTGTTCGTCCATGGGATGGGATCTGCAGGGGCTGCGAGGTTCTCAGTCCTCAAGTCGCCGACAAGCACGGCTGAGAACACCAAGCGTAAATCGAAGTGCTACAGCTGTCCCCTCAGCAATGGATCTTACGTACCAATGCATTGCATAACTTATGCCGCACATTCTCTCAAAAAAGGAAACCGCTGATTCGGGCATCGGAACTATGTATGGCAAATCGCTAGAGCTGGTAGAACGACAAGGGAAAAGCCATTCGCGATCAAACATACGACCGCTGAGCGATTATTCAACTCTCTCCCTATCCCTCTCTCTGTCACTCAAGGCAGCTCCACCCTGAAGTGGTGGAAGACATATCATCCTCTGATAATATGGCCGTTGGTCTGCATGTTTCCGTCGAGGTCACTCCTGAAGGGGAAGATTTTATCGACCAAGCCCAAGAGGACCTTGACTTCCAAGCAGCGCAATCATCGTTCTCCGAGGACAACGACTGGGAGGCATCTCCTCTCACAGGCAGAGATGCTGTCCAGGAATGGCGAAGCCTGCCCATTGAGGATCATGTCGATGCTGAGTTCATCGACCACCGCTCTCAGACTGTGGCGAAAGGGACTGAAGAATCTTATAGACGGTACGCCCTTTTGCAGACGTCTTACATTCGACCCACTCTGACAGTCAGCTGTTATTCTTCAGCCTGTTCCGACATTTTGAAAAGTGGCTCCGTGAGAAATGGGATGGCCAAATACCCCTTGCGCATGCCTCTGAAGGCGGTGAACTCCATCCTAAGATGGACTATATTCTGATCGCCTGGATCATGAGCGCGTAAGCCTCGTTCGCCTTCATCATACTGGCATAAAATTGACAGCGTTTCAGAGCTGAGGACAAAGAGCCTAACGGTCTGGTAAAGCCAAGTGGCCGCAAACTATGTGCCTACTCCAACGCTATGAAAATGAGGGCAAGTCTAACGTACGGTTTTGGCTGGCTCCTGGGGTACAGGGAGGCGGAATGGCGGGAGACCTCTCCGGGGTCACAAAAGATGCTCGGAAACCCTAGTATCAGTACTAGAGTGAGCCGTTACATGGTTGCTCTCCGAAAAAGAAAGGCGAGTTACCTGAGCACCTTGCCTTCGCTTCTGTGTACTAACACTTCCCACAGGCTTTAGCTGGAGACTCCTGCACGTCTGCCCAATCAGCAAGTGCAGTCACCCACGAAGATCTGCAAAAGCTGTTCGAGTTCAACTCACAGTTCATCCATGCGTCCTGGAGTAACCTACCCCTCCCCACAGGTCTTGATGGTGTATTGTACGGAGGGGCTAATGCCAGGAGGCTTGTCCACGCCATTTCAACTATTGCTTTCTGCCTTCTTCTTCGAATCGACGAAGTTCTCAATATACAAGTTGAGAACTTGGTACTCGATGAAGATGGAGAAATGTTTACTCTACACCTCAGCAAACGCAAGTCGCACCAGGCAGGTGGTGAGTGCAGCCTAGGATTTAATTCACAGGCAACAGGCTAAGAGGCTAACTTGGTGGTAGGCATCAAGCCGTTCAGAGTGTGGATGCAGCCCACCGAAGACTGCTATCTCTGCCCTGTCAGGGCACTCCGAATCTGGTTGGCGTTTAGCTCTATCCGCAGCGGCTATATTTTCCGTGCGGTCAACGCTAAAACTGATAAAATCAGTGATAAGGATTCCCCAATCGTTCGTCACAATTCAGATCTTGTCCTTCATCATTGTTCCTGATTCATTTGCAGACAAGCGAAAAATTCCTCGAATTTTTCAGAAACAATCTCATTGATGTCGGGCTCGATCCCACTTTCTACGGAGGTCATAGCTTCAGACGTGGGGGCACTCAGTTCCTCGCAACTGTAAGGCGATGGCCTTTCTTGCAGCTATGCGAGTGGGGAGGCTGGTCACCCGACCACCAGTCAGTCCTCCGTTACATTTTTGATCAGGACACCACCAATTCCCTCTATTATCCCCGAGATTGGCTAAATCCTAACCGGCCTCCTCTTCATCATTGCTTTCAGTGCGGCCGTAATTGCGCCTGTTCGTCGGTTGCGGTCACAGTCTCGAGCTTCTAGGTACACTAGTATTGTTTTTTGTGCTCTCGATTCAGATGCCACCTTGGGTCGCGGTGCAGGTTATTCGGCACTTAACATTGCCCGACTATTGATCAGAAGCAGATGTATTTCTCATGCACCTTGAATAGCTCGACTGAATATACCACAAAATGTCCCAAGGCTTCTCTTATCACCTTAGTTCTCCAGAGTATAACTGGTGGGGTGCTTCAGCTGGCAGAAGGGCTGAAGTCTCGGCTATTCGCCTGGTATTCAAGCTCGCACCTGAGACAACGAAAGATTGACCGTTCAGTCTCGATGACCCCGAAAGGCTGATTGCATTGGTAAAGAGACATTCAATGCTCACAAGCAGCGAACCTTGAACTTAGTGGTTATAACGATGGGCGCTCGTGTACCAGTGTCTCAGCGGCGTGGGATCGCCTACTATCAGGGCTAACCCGCATCAAGACTAGCCCACACGGGCTGAGTTGGTGTAGGGGGTCCTCTCATGCTGTAGACGAGACGAGACGAATCGGTATGCTCCGGCATCATGCGCTTAGGGGCTGATTGATCTCGTCGGATCGAAACATTGTTCACCCTCGGGCATTCCACAACATTCCAGCACATTCTCTGAACCCGGAGCTCGACCTATGGTTCGAGCTCCTTTATTATTTTCTATCTACATAATAGAAGTACCTTTTACCACTGCCAACTACCATTCACCTCAGTATCTTACTATCTCACTGCTCCAACCTTTGGGTTGGAGCCCTAATACACCTCTTTTCTACTCAACACCTCATCTGAGAAGGACTCAGAAGAATCCTCTAACCCCCATCGACCTCGAGACTCGTATCACAACGAGTTCTCTTCAGTGCATGCAAGGGTTTGGTGATAAATCAAGGTCCAGACCGTCTTAAGACGCGGACCATGTCCAGCTTGAGATGATATGAGTCTTAACTGGCGCAGGCGAGCGGAGCTCAAATATTTAGCTGGGCGTCTTAATTGCGCGCTTAACTATCTCAATTGGGTGCTTACAATTTAAACATTGAAATGATCTCAATTCTATTAAGACGTCACAATTATTATTTTACTACAACCCTTTCGCCACCCTAATCTCAAGGCATTTCGGCGTCTCAAAGACTACTCAAAGTCTTTGAGACGCCGAGAACTGCCGTGAAGCAAGGGGGCCGAATCAGAGAGAATATCAGTTAAAGGGGCCACGTATATATACCTCATGGCCCCGGGTCAGCACAAACATATGCAACTGGTCCGTGCTCTGCCCCTCCATACACAAGGCTTGTCGTTGGTTGATCTACCATCTCTCTCATCGCTCCCAATCTTGAAGGAACTTGGACGTTTGGTCGTCGAGTTTGTGCCAGCCTATGCCGTCGTCGTCAATTCCATTGCGCAGTCAAGAGTTAGTTGGCTATAGCAAAGTGAGAATAAGCAGTCAACATACTTTCCGCAATAAGGAAAAACAAACTCCCTACGGCTCCTCCTTGATAACCTCGATGGCGATGGGCTCATGGAAATGGATCATGTTTTCTCAACAACGTCAAACTTCTCTTACCCACCGCCGTTCACCTATCGTGACCCGTCCAACGGTGAAGACGACCACGCCTGTCCCATCGCTACCCTGGCACGATTACTGGCGGTTTGCCTAACCCTTCTAGCCATCGATGCGCTGTGGTGGATGGTCTCCTCCTTCTCTAACCAACGCTTTCTCGGCAACACGGAGACAGTCTCGCCTGATCTAGCCTTCGCCGATGGCGATGACCAGTCACTCAGCATCGTCCTCGACGATAACGTCGATCACGCCACTTTTTCTTACTTGCTCGACAACGTTTCATTCTATGTCATCAGCGCCGGAAGCTCACGAGCCCGAACCTGCGGGTAACGGGACCTGCGTTCTTTTACTCACCATTTGTCCACTTAGCGTCAACGGCGAGGCATGCGCGCTCTCCCTACCCCGCTCATCCTTATATTGTGATTCGTCAGTCACTGCATGTTCCTGATCTCAGTTACTGTCCGTCCAGCTAGCCCTTTCGAACTGGCCTGTCTGTCATCTCGCCTTGACTCAAATTCAACCAGCACGTTCCAAGGTCACACATACGCGCCTTTGGTATTATCCTTTCGTCCGTAAAGTTGCTGCCCATCCTCAGTTTTTCCGCATTTCCGCTTTGAGCGTTTCGCGCCAATTTGTCCCTGGGTGAGTTTTGACTTGTCTCGTTTAACTTATTTCTCACTGTCTTTGCACATTAATTGCTGCCCCAACCCGGGTAAGTGGATCACTGGGGGTGTGCTGCATAATTCGGTGGTCATCGCTTTGCTCCTCCCGTACTTTACTACATGCGCACGTATGTGCCTGTCAATGTACTTCGTACCGCATAATCCAAATATATTTTGTGATTATTTGTGTAGCTGGGATGCTGTGAAGTCACTAAGGTGTCTATGGGGTGAGAATGGCCCAGACATCTATCCATACCTGAGCCGGCAGGACATCCCTGTGCGTGCTCGCAGTCCAGCCAGCCTGGCGTGTCCACATCAGAGCGATGGTGAGTTGAGGTGAGGTAGTTCAGGCCAAGCTTGTCAGATCCTGACATTCAGCCTCCCGGGGATTGACCCCTCCGGGCTATTACTTCTTCCGTCCGGCGACTGTCCCCCCGGGATGTCCATCCTTAGGCGAAGAACATAGGTTCTCGGTGATAGTTTATTTTGTTGGATATAGTAGTGTAGCATTTTCATTATGCGCATCTTCAACATTACAAAACGCTGATTGCGCTCTCCGTTCTATTGGTAGCAGGCACTTGATGAGATTAGCATCAGAATGGACTCGGAGTTCGTCCTGCACTTCTGGCGTCGGTTTGCCTTCCCTTTAGGTATACATAAGCTCTTCCCGGTCTAAATATTGTGAATATAGTCTAACTCCTTCAACGTACATTCTAACACACGCTTGTACTTAACCAAGTCGTCAGTAATCTTTTTTCACCTTTGCATCCGTTCCTTGTTTGCGATGGAGCATAAGTATGTGATCCCCATCTGCATCATACGAGATTCCACAGACCTGTCTAGGTGGTATCATATCGGTCTAGGTATGTGCCTACCTCTTGGCGGAGTTTTGACTCATGTACATGCCAGTGTACAAATATTGCAGAGAATATGATAGGTGATTGCAAAACGATGCACCCAGTTCAATGACATTCTTCTTCGTGATTTTTATTTGGTTCTGGCCGGTCTGGTGCCGGCATGGGCAAATAGCCCAAAGTCCCGTTTGTCATTCTTGCGGAGAATCAGAGCAGCGATGAAGGTGTTGGGGAGCGGCGCTACCATAGGTGGTAATGATCGCGGTGCCTGTTTGTTCCTGCCACCGGCTCCACAGGTAAATAAGATGTCAAAGTCGGATTTTGTCGAACTGGGTCCATCGTTTTGCAATCAGGAGGGAGGGCAACCATGACCCGGCCCAAATACCAGAACCCCGACGTTTCTGCCACAAGTTAACTGGGGAAACACTCTCTATGAACAGCGTAAAAAGGTTTCCACTCAACTGACCATGCTCTAGATCTAGGTGACGTCTTGTTTGATTCCCAGGCCGTTTAGGTCTGACGGCCTTGAGCTTGGCCAGGTGCCTCAATCGCCGTTGCTCAAGTTTATGCTTATGCTTTTAGGGCGTTCCAGAAGACGTTCTACCGATGACTCGGGATTAAGCGTTAGCGCGAGCATTTGAATCGAAGATTTGCCTCAAGGCTGTGGTCCCGCCGTTTGACTTCTGGAATACAAATTTTGTGTTAATAAGACCAACAGGCAGTTGGCGAAACCCTTCTGACCGTTTCTCGCTGTACTTTCAACATCCCACTTCCTAGGCCCCTCCAACGCCCCACTAGCCACGCCTCGCCACGGACCCTCCGCAATCACCCTTAACATGGTGCATCTCCAAGATGCCAGCACTTCTATCCACAACAAGTAAGCTCTTTATACCCATTCACGCGCCTCTTTAACTGGTTTTGTAGAGCGGGTCCCTTACTGGTAGGGGTTATTGTCGCTACCCTGTAAGTACTACATAGACATAAAGATACACAGCTGACCTAGCTGATTGGTAGCCTTTACGGCAGTACGTCTATCTTTTGGTCGTTGATTCGCCACTGGGATCTGCAGCTTAAGATCGATTGGTATATTCAGCGTCATGCGCGCAAACCCTCTACTACTATAGCCACTATCGGAGAGACCCGATCTCTATCAAGGCAGTGGTGAGTCCTCCTACAATAGGGCAGGTCACTCTAAATTAAAACGCCAACAGGTACTTGCTATCTGGGCTTTAGACACTATACATCAAGCTTTGATTTGCCATGCGGGTGAGTATCTTAGGCTAGCTTGCATGCTTTCATCTGATTGACCAAACTTTGCCAGTCTACACCTACTCGATCATCAACTATGATCTTCATAAGCTTATATGGTACCTCGGTCCTACCTCAAATTTTTGCCATAGCGAACTAACCTGTATGTATTCGTCTAGGAGCGTATTGGTATGTGCAGTTTCCTTTACTCTGAGGGCAGGCCTAACATTCTTGAATAGCTCGAAGTGGTTTTCAATGTGGGTAGTATACTTTTCTGTCGTCTCCTGATGTTAACATCTTCTCCAGGGTCTTGTAGGGATCACAGTTCAAGGGTTCGTTCAGACTTATCTTTTGTTAGTCGTGAGAGGGTTGGGAACTCACCCCAGGCCCCAGATTTTTCACCTGGCAAATCTGGAAGCGTCAGTGGCTGCTCGGTCCTGGACTACGGAAACACGCTGATCTTTCTCACCAGTCAGCGAGAAGAATGTTCTCCTAGCAGCCGTCATTGTGGGTATCTGTTATCATCTTCTGACCGAATCTCACTGTTTTCGCAGTCCCTGCTGATCGTTGTTGAGCTTGGTATGTGGTCCACCTTTGCTTGTTAATTCATCTTTCTAAAGCAGACAATTAGTTTGTTCTGTCGGTGAGTGTAGTTCATCAGAAGTTGTAACCAATCACATAAATGAGCCCACCCACTACAAGTATTTACGGTTCAATCGTAAGTCCTATCTGGTGGCCTCTCCATTTATTTTCCTAAGCCCCTCATCATGGACTAGGCTCAAACTTGGTACTTGGGACGACCTCACTGCGTTAAAGGTTTGAATTCATGCTATTAGCCTCAACTTCAGGACATCGTCACGATGAACAAATTGCTCTAGGGCTTATCAATGTCTGTTACTATCCTTGGCGTAGTTGGAGATGTGGCCATCTCTGGCACAATGTTTTACTTGCTCTATCGCTCGAAGGTGGGACTTAAGAGGTGAGTTTTGTCTTTCCCCTAAGACCTAATGGATATTGACCACGTCAAGTTTGGAGAGCATGATCAGGAGACTTGTAATCGTCCTGGTCTCTGTTTCGTTGTGAAACCTCTACCACCTGGTAGATTCTGCTTACGGCCAGCACTGGCTTCTTGACAAGCATCTGCACTATTGGGTCGTTGGTATCGGTACGCCTCTTATGTAATGTCTTGGATGCGAGCATTCCCATGTTCTAACTTCGCTGCCGTAGATTCTTGCTTGGGGGCAGACATTTATCTATGTTGCCTTTTACTTCTGCCTTGGTCGCTGTACGCACCTTCCTCATGTTTTCATTTGTGATGATCCTGACAGAACCAGTGTACTCGAACTCCCTGCTGGCTTCTCTGAATGTCCGTGATACCATTCGGAACTTGGAAAACGATATCCATGACCTCTCAGTTGAGCTTCGCCTCTCGCTCCCAAAGGCGACATCAAGAGCTCGTTCCTCCAGAGTGTGTTGTCTTGCCAGTAGTCGCCTTGACAAAAATTTGACGTGAATTTAGCAGGATTGTACTCGCACATCTAACGGCAGCCAAAATGGAGGCAAAGAACGATCGTCATTGGAAGGCTAACCGCCAAAGGATAGTGCACACCCCAGTGCGCCAGATAATCGTGCGTTGCGGATTATGGGCTTCCTAAAGAAAGCACTGCTCAGCCTACCTCCTTGAAACACAGGCCGTAACTTAGCCCTGGTCGTATATGCAGCATGGTGGCCCTGGCAGCTATCCCTTTTTTTCAATTTTAGGGAATATGCTTTCGTCCTCTTAGCAGATGTTGTCTTGGGCCCTCTTTATGGCTATCACGGTAGACGTACTGACGTGGTAATAACATCTTGGTTCATACCCACTCGGACAGATGGAATGGGACTAGCTCTGGCCAATTCGGTATTGTAAAAAAAAATGATAGTGATGCCGATACTCCCAGTACCAAATACCCGGATTCCTGGCTCTTTGACAGGCCTGAACGAGGAAATTTTTGAAGATGTCATGAGCAGCTGCCCGCCTGTCATGGCATCGTCCTGCTCGACCGTAGGTGTATCAACACTGGCTCGCCAAAAATGCCCGGACCCTCAGTTGTGATTAACATGAACTTTGGCAGTTCTCATGAAGCATCCCTCTTTCACGCTCATGGTCAGAAACTGGATCGTCGTCCCGAGGGCTTCCAGCTGTACTGCAGACACTGCGTCATGGGCTACCTCGATCATCTCGCAGTGTGTCCCCCACCAATCAATCCAGTATAAATGATGTAGGTGCGATGGGTGTGGCCTTTGTAAGATACGCAGGTGAGGTGCACAGGCAGCAGAAAACAGTCAAAGGTTTGGATGTGGTACTCTTCGCTACAGTAGCAGTAGTGTCAGAGCACGTCTGTGCAGGACTTCAGCCTTGTACAACGCGGGGTTAATGGTGTAACCTACTCCTCCTAAACCTCTGCCAGAGAATCGCCACATCCATCACACCCGCCGTTTAACGTCATTCGGGATAAGACTAGGAGAGACAGGGGGCGCCCAGCGGGGTCCGTCTACGGGATGGGATGGAAAGCCAAGCAGATCACCATGAAGTTTCGCCTTCAATGCGCTGGAGAGGCAGTGAAAAACAATCGGATTGGCATGGGAAAAGAAGAAAAAACAGGACTCCATTGATAGATAATGAAAAGGGTACGGAGGTGCAGAGGCGACACCAAGACAAGAACAAAACATTCAAAGCCAACAGCGTAAGATCTTCGGTAGCGTCAAAACCAAAACGAACATTCGATTAGATGATCTAGAGAACAAGAAGAATGGCCGGCATACACGAGGAGAGTTGCTGTGCGCAATCTTTCAGTCATTGGTAGCGCACTGGCCGAGTAGGGACTCACCAAATGTTCACGGGCATCCCTCACCTCTCGCCAAGTACTTAAACCTGACCCGATCGCAAGATGGACAAGCAGCAAATGGTCAGCTCGCGGCCCCACAATGAACCACCAGCTACCCCGCAAGTCCACCACGCAAGCCACCCTTGAGGATATGTGATTTTGCCAGAAAGCCTTCAACAAAGAGGAATCTGCAGGCTTGAATAGGTAGACAAATCAAATTCAATCGTTTTCAAACAATATTGCGAATGAGGCGACCTACCCAGTCAAAAGGCTAAGCATTTTTAAAGCAGTAGCTTGGCAAGCGGTGGTCGCAGTGGAGAGGGCAGGCGAAAGGGCGGGTGCGCACCTCGGATGTTGTGCGCCCGTGCCGACAGGCCGTTGCCAGGGAAGGAAACAGTCCTGGTGGCTGAGGGTGGAATTTTAGTTGCATTGCTCGATACTCGAGTTTGGGAATTGCTCCAAGGCCACACATGTATCTCGGCGATTACTGATTCACCTCTTGGTGGATCTGGGACGTTTTGACTATGGCGGATTTGTGGAGGAGATACAGAGTCGTCGCTAGCCATTCCAACAGTGTTCATGGGCGAAGCGAGCAGCACCGGATCTGTCAGCTGAGAGGTCCTGGGTTCTGCCAATAGCAAAAGCAGACAAGGGTAGAGAATGGGTAAATGAGGATCAGAGTCCTGCACATAGTCAAACAAGAATCGAGGTTGCTTATTGCTCACCTCTAAATCCACCTCACCCAAAGTAAGATGTTCGTGGTAAACATCATGCCTTCTGCCACAACGAACGAAGTACCTGAGCCTCAAACCCAAAGGGGCATCGAAATCAGTTGATCAACTAGCTAACGGTATCTTCCACATACTCGGGTTGTAATTATTGCATGCAAAAAGTCAAAGAGAAAATTTCCGGGCTATCGCTCTGCCCAGGTCCAGAACCGCGAATCAGATGGCCCCCCCCGCTTGGAAGGAGCAGATGTACCTGGCCTGCATTTTGTCCTGCTGATAGGCTTGCTTATCCTCCCCTGAATCTGGCGTGGACTGCGACGAGGCCTTAGAAACCAGAGAACATCAGCAAGCATTTTCTTGGTGATGCCTTCTCACCGTACCTTTCCAGTTGTTTTGTCCCAATGCCTGAAGGCAGTCGACTGGGAGTCCCTGCTTGACCAGGAGATGTGAAAAGTTCACGAAGGTCACCTCCACCGGGCTCTGGGCTTTGGCTCGGATTTGGAAGCGGAGGGGCGATGGGTACAGTAGGGTGGGCGGAGACAGTGGCCCTGGCACGCAATCGCTCTTCCATGAAATCGACAAATATTTTCTCCTTTTCCGTGACGTCGGATTCCAGGCGCTCTACCACTGCTCGGTCTGGAGTGGTTGATGCAGGCCCTATTTCGCGCAGTGTAGCAAGCACAATAGCGCCAGCTCGAAACCACGGTGCCGCTCGTCCCAAATATTCCTTGATTTCACTCCTTGAGACCGGTCGACCGCAGGGCTGAAAACAATACGGATAGTTTGAACATTGAGAAGAAATGGAGACGTACAGTGGATAGGCCTGAGGTGCGTATGTCTTCAATAACCCCAAAAGCAAATTCCCATAATATGACCCGCTGCTTGTTGGGCATTAAGCGCTGACCTTTGGCCTGACGGAAGAGCTTCAAATCGCTCGAAAAATCTGGCCCTTGCTCCTGCTCCCAACGTCTGAGGGCCAAGAGCACCGCTTCCTTCGCAGCTTCCTTTCTGTTTGCAGAGAAACATTGTGCAAGATCGCCAGATGAAGGGCGAGCAAAAGTGGGTGGGGGCTAAACATGACACAGTCATGAGCCAGAATAACAGGTTGAACAACGGACTTACCTCCATGGAAAGGACGCGATGACCAAAACTTGATGGGAGGCAAAGGACGCTGCTCGTGAGTGAGACCAATTGTTTGGGATTGTTTGAGCCAAAGGATGCGATGGAGGTCCCAGTGCTCCCAGTGCTGGGAAAAGCACCGGGGACCATGGGCCACAGGAGTCCCACGTAAGGCCGGGTCCGGTGGGTGAGCCCAAGGGGCCAACAGCGATTGATCGGATCTGTGGTGGTTCATTGATTAAGCATGGCAACAGGTGAAGACTTTGGCAATGATCTTACGGCTAGTTGGGTATCGATAGACAGTGTTTCACAAATTTTAGCCCGTGTTGTTTGTTTGATGTCGGAGTGCTCGAAAGAGAAATGCTTCAGCCTGTGGTAAACGCGAAGTGGGTTCTTGTCTCGATTGATACCACAGTAAGACATTGCAGGACATTGACTGTACGGCTTGCATACGCAAAGCACATGTTAATGTTTCGCAAAATCTGGAAGGCAGGGTGTAGTTATAATAGAGGTGTGAATGGTATTGGCATGTCACATGTGAAGGACTGCAGTTGTCCTGGTGCCCAACATTACCCAACCAGTGAAAAGAGGATCTAGATTAGCTTGCTCACGGGTAGAACAAATGTGGGGGTTGGGTCAAGTGAAGTGAAAGGCCCAGCCACCATGTTGGGAGTTGGTGGGCACTGAAAGACTGTCCAATGCACATTTCATGCACAGTACGGTCTCTGCACCAACCATCCAACATTCCCAGATGACCAGCAGCACTCTGTGTGTAATTTTGCAAAGAGCTTCATATGAAGCACAGCCCATATGGCACCGCCAAGAGTCAGGGTGGGCCCGTGGGCACTGAAACATTGTCCACTGCACATTTCATGCTCAGTGCAGTCTCTGCACCAACCATCCAACTTTCCCAGATAGCCAGCAGCACTCTGTGTCCAATTTGCAAGGAGCTTCATATGAAGCACAGCCCGTATGGTACCGCCAAGAGTAAGGGTGGTTCCGTGGGCACTCAAACAGTGTCCCACGCCACATTCATGCATCGGTGCAACATCCTGAGCGCAAACATTCACTCTGTGCACAGTGTTGCAGGGAGTTTCATATGAAGCACAGCCCGCATGGCACCGCCAAGAGTCAGGGTGGGTCCGTGGGCACTGAAACAGTGGCCACTGCACATATCATGCTCAGTGGGGTACCTGCACCCACCATCCAACATTCCCAGATGGCCAGCAGCACTCTGTGTCCAATTTTGCAAGGAGCTTCATATGAAGCACAGCCCGTATGGCACTGCCAACAGTCAGGGTGGTTCCGTGGGCACTCAAACAGTGTCCCATGCGACATTCATGCATCGGTGCAACATCCTGAGCGCAAACATTCACTCTGTGCACAGTGTTGCAGGGAGCTTCATATGAAGCACAGCCCGTATGGCACCGCCAACAGTCAGGGTGGGTCCGTGGGCACTGAAACAGTGGCCACTGCACATATCATGCTCAGTGGGGTACCTGCACCCACCATCCAACATTCCCAGATGGCCAGCAGCACTCTGTGTCCAATTTTGCAAGGAGCTTCATATGAAGCACAGCCCGTATGGCACCGCCAACAGTCAGGGTGGGTCCGTGGGCACTGAAACAGTGGCCACTGCACATATCATGCTCAGTGGGGTACCTGCACCCACCATCCAACATTCCCAGATGGCCAGCAGCACTCTGTGTCCAATTTTGCAAGGAGCTTCATATGAAGCACAGCCCGTATGGCACTGCCAACAGTCAGGGTGGTTCCGTGGGCACTCAAACAGTGTCCCATGCGACATTCATGCATCGGTGCAACATCCTGAGCGCAAACATTCACTCTGTGCACAGTGTTGCAGGGAGCTTCATATGAAGCACAGCCCGTATGGCACCGCCAACAGTCAGGGTGGGTCCGTGGGCACTGAAACAGTGGCCACTGCACATATCATGCTCAGTGTCGCGAAGTACGCGTCAGAAGACCTAAGCGGACGGAGGCGAACACCACACGGTGAACACAAGGCGAGCGGAGGAGACTCGAAGTCGATCGGCGACAACGAGAGCAGAGGCAGGAGTGACTAGAAAGACAATAGCGGAAAGTCCAAGATTGTCTAACAGCACAGAGCAGAGCAGTGGGATGCGAGTTAAGCGGTGTATTGACGAAGAGGTCAAGCTGAGGAAATACAGAGCGTACTAGCTAGCTTATATACTCTACAGAACATGTGCATAGCCGCGATGAGTCCGAGATACAAGTAAGCAAGAAGACAATGGAATGACAAAGAGTGGCCCGAGGCCGCGCGAAGCTGCGTAAGGCAGCGTAGAGAAGAACAGGGAGAAGAATGGAAACCGCCCGAGGCCGAGCGAGGCTACGCGAGGCAGCGCGAAGAAGAATGATACAGTAGAAATGAGTCGGGGAGACGAATGAATAGAAATATCAAAAGGCTGTGCGTAAGGCAGCGTCTGTAGCAGAGAAGAATAAAATGTAACGAGGCAGCGTACCATAGTGAAAGTGTCCATGCCGAGACGGAGTTAAAGGGAAAATAGGGGTAAAAGCGATAAGATGAAATGAAAGATCAAAAGATAAGATGAAACGAAGATAGGGGCGCGAGATAGGGGCTAGGGGCTGACCGTGTTCACGACATTACCCCCCTTCTAAGATTCATCGTCCTCGATGACCTAGATCTTGCGTGGGGCAGTTGGATGCAGGCGGTGGAATTCATTGATTTTGGCTCTTGAACGCTTGAGGTTTTCGGCTGGCTCCCAGGAGTTATGCGAATCGTTGTACCCAGCCCAACTGACGAAATACTGGAGTACCTTCTTTCTTCCTTGGTTGACGACTTGGCTATTGAGGATGGATTCAACCTCGTACTCAACCTCGCCTTCGAGTTCGACAGGTTCGGGAGGAGGTGGTAGGATGCCGTTGACGTCGTTTCCTTTCCAGCGAGAGAGCTTGTCGACATGAAAGACGGGGTGGATACGGGAGAGACTGCGAGGGAGGTCCAGTTTGTAGTCCAGTTCACCAATACGTTCAAGGACCTTGTAGGGTCCGAGCTGCATGTCGCCTAGTTTTCGAGCAGGGATTCTGACCTTGATGTCGCTTGAGTCAAGCCAGACGTAGTCACCAACGTTGAAGTGGTCAGCTGCACGTTTGCCTGCTTCAAAAGCATCCTTCTGGTGTCCTTTTTCCAGTCGCAAGGCAGCATCGACGTCCTCTCGAGCATCCTTCAGGTGTTGGAGACGGTCGTCAATGGGTAGGAGGCCGGAGGGGCTGCCAATAGGAATATTGAAATGAGGAAGAAAGCCGTAGACGACTTCGAAGGGAGAGCGGTTGTGAGCAGAGTGGACACGGGAGTTGATGACGAATTCAGCCATGGGGACGTGTTTGTCCCAGTCCTCCTGGCGACGGTTGGTGTAGATGCGGAGGTACTTTTCGACTTCTTGGTTGGCGCGCTCAGTCTGACCGTTGGCTTGAGGATGATAGGCTGTGGTGAGGTTTGACTTGATCCCAAGGTGTTTGAGCAATCCACGCATGACCTTGGAAGCGAACTGGGGTCCACGGTCGCTGATGAACTGGAGAGGGAGGCCGTGGAGGCGAAAAATTTCGCGGTAGTAGATGTCGGCAACGTCTTCCGTGGTGATGTTGGAGTGACAAGGGAGGGCGTGGATGAGCTTGCTATAGTGATCGGTGAAGATGATGATTGCGTCGTAACCATTCGCTTTGGGGAGTTGCGTGATAAGGTCAACGCCAACTGACTCCCAAGGGCCAGCAGGTACATCGAGAGGACGGGTGAGGGCATGGGGGGTGCTGCATATGCTTCTTGCGACCACAGGTGTCACATCCTTCAACGTATTTCTTGACAAAGGCGCGCATGCTGGGCCACCAGTACTGTCGTTCGACGCGTTCAAGGGTGGCATGGATTCCAGGGTGGCCAGAGGTGGGATCGTCATGGCATTGGTGTAGGACATTGCGTCGAAGGTCGTCGTCATTGGGTACATAGACTCGCCCTTTGTGGTAGACCAAGCCATCAACTTCCTCCCATTCAGGTAGGCCGTTGACAAGTCGAGCAGGTCCGGAGTTGCGCAGGGCAGCAAGACCAGCGAGGACCTCGGCTTCGCGGTTGCTGGCCTGCTTGAGGCGTTCTTCGAGGGGATTGATGAGCATACTGGTGGCAGCGAGTTTGGCAAAAAGTTCAGGTTTGAGGACGATCTGTTGTCTGTTGTCTTCAGCGTCGTGGACCTGGTGGATGTCGAGGCGGGAAAGGGGATCGGCCTGAGTATTGGCTTTTCCGGGACGGTGGGTGAGGGTGAACTGGAAACGAGAGAGATATAAGGCCCATCTTGCGTGTCGCCGGCTGAGGTCTTGTGCGGTGCGCCAGTACTCGAGGTTGGCATGGTCGGTGACAATCTCAAAAGGCTCAGGAAGGCCTTCGAGGAAGTGTCGCCAGTCCTTGAGGGCGTCAATGATGGCGAGCATTTCACGGTCGTAGATCTCGTAGTTGCGTTCGGCCGGCTGCATGGAAGAGGAGCGGAATGCGATGGGGTGCCAGAGACCGTCGTCATGCTTCTGAAGTAAAGCACCTCCTGTGGCAAAGCCAGAGGCGTCGACTTCGATGCGGGTAGGCAGACTAGGATCCCAGAGCGAGAGAACCGGAGCGGAAATGAAATGATCGCGGAGGGTATCAAACGCGTTTTGATGTGGCGTACCCCACTGCCAGGGCACGTTCTTCTTGGTGAGATCGTTGAGTGGATGGGCAATGGTGGAAAAATCCTTGATGAAACGGCGGTAGAAGTTGGCGAATCCTAGGAAGCCTCGAACAGCACGGAGGTTGCGAGGAACGGGCCAGTTGCGAACGGCTTCAACCTTAGCTGGGTCCATCGAGACTTCTCCCTCCTTGATGACTAGACCCAAGTATTCGATCTCCTGGCGTTCGAATTCGCACTTCTCAGGGCGAAGGAACAGGTCATGAGCTTTGAGTCGTCGAAGTACCTCGTGAGTGATCTTGCGATGCTCTTCGAGGGTCAAGGTGAAGATGAGGATGTCGTCAAGGTAGACCGCGACTTTACCAGCAGCAATAAGGTCTGAGAAGATGGAATTCATGAGGGCTTGGAATGTGGCAGGGGAGTTGGTGAGACCGAAGAACATGACAAGGGGTTCAAAGAGACCTTGGTTGGTTGCAAAGGCAGCCTTCCATTCGTCCCCCTCTTTGATGCGGATGTTGTTGTAGCCCCAGCGTACGTCGAATTTGGAGAAATATTTGGCGCCTTTGAGTCGGCCAATGATGTCGGAGACAAGCGGGAGTGGGTAACGGTTCTTGACGGTGAATTCGTTGAGCTTGCGGTAGTCCTGAACAAAGCGAAGTTTGCCGTCCTTTTTCTTGACAAAGAAGACGGGCGAGGCGAGGGGTGATTTCGACGGTCGGATGTAGCCTTTCTCGAGGTTTTCATCCAGGAAGCGGTTGAGCTCTTCTTGCTCGTTCTGCGACATGGGGTAGACCTTGGTGCGAACATTGGCTGGGGCACCAGGTGTGAAGTCGATGGCGTGGTCCCAAGGCTTGTGTTCCGGTAGACGGTGGGATTCAGACTCGGAAAAGACGGAGGCGTGTTGTCGATACTCGGGTGGTACCAACTCCTCGAACGTCTTCTGCGGCTTCTCCTTCTGACTCTGTTCGGCAATCTGCTGGGAATACGTGAAGCCAGCAGCGCACCAAATCTGGTCGCCAGTGTCCTCAAGCAGTCCCTTACGTACCAACTCACGACGAGCCCTCCGATTGGCACGAATGCGACAGAGAGGGGGCCTATAGTCCTCCGGTTCAGGTTCGACCGAGGGAGATGGCTCATCGGGGGTGTCTGGGGGTGAGGAAGACGAGGAGGTAGATGCTGATTGGGGAGTGGGGGGCGCCGGAGTGGGAGTGGGAGGTGAGTCGTCGTCAACGCCAATTTCTTCTACCAGTGCGTCTCCTGCAGGAGCACCTCGAGAAGTGGGATAGGCGTCTTCGTCTGGGATCTCCTCGATGAAAGCAGAGGAGATCCTGGTGCGAGGGATGGTGAGCGTTCCTTTGCGCCAGTCAATGGTAGGGTTGAGCTTGCGCAGCCAAGGGAGACCAAGGATGATGTCCTCTCCACCAAGGTCAGCGATGAGGAAATCGGTCCATTCGGTGTAGCCGTCGATGGTGAGTTTGAGGCGAGCAAAATGAGTAATGTCGCCCGCATGGTTAGGCGAGCCGTCAATGTTCAGGAGGGCGATGGGATGGAGCAGTTTATGGGAGGTGATGCGTTGTTTGGAGACGAAAGGCACATCCAGGAATAGTCCTGTTGCGCCAGTGTCGACCATTGCCGGGGAGTTTGTATCACAGTTCCTGCCTCTGAGTTGTGCTTGGACACGAAAGTGGGATGAAAGGGGGTTCAATTCACGAGTCGTGCTAAGTTTACAAGAGGATATCGAGTCATAGGCAGAAACTGTGTACGGGGGTAGGGGTGCATGCGCCTCGGCGCGAGCAGACACCCGCTTTAAAAACCCTTTCGAAGTTCGGCGATCTGGGCAAGCATCTGGCGTTGAGTCTCCTGCATGCGCTGCATTTCTGCAAGGGCGCCGGCTGAGACGGTTGGGATGGCTGGGGCAGCAGGAGGAGCAGGAGTAGCGGCGATGGAGGCGGATGGGGTTTGGACAGGGTTGAAGGAAGCACAGACATCGAAGTTGTCGTTGGTGGTGGTGGCACGGATGCGGCGTTGGTTGAGTCCTCGGTTCTTGGAGTAACCCAGGAACTTGTCCTGGCAAACGTTCTCGATGTGGCCCATACGCTGACAATATGGGCATCGGGTGCTCGCATGGTTGCAGTCCTTTTTGACGTGAGTCTTGGATCCACAGCCATAGCAGCGACCCCGCATGGCAGCTGTGAAGTCCTCCCGAGTGCGTCCATTGCTGGTACGAGTAGCATCGATGTCCATGGCCCAGGGGTCACGGTCTCGAGTAGTCGTAGAGGAACGTTGGGGATGGGTGTCCTTTAACTCGAATTCGTTGCTGATAACCTGGTTGCAAAGCTCCAGCAGTGTGGTGGGCTTTTTAACCAACGAGGAGTATGCGAGCCACCCTTTATCGTCCTTTGCCAGGCCCTGCTTGAAGCGATGCATGGCATCAACTTCTGAGAGTCCTGTGCGAGGGAATACCTCCATGAAGCTGGCTGCATATGAGGCAGCTGTTCCTCGACCTTGCTTGAGAGCGTCTAACTCTTGTTGAGCAATCTCCTGGTCGTCTCCAGGTCGAAAGCGTGCTTCCACAGCATTGACGAACCCTTCCCAAGTGGCGTTGAATGGCATGGGGTGTGCCGCCTTGTTGGTGCTTATGTCGTGGTCGTAGATCTGCTGTAGGAACGACTGGGCCCAATGGGATGCGTCTCCTCTGAAGTAGGAGAGGGCAGAGGCTATCCAAGCCTTCTCATCTCGTAGGCCTTCCTTCATCAGGGGTTCGCCCTGGAGGCTGGCCCACATTGTGAAGTAGGCCAGAAAACGGCGCAGCTCCTTTGCATCACCTTTGAAGGGTTCGGGATCCTTCATTGGGTTTTGCTTGGAGCTGCCACCTTGGCATGGACCTGGGCAACGGGTTGTTTGGCCATTTGAAGCATGAGTGTGTTGAGGGTTTCGGATAAGACTCGCTGACCAGCGACAAGTTGGTCAATGATGTCGTTAGCAGTGGCAGGTTGGACTTGGGGTTCATCTTGGTGCATGGGCATGGGGTCGGACATGGTGATCGGGGACGGGGAACGGGCAGGAAGGTTTTGAACAGAAATAGGAAGTGGCGATGGAACGTAAGCAGGGATGAAAGAGGAAGCAGTAGTAGAAAAGTTAAAAGTTGAAACAGTATTTACAAAGGCCGTAGAATCCGATGGAAGTGTAGGTACAGAAGCAGTAGTAAAAAGTGGGCTTGGTGGAACGGTAGGTGCAATAGAAGGAGGTAAAAAGGGGAGATTGAAAAGTGAAGGTGAAACTCGAGAGGAACGATGCTCTTGTTCAGAGCTTGAAGATGAAGAGGATGAAGAAGGAGCTGGAGATGGTGCGTAAGAATCAATAGGCGGGAAGCGTCGGGGAGTGGGGCAGGAAGCGGAGGTAAAGGGGGTACAGATGGATATGCGTTATTGCGGTTGGGATCTTCAAGCTCTACGTCTGGGTTGAGTGCGACTAGGCGATCCCAATGTTCTTGGGGTAGAGTAGGGTTGTAAGCGGTTAGGGCAGGGGTTGGTAGTGCAGGGTGTAAAACTCTGGTTTCGGGGTTGTAGTGACCGTCGCGAGTGGACGGAGTAACGGTTCGGTCGACAGCGGTGAAGTGCCCAAAGGTTTGGCACTCAATGGTGATAGCGGTTACAGGCCTGCAAGGGCGGGTAGCGAAACCGCCGGTGCAGTAGAAGAGCTTGACCTAATGTCGCGAAGTACGCGTCAGAAGACCTAAGCGGACGGAGGCGAACACCACACCGGTGAACACAAGGCGAGCGGAGGAGACTCGAAGTCGATCGGCGACAACGAGAGCAGAGGCAGGAGTGACTAGAAAGACAATAGCGGAAAGTCCAAGATTGTCTAACAGCACAGAGCAGAGCAGTGGGATGCGAGTTAAGCGGTGTATTGACGAAGAGGTCAAGCTGAGGAAATACAGAGCGTACTAGCTAGCTTATATACTCTACAGAACATGTGCATAGCCGCGATGAGTCCGAGATACAAGTAAGCAAGAAGACAATGGAATGACAAAGAGTGGCCCGAGGCCGCGCGAAGCTGCGTAAGGCAGCGTAGAGAAGAACAGGGAGAAGAATGGAAACCGCCCGAGGCCGAGCGAGGCTACGCGAGGCAGCGCGAAGAAGAATGATACAGTAGAAATGAGTCGGGGAGACGAATGAATAGAAATATCAAAAGGCTGTGCGTAAGGCAGCGTCTGTAGCAGAGAAGAATAAAATGTAACGAGGCAGCGTACCATAGTGAAAGTGTCCATGCCGAGACGGAGTTAAAGGGAAAATAGGGGTAAAAGCGATAAGATGAAATGAAAGATCAAAAGATAAGATGAAACGAAGATAGGGGCGCGAGATAGGGGCTAGGGGCTGACCGTGTTCACGACACTCAGTGGGGTAACCTGCACCCACCATCCAACATTCCCAGATGGCCAGCAGCACTCTGTGTCCAATTTTGCAAGGAGCTTCATATGAAGCACAGCCCGTATGGCACCGCCAACAGTCAGGGTGGGTCCGTGGGCACTGAAACAGTGGCCACTGCACATATCATGCTCAGTGGGGTACCTGCACCCACCATCCAACATTCCCAGATGGCCAGCAGCACTCTGTGTCCAATTTTGCAAGGAGCTTCATATGAAGCACAGCCCGTATGGCACCGCCAACAGTCAGGTGGGTTCCGTGGGCACTGAAACAGTGGCCACTGCACATATCATGCTCAGTGGGGTACCTGCACCCACCATCCAACATTCCCAGATGGCCAGCAGCACTCTGTGTCCAATTTTGCAAGGAGCTTCATATGAAGCACAGCCCGTATGGCACTGCCAACAGTCAGGGTGGTTCCGTGGGCACTCAAACAGTGTCCCATGCGACATTCATGCATCGGTGCAACATCCTGAGCGCAAACATTCACTCTGTGCACAGTGTTGCAGGGAGCTTCATATGAAGCACAGCCCGTATGGCACCGCCAACAGTCAGGGTGGGTCCGTGGGCACTGAAACAGTGGCCACTGCACATATCATGCTCAGTGGGGTACCTGCACCCACCATCCAACATTCCCAGATGGCCAGCAGCACTCTGTGTCCAATTTTGCAAGGAGCTTCATATGAAGCACAGCCCGTATGGCACTGCCAACAGTCAGGGTGGTTCCGTGGGCACTCAAACAGTGTCCATGCGACATTCATGCATCGGTGCAACATCCTGAGCGCAAACATTCACTCTGTGCACAGTTGTTGCAGGGAGCTTCATATGAAGCACAGCCCGTATGGCACCGCCAACATCAGGGTGGGTCCGTGGGCACTGAAACAGTGGCCACTCGCACATATCATGCTCAGTGGGGTACCTGCACCCAACATCAACATTCCCAGATGGCCAGCAGCACTCTGTGTCCAATTTTGCAAGGAGCTTCATATGAAGCACAGCCCGTATGGCACTGCCAACAGTCAGGGTGGTTCCGTGGGCACTCAAACGTGTCCCATGCGACATTCATGCATCGGTGCAACATCCTGAGCGCAACATTCACTCTGTGCACAGTGTTGCAGGGAGCTTCATATGAAGCACAGCCCGTATGGCAACCGCCAACAGTCAGGGTGGGTCCGTGGGCACTGAAACAGTGGCCACTGCACATATCATGCTCAGTGGGGTACCTGCACCCACCATCCAACATTCCCAGATGGCCAGCAGCACTCTGTGTCCAATTTTGCAAGGAGCTTCATATGAAGCACAGCCCGTATGGCACTGCCAACAGTCAGGGTGGTTCCGTGGGCACTCAAACAGTGTCCATGCGACATTCATGCATCGGTGGCAACATCCTGAGCGCAACATTCACTCTGTGCACAGTGTTGCAGGGAGCTTCATATGAAGCACAGCCCGTATGGCACCGCCAACAGTCAGGGTGGGTCCGTGGGCACTGAAACAGTGGCCACTACACATATCATGCTCAGTGGGGTACCTGCACCCACCATCCAACATTCCAGATGGCCAGCAGCACTCTGTGTCCAATTTTCCAAGGAGCTTCATATGAAGCACAGCCCGTATGGCACTGCCAACAGTCAGGGGTGGTTCCGTGGGCACTCAAACAGTGTCCCATGCGACATTCATGCATCGGTTGCAACATCCTGAGCGCAAACATTCACTCTGTGCACAGTGTTGCAGGGAGCTTCATATGAAGCACAGCCCGTATGGCACCGCCAACAGTCAGGGTGGTTCCGTGGGCACTCAAACAGTGTCCCATGCGACATTCATGCATCGGTGCAACATCCTGAGCGCAAAACATTCACTCTGTGCACAGTGTTGCAGGGAGCTTCATATGAAGCACAGCCCGTATGGCACCGCCAACAGTCAGGGGTGGGTCCGGTGGGCACTGAAACAGTGGCCACTGCACATATCATGCTCAGTGGGGTACCTGCAACCCACCATCCAACATTCCCAGATGGCCAGCAGCACTCTGTGTCCAATTTTGGCAAGGAGCTTCATATGAAGCACAGCCCGTATGCACCGGCCAACAGTCAGGGTGGGTCCGTGGGCACTGAAACAGTGGCCACTGCAACATATCATGCTCAGTGGGGTACCTGCACCCACCATCCAACATTCCCAGATGGCCAGCAGCACTCTGTGTCCAATTTTGCAAGGAGCTTCATATGAAGCACAGCCCGTATGGCACCGCCAACAGTCAGGGTGGGTCCGTGGGCACTGAAACAGTGGCCACTGCACATATCATGCTCAGTGGGGTACCTGCACCCACCATCCAACATTCCCAGATGGCCAGCAGCACTCTGTGTCCAATTTTGCAAGGAGCTTCATATGAAGCACAGCCCGTATGGCACTGCCAACAGTCAGGGTGGTTCCGTGGGCACTCAAACAGTGTCCCATGCGACATTCATGCATCGGTGCACATCCTGAGCGCAAACATTCACTCTGTGCACAGTGTTGCAGGGAGCTTCATATGAAGCACAGCCCGTATGGCACCGCCAACAGTCAGGGTGGGTCCGTGGGCACTGAAACAGTGGCCACTGCACATATCATGCTCAGTGGGGTACCTGCACCCACCATCCAACATTCCCAGATGGCCAGCAGCACTCTGTGTCCAATTTTGCAAGGAGCTTCATATGAAGCACAGCCCGTATGGCACCGCCAACAGTCAGGGTGGGTCCGTGGGCACTGAAACAGTGGCCACTGCACATATCATGCTCAGTGGGGTACCTGCACCCACCATCCAACATTCCAGATGGCCAGCAGCACTCTGTGTCCAATTTTGCAAGGAGCTTCATATGAAGCACAGCCCGTATGGCACTGCCAACAGTCAGGGTGGTTCCGTGGGCACTCAAACAGTGTCCCATGCGACATTCATGCATCGGTGCAACATCCTGAGCGCAAACATTCAACTCTGTGCACAGTGTTGCAGGGAGCTTCATATGAAGCACAGCCCGTATGGCACCGCCAACAGTCAGGGTGGGTCCGTGGGCACTGAAACAGTGGCCACTGCACATATCATGCTCAGTGGGGTTACCTGCACCCACCATCCAACATTCCCAGATGGCCAGCAGCACTCTGTGTCCAATTTTGCAAGGAGCTTCATATGAAGCACAGCCCGTATGGCACCGCCAACAGTCAGGGTGGGTCCGTGGGCACTGAAAACAGTGGCCACTGCACATATCAATGCTCAGTGGGGTACCTGCACCCACCATCCAACATTCCCAGATGGCCAGCAGCACTCTGTGTCCAATTTTGCAAGGAGCTTCATATGAAGCACAGCCCGTATGGCACCGCCAACAGTCAGGGTGGGTCCGTGGGCACTGAAACAGTGGCCACTGCACATATCATGCTCAGTGGGGTACCTGCACCCACCATCCAACATTCCCAGATGGCCAGCAGCAACTCTGTGTCCAATTTTGCAAGGAGCTTCATATGAAGCACAGCCCGTATGGCACCGCCAACAGTCAGGGTGGTTCCGTGGGCACTGAAACAGTGTCCACTGCACATTTCATGCTCAGTGGGGTACCTGCACCCACCATCCAACATTCCCAGATGGCCAGCAGCACTCTGTGTCCAATTTTGCAAGGAGCTTCATATGAAGCACAGCCCGTATGGCACTGCCAACAGTCAGGGTGGTTCCGTGGGCACTCAAACAGTGTCCCATGCGACATTCATGCATCGGTGCAACATCCTGAGCGCAAACTTCACTCTGTGCACAGTGTTGCAGGGAGCTTCATATGAAGCACAGCCCGTATGGCACCGCCAACAGTCAGGGTGGGTCCGGTGGGCACTGAAACAGTGGCCACTTGCACATATCATGCTCAGTGGGGTACCTGCCACCCACCATCCAACATTCCCAGATGGCCAGCCAGCACTCTGTGTCCAATTTGCAAGGAGCTTCATATGAAGCACAGCCCGTATGGCACCGCCAACAGTCAGGGTGGGTCCGTGGGCACTGAAACAGTGGCCACTGCACATATCATGCTCAGTGGGGTACCTGCACCCACCATCCAACATTCCCAGATGGCCAGCAGCACTCTGTGTCCAATTTTGCAAGGAGCTTCATATGAAGCACAGCCCGTATGGCACCGCCAACAGTCAGGGTGGGTCCGTGGGCACTGAAACAGTGGCCACTGCACATATCAATGCGCAGTGGGGTACCTGCAACCCACCATCCAACATTCCCAGATGGCCAGCAGCATACTCGTGTCCAATTTTGCAAGGAGCTTCATATGAAGCACAGCCCGTATGGCACCGCCAACAGTCAGGGTGGTTCCGTGGGCACTGAAAACAGTGTCCACTGCACATTTCATGCTCAGTGGGGTACCTGCAACCCACCATCCAACATTCCCAGATGGCCAGCAGCACTCTGTGTCCAATTTTGCAAGGAGCTTCATATGAAGCACAGCCCGTATGGCACTGCCAACAGTCAGGGTGGTTCCGTGGGCACTCAAACAGTGTCCCATGCGACATTCATGCATCGGTGCAACATCTGAGCGCAAACATTCACTCTGTGCACAGTGTTGCAGGGAGCTTCATATGAAGCAACAGCCCGTATGGCACCGCCAACAGTCAGGGTGGGTCCGTGGGCACGAAACAGTGGCCACTGCACATATCATGCTCAGTGGGGTACCATGCACCCACCATCCAACATTCCCAGATGGCCAGCAGCACTCTGGTGTCCAATTTGCAAGGAGCTTCATATGAAGCACAGCCCGTATGGCACCGCCAACAGTCAGGGTGGGTCCGTGGGCACTGAAACAGTGGCCACTAGCACATATCATGCTCAGTGGGGTACCTGCACCCACCATCCAACATTCCCAGATGGCCAGCAGCACTCTGTGTCCAATTTGCAAGGAGCTTCATATGAAGCACAGCCCGTATGGCACCGCCAACAGTCAGGGTGGGTCCGTGGGCACTGAACAGTGGCCACTGCACATATCATGCTCAGTGGGGTACCTGCACACACCATCCCAACATTCCCAGATGGCCATCAGCACTCTGTGTCCAATTTTGCAAGGAGCTTCATATGAAGCACAGCCCGTATGGCACTGCCAACAGTCAGGGTGGTGGTTCCGTGGGCACTCAAACAGTGTCCCCATGCGACATTCATGCATCGGTGCAACATCCTGAGCGCAAACATTCACTCTGTGCACAGTGTTTGCAGGGAGCTTCATATGAAGCACAGCCCGTATGGCACCGCCAACAGTCAGGTGGGTCCGTGGGCACTGAAACAGTGGCCACTGCACATATCATGCTCAGTGGGGTACACCTGCACCCACCATCCAACTTCCCAGATGGCCAGCAGCACTCTGTGTCCAATTTTGCAAGGGCTCATATGAAGCACAGCCCGTATGGCACTGCCAACAGTCAGGGTGGTTCCGTGGGCACTCAAACAGTGTCCCATGCGACATTCATGGCATCGGTGGCAACATCCTGAGCGCAAACATTCACTCTGTGCACAGTGTTGCAGGGAGCTTCATATGAAGCACAGCCCGTATGGCACCGCCAACAGTCAGGGTGGGTCCGTGGGCACTGAAACAGTGGCACTGCACATATCATGCTCAGTGGGGTACCTGCACCCACCATCCCCAACATTCCCAGATGGCCAGCAGCACTCTGTGTCCAATTTTGCAAGGAGCTTCATATGAAGCACAGCCCGTATGGCACTGCCAACAGTCAGGGTGGTTCCGTGGGCACTCAAACAGTGTCCATGCGACATTCATGCATCGGTGCAACATCCTGAGCGCAAACATTCACTCTGTGCACAGTGTTGCAGGGAGCTTCATATGACACAGCCCGTATGGCACCGCCAACAGTCAGGGTGGGTCCGTGGGCACTGAAACAGTGGCCACTGCACATATCATGCTCAGTGGGGTACCTGCACCCACCATCCAACATTCCCAGATGGCCAGCAGCACTCTGTGTCCAATTTTGCAAGGAGCTTATATGAAGCACAGCCCGTATGGCACTGCCAACAGTCAGGGTGGTTCCGTGGGCACTCAAACAGTGTCCCATGCGACATTCATGCATCGGTGCAACATCCTGAGCGCAAACATTCACTCTGTGCACAGTGTTGCAGGGAGCTTCATATGAAGCACAGCCCGTATGGCACCGCAACAGTCAGGGTGGGTCCGTGGGCACTGAAACGTGGCCACTACACATATCATGCTCAGTGGGGTACCTGCACCCACCATCCAACATTCCCAGATGGCCAGCAGCACTCTGTGTCCAATTTTCCAAGGAGCTTCATATGAAGCACAGCCCTATGGCACTGCCAACAGTCAGGGTGGTTCCGTGGGCACTCAAACAGTGTCCCATGCGACATTCATGCATCGGTGCAACATCCTGAGCGCAAACATTCACTCTGTGCACATGTTGCAGGGAGCTTCATATGAAGCACAGCCCGTATGGCACCGCCAACAGTCAGGGTGGTTCCGTGGGCACTCAAACAGTGTCCCATGCGACATTCATGCATCATCGGTTGCAACATCCTGAGCGCAAACATTCACTCTGTGCACAGTGTTGCAGGGAGCTTCATATGAAGCACAGCCCGTATGGCACCACCAACAGTCAGGTGGGTCCGTGGGCACTGAACAGTGGCCACTGCACATATCATGCTCAGTGGGGTACCTGCACCCACCATCCAACATTCCAGATGGCCACAGCACTCTGTGTCCAATTTTGCAAGGAGCTCATATGAAGCACAGCCCGTATGGCACTGCCAACAGTCAGGGTGGTTCCGTGGGCACTCAAACAGTTTCCCATGCGACATTCATGCATCGGTGCAACATCCTGAGCGCAAACAATTCACTCTGTGCACAGTGTTGCAGGGAGCTTCATATGAAGCACAGCCCCTATGGCACCGCCAACAGTCAGGTGGGTCCGTGGGCACTGAAACAGTGGGCCACTGCACTATCATGCTCAGTGGGGTACCTGCACCCACCATCCAACATTCCCAGATGGCCAGCAGCACTCTGTGTCCAATTTTGCAAGGAGTCTTCATGTGAAGCACAGCCCGTATGGCAACCGCCAACAGTCAGGGTGGGTCCGTGGGCACTGAAACAGTGGCCACTGCACATATCATGCTCAGTGGGGTACCTGCACCCACCATCCAACTTCCAGATGGCCAGCAGCACTCTGTGTCCATTTTGCAAGGAGCTTCATATGAAGCACAGCCCGTATGGCACCGCCAACAGTCAGGGTGGGTCCGTGGCACTGAAACAGTGGCCACTGCACATATCATGCTCAGTGGGG